>JAKTVU010000025.1:0-162872 GCA_030581855.1 Yueomyces sinensis
TGCAAAAAGGTCAAATTTTGACCTTCCTTCCCAACAAGGCTATTTTCACAGTGCTTCCCAACAGCCTTTCAATCTCATTCCCAACAGAGGTGGCGCTACCATGTCTGGTCACGTGTTGATCAAACTGGAGATTCAAGAAGCACTTCTGGGACTGATTTGCAATCTAGTCAAACTTTTAATGAGATCAGAAACATAGACCAGAAAAAGGACACTTCTAGCTTCCCTTTACACTTTTCAAAAAGAGCTGGAAGCTCAACCTATACTTTCTTTTTTGCAAAGGATCCTAAGCCAAAAGATAATCAAATATATCTTTATTGTCAATTACCGGCTTTAGCTTGTAGCCTATTGTTATTGTTAGTAGCTTGAGAGTTCATTTTAGATGTTAAAGTTATTGAAAATGATTATATTTATTATCCTTCTTCCTGAGTTAAGCTAAGTAAGGGAAAATATAAATTATAAAAGTAGTAGATAAAAATCTCTAATGTACAAATCATATAGCTTTATATATGAGTAAAATTGGACAAATTCAAACAATTGAATTTTAGCCCTAAAACTAGTGAAAAATTTTCACATTAAAGTTTGGGGTTTCTTATAAGAATTGTAGGCACAATAATTACTTCTTGTAGGGTGTTTTAACAGTTAGTAATTATTACACTTGTTGATGTCACTATGATAACAAGTTATCTAAGCTAATTAGGTCGTATGTACTTCCTATTTTAACTTAATATATCATTTCTGACACATAAAAAACCTACACCAACACTATGACTATAATACTTAATAAATTAGGTTCACCGAATACTAAATATAATAAATTCTTTAACTCCTTCACTATACTATCTTATAATTAAATAATGAAAATTACAATTAAATAAATTATTTTGGATAATATATGTCAATACTAACTCATTTAAGTTACTACTTCAATATTCCTGATCCCTAACTATCATATACAGGTGTTAAAAATCTGACATTTATAATGTGACAGACGCAAGCTTTTAAATGTGTGAAGAAAGTGATGGATCACACATGATAATGATGGTCCTGTTGCCCAGACTAATGAGAAAGGGGTAGGAATTAGAACTAGCTATTTATATATAAGAATTACATAGCTTTATATTAGAGATAAGAATAGACATCTTGAACTATGTTTATTCTATATCACTAAGAGTAAATATTATATTTAACCATACAGCAATAGCTTTAACTATTGCCTACGATATTTATAACTACTAGCTTACTTTCTATTCCACTACTGGTCACTGTTGAGATGCACGTGAATTAGACGTAACATCTGCGGTAATAGCAGTACCGCTGTTGCTGTAATGAGCAGCAGAAGATGTAGCATGTCTATTTCTAGCAGCTTGAGTTCTCTTGTTTGGTCTGGACATCGTAGTTAGTTGAATGAAGGGTTGAAGTCTATATATCTGTATGCTGTTCCATCATCGAGCTTTTCTGTCTTGTCATCTCTTATTTGTTTTATTAATCGGAGAGCGTATTTTGGCTCACCTTAACAATTTCTCTAAAGATCTTAATAATGAGATTCAGACTTTTCCAAAAATCCGTTTACTATAGGAAAAACTCCAAAAATAGGTTGAGTGTATTCAGTAAATTATTAACGTCACAACCTTTTTTTGATAATTATTTTTGGTCTGTAGGAAATATTACAATCATTTATACCCCTCACATGAAAGAAACAATATCCTACTAATTACAAAAATCAAAAATGTTAATATAAGAAGGCGAGCAATCGTATATTTTTTATTACAAAACTTTTAATGGCCATTAAGATGCTTTATACACGAGACAAAATAATCATCACCGATTATTTATCTCACTAATTCATTCTCTTATTTTAAATAAAAGATAATTGAAATGCAAAATAACTTTGTTAACCCCTTTAATGATTATTCTGCTTTGAAGGACCACAAATCAAAATTCAATGTTGGTGTCAAAGCTCAAGGATACCCTATAATGGACCAGGATGGCGTTGGAATATGCTGGCTATTTGCAGCCACCAATATTCTGAGATTGCAAATAATGACTTCATTAAATATTAATGAGTTAGAAATTTCTGTTGGTTATCTTTTATTCTATCACAAAATTTTCTGATGAAGAGTATGTAAACTTTAATCGGGAGCTGAATCAGCAGCTCATTTGTTGTGGTCGTATATTAAGATTATTGGTAAAGGAAAAGAAAAGCCAACAAGAGATTATCAACACTTTTGAAAATCTCAATTTTTTTTTATATAGAATGATAACAATTTTTTTAGGAAAACCGACAGTAACAGCTAATGATCATTTCATTTGGCAATGTAAGGATAATTTGGGGAATACCCAAGATATTAATTCCACTCCTTTAAAATTTTTGAGCGACTATGCTCCACATTATTTAAAGGATTACAGCTGCTTGGTCTGCAAATCATACATTCCATTATATGAACTAACTAGACCATTTGCTGAAACTTATGCCACAGGTATTTTTTCACTACCATATTTTAACGTTCCTACTCAAAATATGGCAGATATAATATTGCATTGTCTCAATAACAATTATTCTGTATTTATTGGGTTTATTTTTAAAAGTGGTTCAGAGCTGCAGAGAGATATCCTTGACAAGATAATAACAACTGAAGGAAAAGAAAATCCTTGTTATCATGCTATGATAGTGACGGATTCCCTAGTCAATTTTGAAACTGTAGAAATTATTGGATTCCGTGTAGAAAACAGCCACGGGAGGCATGCTGGATTTCGTGGTTCTCATATTATGACTCTTGATTACTTCAATAGCTGTGTTTCTCGGATTACTGTCCCTACGTAATTCGTCGAAGATATAAGGGAGTAAAGTTTAAGAGTATATCTGGATATTCCTTTACCCAAGTATATGGCCAATTAAAAATGACTAGAATTTGTAAATCTTAGTCACTTCTTCCCGTTATAAAAATGCGCTTTTCTATCTTCTTCCGTTGGCTCAATTACTTTACCAGCTTCAAGGTCTTTGAAATTTTTTTTCCAAATAGCATCACGAATACGGTGGTCAGGCTCCTCCGAATTTTGGGTTGTATTTATATTCTTTTTAGTAGGGTTGCGCCATAGATGACTTAAGTCTATTTCGGGAACTGTATTATTTTGTAATTCTTTAGAAGTTGCTTCATTATCAGTGGCACCATCTTTATCAACTTTTGGAATTGGAGCCCACTCTATAAAATCAGTACGCTGCTTTGGAAGACTGTCCATAAACTCCATTAGTTCTTTCAAAGATTATATTGTTGCTGGTGGTGGTTCCTCTCTGCGAATTTCCATCCCCAGCTTCTTTTTGACCTCATCTGAATAAAAAGTTGGAATAGGTTTCAACTCGAATTTCTGGAATGTGAATATATATATTGTATTTGACTTCTAGTAAGATATTATCTTGCTAATAAACTCTTTCAAATTTGTGCTATAAATTAAAAGATTGTTTTCTTAAATAACTTACAACGTTATCTTTTATCTTTATATCATTCCATTTTTTTATGATCTGCTTTTCTTCCTTTAACAAAGGCACATCCGGAGAAGGCGTCTGATACTTTTTAGAATGTTCGGACTTAATGTGTCGAGGTGAGCCAAAATATGTTGAGAAACACACTGAATCAGATAAGTAACTATATATATAGACTTCAACACTTCATTCAACTAACTACGATGTCCAGACCAAACAAAAGAACTCAAGTTGCTAGAAATAGACATGCTACATCTTCTGCTGCTCGTAATAGCAACATTGATACTGCTAATGCCGCAGGTGCCGCGTCTAACTCACGTGCATCTCAACATAGTGCGATTTCTGTGGACCAACAGGCTTCAACTGTTATTGATAATGGTATTACCGCGGAAACCAATAGCAACCCTGTTCCTCCAACAACGTCTCAAGTATCAAATACTTTAAATAGTGAATCTACGTCTTCCGTAACTACCGAAATGTTCAATGCAGCAATGGACAAAATGAATGCTACAATGTTAAGTATCATGCAAATGTTACCAACCAACAATTCCACTCCAACTTCTAACACTACTCCTACAGTTACTACTTTACCAACCAATAATACTAATTCGCCAGGTTCAACCACTAACCAATTAAAAGAGGTTACTACAAACGGGAAGGGTGAATACGAGTGGAGAACCATCAACGCCTCAAATCAACACGAATACAAGATTGACTTCGCAAACTTGACCTACGAAAAATATTATGACAGTAGATTCAGGTCAACCATGTTTAATAGTTTGCCAAAAGCTTTGTCGAATCATCCTGATCCTAAGGACCTAACCAAATTAGTCGACTGGTACGACTCAACCCAAAGTATTCTCGAAGCATACGGACTACAATTCTACTTCAATAACCAATGTCCATCCAAACCAAACATCATCCAAAGGGCTGAAGACCAGTACTTCAGAACTTTTGTCTTACCAATTCTGTTCCCAGAATTGAATGGTTTTGCATCATTTGATCAAACAGCCCATGACATATTAAACTCACACTTAAAAACTGTGTTTCCAGGTAACTTAACCCACACGGCTGAATACATGTTGAACAATGTTGAATTCACTAGTTATCAACATGTGGCTGATCAATACAAAACTATTGTCAGATTAAGACAAATGGATAAGGCTTCTCCACATGAAGAAAAAGTTTATGTCAATGCGTTTGGAAATCAAGCAATGTCAAAACTGGGCCGCACATATTTAAGTGTATTACATTACAAATGGGGTGACATGCTTACAGCAGGTACACTAACTTTGAGTGAATTTATGAAAGATCTACAAAAGATCTTTAACAATCATGAGCGATATGATAAGGAAGAAACCAACACTACACCTAACTGGCAAATTAACCAGGTTGAAAGACCACAAGAGAAGAACAATTACAGACGTAATGGAAATAATCGTCCAACTAAAAATTCTTCTCACAATCATCAGAAGAATTATCGTAATAATAATAGAAAGAACTATCGAAACAATTATTCCAGGAAAAATTTCAACTACTCTCGTCGTGGCAATTACAATAAGAAAGGTGAATATCGTGGAAAACGTGAAACAAGATCTAATGAATCTAAAAATCACCAACACGGCAGTGACAAACTACTGAACAATCTAAAATTGCAAAACCAAGCTACCAATAAAAGAAATTCAAACGATGATAACACAGATATTCTACCTTATGTATTCCATTTATCTAATGTAGGCCAGGCAAATACTCAAAATATGGCTTTAATAGATGGTGGTGCAAACATTTCAATTACTTCTAATAAAGACTTAATTGACAACATACAACCTTGTCAACAATTTGCTACAGGTGCTGGCCCTAACAGCATCCACATTACCCATAAAGGCACTTTTACCTGTAATGGCGACATCTCCTTTACTATACCAATGTATTATACCCCCGATAACATTGGACAAGAGATGCTATTATCTACTTTTGACTTAAGAGATAATCAAATAACATTATACGATAGTCTTCAAGAAGGCTTCTACTTATCTTATCAGAATCAACTACAACCATTAAAAATCATCAATAGGCTCGTTTACCTACCTCTCCTACAACCATCATTCATTGTTAACGCACTTAGTTTTCAACCAAACATCACTTCTGGATTAACTCACAGAATCTTTGGACACTTCAATCGCCACAAGATTCAACTACTACTACAACACCAATTCGACACAAATAATATTAGTGGACGACTATGGCAATCCATGAAGACAGACCTCAACTGTAAATTTAACTGTAAACTATGTATTGCAGCTAAAGCACACCGAGTCAACATCAACAAGGTTTTTACTGATAAGGTAACTAGGCCACTTGAAAAAGTATCCGCCGATCATCTAATGATTAATCGTGAATACTACTTGACGATTATCGACCACTTTTCCAATCACGCTTGGGTCTTACCCATTGCTTCCAAAGGAACTACTCCTTCAATGTTCAAATACTTCCTTGATCATATCATCGCCCAAACCGATTATAAAATACGCTACTTCCAAACTGACCGTGCCTTGGAATTTCTATCAAAAGAAATGCAAGCTATCTACTCCAAACATCACATCACTCATGTTGCAATTCCACCTTATTCTCTTGCCATCAATGGGAAGATTGAACGGTTTCACCGTACACTTCTCGACAATACGCGTGCATTAATATATGATTCTCAACTACCCTTACGATTTACAAAATTTGCGTTGAGGCATATTACCACGTTGTACAACTGCTTACCATCAGCAACTACCAAGAAGTCACCACGATTATTATTATATGGCGACGACTCCTTTCACTCTCGTATAATGCATCGGTTTGGATGCGAAGTATATTCTGCTGAACTCAAACCTACCACCAACAAATTTAATCAGAAGACTACCACAGGTATATATTTAGGTTTTTCTAAAAATACCAACATTGGATACATAATCTACAGTTTTAACATCCAGAAGGTGATCACCAGTACACATGCGTGGTTAAATGAAAATCTTAACGGAAGTAAACAGGTTATAAAAATGGAAGCCATACGTGATTTTATCAAAAATTCCAATATACCAGATATCTTAAATTCATAAGCATATTTTTATAGATTTCCATAGTCTTTTACAAATTTGAATTGGTGCCGAACTTCCATTGCAAAAGAAATTGAAGTAGTCAAAATCAGCTAAGTCAACCCAGGATGAACTGCTGGTTGGAAAATTAGGTGCATTGACAACATGTGAAAGTTGAAGCAAAGGTAAGAAGATTAGGGATTGACAATTTTCATAGGTGGTAGAGTGTTCTGTCAGGATGCACATAACCCTCCATGGAAACCACCATAGAGAGTAATATGATTATCTCTTATTGTAGAGGTTGGCTATTTGATTGATGAAGAAGCTAATTATATTAGAGAAAGACGACGTTCCAAATGTTGTTTTTTTTATTTTGGTAATGTTATTTCTTTGTTATTTAAAATTAAATTTCAACCTGAGAAAGTCAGCAAGCTGGTTCGCGTGATATGAAACCAAGCATATTTTATGAAAAGTTTTGTTGTCTTTATTATGGCTTTCTTAGTCAAAGAAGCATACATATCATACTATAATCAGTACTGGATGTATGTTTATTTATTTAATAATTGATTACTTATAATTACTGTCGAAATAATACGTTTTCTGTAGTTTCTCTCGTTTCCAGAGAAAAACGCAGAACAACTTTATTTAGAGATGAGCTTAAACTTGTGAAATTTATAAGAAAATAGTTATATAATTAGATCCAATATATCGACTTTTAAATATTAAAATCAAAATAAGATAAGTTCTACATATGCCAAAACTAAGGAACTGAAAGTATCAAAATTTGGTCTAGAATACGATATTGAACTGGCCATTAATATGTACAAAGCATCGATGGAGAAAAGTTTCAAAGATATTTCAACTGTCATAGTGGAGACTTTTGTATGGTTCTATATTCTTACTTATCTTGTATATGCATTTCTTTTTAAAAAGTATGCATATAATTGAGAATGAACCTGACTTTGAAATTTGTTGAAACTCGGTACCATACTTCATTCGTTTGTTTATCAACAGCTATTTCTCTTACATTCTTCTATATTTCATATAACACTTCATCCAATAAAATTAGGGCTTTGTAATGTCTCTTCTTATTTTTAATTGCTGTCGTCGTTTAATATAGTGACGTGTCTATTTGACTCACTTTTAAATTTTTGAAGTCATCTAATGATGACTATGCTGAACTACACGACTCTATGTTACTTATTTCAGTTCTCTTTGCATATTATCTAAAGTAAAACTGTTAGAAACACAAATAAAAAAACAAATTGAAAGCATGATGGATTTAGTTGTATCCTATGGTGAATTAAGAATTTATTTACAATCTTATTACCGAGAGATGAATTACTTATAAAAATTTTCATCATAAATTTATCCATATAAAAACCTCTTTTTAAATATAACTCGAACTAAATAATTTTTGTTTCTTTTCTTGAATTATAAAAAAAAAACTCTTATATTTATTTCAACCCAATTGCCTCAAATTATCATTAGAATGCCTTTTGTTGAAAATTATAACCCTGTACCACTGAAGGATACTTCTGTTTTCACACCTGTGAAAGTTGGTAAAACAGAAGTAAAACATAGAATTGTTATGCCACCTTTAACTAGATTACGTTCAGGTAAAACAGATCACATTCCAAATGATATTATGTTCAAATATTATGACGATAGATCAAAGTTTCCAGGTACAATGATAATTACAGAAGGTGTACTAATTTCCCCTAGAGCAGGCGGTTATGATTGGGCCCCTGGGGTATGGAATAATGAACAAATGTCCCAATGGAAAAAAATCTTCGAAATTGTTCATAAAAATGGTTCTTTCATTTGGCCTCAATTATGGGCTTTAGGTAGAAAAGCATTTGCTTCCGCTTTAGAAAGAGATGGTTTAAAATTTGAAGGTCCATCTGATATCTTATCAAGAGATAAATTTGGTAAAAATGCTAAAATTCATGGAATTAAGTTACACGTTTTAACTATCCCTGACATTAAAGAATATATTGAAGATTTTATTACAGCAGCCAAAAATTGTATTGAAGCAGGTGCTGATGGTATTGAAATTCATGCTGCAAATGGTTACTTGCCAAATCAATTCTTAGATCCAATTTCCAACACAAGAACTGATGAATATGGTGGTTCAATTGAAAATAGAGCTAGATTTTCTCTTGAAATTGTTGATGCTTTGATTAATGCTATTGGTTGCGATCGTGTCGGTATTAGATTATCTCCTTATGGTACCGATGGTGATATGTCAGGACCAAATGATCCAATTATTATTTCTCATTATGCATATATTTTAGGTGAACTTGAAAAAAGAGCTAAGAATGGTAACAGGTTAGCTTTCGTTCATATTGTTGAACCAAGGTATATTCATCCAGATGAATCTTATTATATTGGGGGTACAAATGAATTTGTTTATGATATTTGGAAAGGTAACGTAATTCGTTCTGGTAACCTAGCTTTGTTCCCAAAATTAACTACGCAATATTGTAATAATTCAAGAACTTTAGTAGCTTATGGCCGATTTTTTATTTCTAACCCAGATTTAATTGAAAGATTGGAGAAAGGCTTATCTTTGAATAAATACGATAGACGTACTTTCTATACACAGGGTGAACAGGGTTACAATGACTATCCAACCTATTCTGAAGCTCTTAAGTTGAATTGGAGATGAAGAATCAACTTCTAAATTTGTAACATATATAGAACTTTTGTTTTTATAAAGGCATTCCCTCACAATAGAAAAATCATTGGTGCGAATATAATTTTACTACCAGGATATTGTATACATACCATGTTGTTGAAACGCCTTAAATAGTTATATTTACTTCAATTATTGTTTATTATCATATCTATTCTTCATACTTCTCTAATGTTGAGAAATATTCTGTGTTCGTCCTCTTCTTGAAAAAAGTCAAAATACTATGATTTTTGTGTTTATTTAGTATCACAATTCGTTACCCTATGTAAGCTAGTTTTTGTTCAAATAAAAAAATTATTAGATTATAATATAGATATAAATATACCTAATAATCTAACTAGATAGTTTTATAACTATATACTTTAGTTTTATCTCTTCCGTGTAGTCTCTAGTTATATCTCTAACTACGTATAGCCGCCAGTCGCTCACGTGACATTGCTAGTCCATAATATACAAGAATAGTATTAGACTGATAGCCTATTAAATAAATATTGAACTGTCATTTCCCCCACTAAATTGGATGTATAGCTGATTGAAAAAAAATAAAATTGGTATCTTTATTATTAGTCAAATACTTCTCATATATATAGTATTATCAATGTAATTTAACTTATTCAAACTATCCATTTAAACTTTGTTCCTTTGGTTTTTATAATTCATCCGTTTCATACTATTAATACAAGCAATATATAATGTAAACTATCAATGATAATTGATATTTAAACTCCCTGATATGATTAGATAAATGTATTATTTAATATGATATAATTCAATCCAAAATAGTCGTAATTTATTCGTCTCAGGAAAGGAACACTTTTTTTCATTTTCTTTTTGTTTGGTGTGTTATATTTATTGTCATTAAATTAATATTACACCCGATTTGAAAGTGAGGCTCAGTATTTTATGTTATAATAACTTATCTTAGAACTAAATGGTCGACTTGATGAGCTTGAATCTGAACTTACTGATTTTATTGATGGAACTATCTTAGAATTGGAT
Source organism: Yueomyces sinensis (assembly GCA_030581855.1). Taxonomy (NCBI): domain Eukaryota; kingdom Fungi; phylum Ascomycota; class Saccharomycetes; order Saccharomycetales; family Saccharomycetaceae; genus Yueomyces; species Yueomyces sinensis. The sequence continues at coordinate 10,259 of JAKTVU010000025.1, forward strand.
GGTATGGTTGAACTCATCTTTGAACTGGATGAACTTATCTTAGAGCTAGAAGAGCTTATCTTAGAATTTGATGCTTTGCTAGAACTTATCTCAAAACTTGATCATTTACTTGAGCTTACTTCTGAACTGGAAGAACTTATAGTTGAGCTAGATGAACTTATCTTAGAACTAGATGGTTTACTTGATGAACTTATTTTAAAGCTAGAAGACGATTTAACCGCGGAAGAAGAAAATCTTGAACTTGAATGATAAGGAGTTTCAACTTCATAAATGAATTCAGGATAAGTCAAACCATCAGATTCAATAGTGAAAGTAGTTAAAGTTGAATAAGTGGTAATATAAGAACCGGGCCAAGGTCTAGTAGAAGTTTTGGTTGGTACAGGTATGGTACAAGAAGGATTATCCAATTCATCATTATCTGAAGAGAAAACTATACCTTTAAAATCTGATATAACTGTTTTATTTGGTAAAGTAACTTGAAAACCTAATTCCATCTATTGCTCAATATTAATATAAACAATTCTCATTGGATAATATTGATCTTGAATGAAATTAATATTAACAAAATTTTGACCATTATTATAATTATAGATATTAGCATTTAAAATAAAAGTTGAATCAGTTAATGGATCATTTGATTGTTTACAACAATCAAAAGCTTGACTTTGACCAAGGAATAAATAAGCATTGTCATCAACATTAAAAAAAATCAACTCTATAAGTACCAGTTACTGGTGCTTTAAAATAGCCAGTAATTTGTGCAGTTAAATTAGTAGATGACATTTTAAAATTCCATAATTCTGGATAATACCAATCAAGACCATTACTATAACAAAATTCATTATTTGATATAAAAGACTTATTGTTAAAATAAGTAGGTGATGAAATTGGTACACCATAACGAGTACCATTTTTAGCTACACAATCGAATTTAGAGAAATAATCTATATTAGTTAAATTATTAATAGTTGTTATTAATTTTTTATTTGCATAGCCATAACTAGTATAATCAACATTAGTATTATTCTTTCATTCATATAAATATTGATAAATTTTAATATTAAAACCAGAATTATAATTTTTAATATCACAAGAAGCATCTTGACCAATATCAACAGCTAAAGAATGTCAAAATAATAATAAAAATACAGAAAAATTGAAAATAAAATTAAACATAATAATATATAAAATGTGTTGGTGTTGTTGTGTGTATGGGGGATATTAAACTACTAAAATATGAAACAAGACAGTAAAAAAAAAAATACTACAAACGATGCATATTATTTAAAAATAAATTTTGATATGACACAGTGTGTTATATATATATATTATCAAATATACAATGAAATAAGCAGCAGAGTATCGGTTTATAAAAAAATTCTCCAAATCTGACCAAAGTCATCTAGCTATAAAACATCGCTTTTCAACACAATAAGATAATTTTTCCACTCTACATCAGGAAAATAGATATAATGCGTGCATCTCTTAGTGCCCAGGAAACGACACCAAACAAAGCCAGAGATATCTGCTACTGAAAGAGGCATCTTTTCTATCAACTGGATCTTGCTCCAAACAGGAAGAGACTCGTCGACGACCATCGCACGCCTATCTCTGTCCACTAGTAAAAATAAACGACACCGCCAACTCTTCTAATTCTAATACCCTTCTTCTGTTACAATCTGACATCAGATTCGAATTGATCTTGCAAGAGACTCCTTTCCCGCTTGCAGTAATAATCACTCTCTTTCTCTCTCTGTCATTACTCCAGGTGGCACCAGTCTGTCTCTGCTATTATATATTTAATATTATTATAAGAGTCTCTTCTGTTACTGCTTTGGTGGGTTCTCTCTTCTTTTGCCGTGCTGGTTGACCCTTGGTATAACTAGTGTTGTTCGATGTTGTTGGGTAATTTGCAAAAAGAACACTGAAAGTATATAGTGTTGTATATATAATGTTAGAGTGCTTACGAGCATAGCGAGCAGTATTTTTTAGTTCTTTTTGCAAAGAGAACATATATTAGAGTATATGTTTCAGTAGTGTATATATGATGTTATATAATGTATATAGTGTGTGTATTTATGCTAAGTGGGGTGGCAGCAGTAGATTAGGGATGCCGTTCTTGATGTAGTATACGTGTTGACAGTTGTTGCACTGCATTTCACCATCGACTATAGAAGTTTGTATTAACAATTGGTACAAGTCGTTAACTAGTTGTTCATTTTCTGGTGTTATTATAGGTTTCTCTAGTGGTAGTGCGGTGTTTCCGAGATCTTTGTTGACACTTATTATACCGTTCCAGTCTATTCTGTCGATTATATTCTTGATAAATTCATATTTATCTTCGCTTTCTATATTTTTGTTCTCCTCTATTATACAATTTTTGTATTTTAATGGATAGTTTAGATTGCTGTTGTCACAGGTCTTGACAGAACATTTGATAAAGTTAGTTGTGATTAATTTCATATTGCTTTTACTTTATTCTCTGTTTATTATGTTCTATTGCGATGAGATGAGTTAATATCAATGTATATCAGTATTTTTCAATATATATAATATCTTTAAGTTAAGATTGAAAATTTTTCAAAAAAGAGCAAGTTACCCGAATTTGCTTTGTTTTTCTTTTCCTTCTTTTTTTTTTAAAAAATGACGACAAAAATAAGAAAAATAACGATTTTTTAAAGAATAAACAAATAAATAAAATATTGAAAAATTATATCGAAAGGAACAATAAAGAATAAGTGTGATTCTTCTTTTAAATAAGAGGATTTTATAAGGACTGGAATAAAGATAAGATAATTGTGTGGTTAGATGACATCGATACTTACAGCTAATAATGGTACGAATAATGCCGGTAATAAAAAATTAGATACTACTACGAATACTAATACTAGTAATAATAATAATACACTTAACAATTCTAAATTAGATGATTTACTTGATTCAATTAGATTGGAATTTTCACAATTATCACAAGAAGCAAATACTTATAGATTACAAAACCAAAAAGATTATGATCTTAAAACTAATAGAAATTTAGCTGAAATGCAACAAATTAGGAATACTGTTTATGAATTAGAATTAACTCATAGAAAAATGAAAGATGCTTATGAAGAACAAATTAAAAATTTAAAATTAGAATTAGATACAAAAGAGAAACAATTACAATCTTTATCTAGTTTAGCTAATAGGCAAGCTGCTGTTGGTACTACTACTACATCTACTCCAAATACCAATAATAATACCACAACTAATAATATTGTACAACCTTTACAACAACCTCCACAAATTCCTGTACCACAACAAAATTCAATTACTCAACAATCTTCTTTACCACAAGCTCAAGTTCAAATTCAACCAACTACAACAACAACCACTACCGAACCACAACAACAACCTAATCAATTACAACAAACTAATATTGAAAATAATACTTTACCGCAATTACAATCTGATAATACTACTAATACTACTACTACTACCAATATTATTAATCCAGAACGTGCTAATCATAATAAACCAATACCAAATTTCTTATTAGATTTAGATCCAAAACATTTACCAAATAATTTTAAAAAAATTACTGATGATTATTATATTTTATATAATCCTGATTTACCAAAAACATTAGATGTTGATTTACATTTATCATTAACACATCCATCTGTTGTTTGTTGTGTTAAATTCTCTAATGATGGTCAATTCTTAGCTACTGGTTGTAATAAAACTACTAGAGTTTATAAAGTTTCAACTGGTGAATTAATAGCTACTTTATTAGTTGATCCACAAGCTAATATTAATACCCCAGGCACTACTACTAATCCAAATGTTAATAATAATAACACAAATAACACTAATAATACTAATAATGATACTCCAAATACTAATGAATCTTCTGATCTTTATATTAGATCAGTTTGTTTCTCACCAGATGGTAAATTTTTAGCTGCAGGTGCTGAAGATAAATTAATTAGAATTTGGGATATTACTACTAAACAAATTGTAATGATTTTAAAAGGTCATGAACAAGATATTTATTCATTAGATTATTTCCCAAGTGGTGAAAAATTAGTATCCGGTTCAGGTGATAAAACTGTAAGAATTTGGGATTTACGTACAGGTCAATGTTCTTTAACTTTATCTATTGAGGATGGTGTTACTACAGTTGCTAGTTCGCCAAATAATGGTAAATATATAGCCGCAGGTTCTTTAGATAGATCAGCTAGAGTTTGGGATACAGATACTGGTTTCTTATTAAAAAGATTAGATGCACAAACACAAGTCAAAAGCGGGCATAAAGATTCTATTTATTCTGTTGCTTTTACTAAAGATGGTTCTAAATTAGTTTCTGGTTCTTTAGATAGATCAGTTAAATTATGGAATCTTGATAATTCAACTAATAATGAAAATTGTGAAGTTACTTTTATAGGTCATAAAGATTTCGTTTTATCAGTTACTACTTCTCAAAATGATGAATACGTTTTATCTGGTTCTAAAGATCGTGGTGTACTATTTTGGGATATTAAAACTGGTGATCCATTATTAATGTTGCAAGGTCATAAAAATTCCGTCATATCAGTGGCTGTTGCTAATGGTTATCCATTAGGTACAGATTATGGTGTATTCGCTACAGGTAGTGGTGATTTTACTGCTAAAATTTGGAGATATAAAAAAATTTCTGATACTAATGACAAGAAAGAAACTTATAGTTATTAATGAATTTACAATAAACAAAGTTTCTTTATCCTCTAATTTGATAAACTAAAAAAAAAAAAAAAAAAGATGTACATAAAAGAAAGAAGAAATGAAGAATTAAATGATATTGTTTACGTTTATAATATCATGGTAACGTCCCAAATTTTTTATTTTTTTTTACTCTTATTTTTTTTTTAATATGAATTAATCTTCTATATTTCCTTCACTGTATTAATTATTAAATCCTTTTATTTCAGAGTAACATCTTTTCAGTTATATTATTAGTAAAAATATTATTTTTCATGCCTAATCACAGACTCAAAATTCAAAATAAATAATTTTAAAAAATCGACAAAAAAAATTTAAAAGCAATCACATCAAATGAATCACAAAAAAAATTTGTAAAAAAAAAAATCGTTAGAAAATTTAAATTAGAATTTATATATATGCAACTTATACATATCTGATATATATAATATATCTATATATTTTTTATTCCCTTTTATTATATTTATTTTCCTTATTGTTCTAAAAAATAATGTGACATTTAATAAATATATATTATCTTTTAGTTTGGTAAACCAGTTTTAGAATCAATTAAACTTTCTTTGCTTGGCATTGGTCCAGAACCAATTTTTGTTAAAATAACTTTTGATACACCTTTATAAAGTTCAAAATTTTTAAAATTTATACCTAATTTATTATCAGCAATTTCATTCTTAAAAGTACTTCTATATTTTGTCAATTCTTGTTCATTGTATTTAGGTAACCATCCAGAAACATCCTTAAAGATTTCATATATAATTGAGAATAATTTATCTTCATTTTGTTTCAAATAATATAAAACTGCATTTGGGCCAGCATCAAACGTATAGGCAACTATAGTCTCATTATAATATTCATTTATTCTATGGACTAAATTGATAATATTCTTAGATGTATCATTCATATAAAAAATTGGTGGATATGAATCTAAACAAGTAGCATGGAATGAATTTGAATCTTTCATAGTAAGTTCTGCAAATTTTTCAAAATCTTTATTTAATATAGCTTGTTTCATTTCTTTAAATCTTTTTGGTACAACATTTTTAATTCTTTCTTGGAATAGATCTGAAGTTTTCACTGTCAATTGCATACCACTAGTAGATGGAACATCTTTTTTAGTATCTGCTACTACTAAGATTAAAGCTTTCATATCTGGCCAATTATCTTCAGTTTCAATTTGAACAGCTTTAGAGTCTGAACCATCAAATTTATCACCCATTTCCCAAGCAACATAACCACCAAATAACGATCTACATGCAGAGCCTGACCCTTTTCTAGCAATTTTAGATAATTCTATATTATCAACTTTTAATTCAAATAATAATGCAATGGTAGAGACTAAAGCAGCTAAACCAGCTGCTGAAGATGCTAAACCAGCTGCAGTTGGGAAATTATTCGCAGATACGATATGCAATTTCCATTCTGATAATCTTGGTAACTTGCTGTCAGAAAATTCTAATTTCTTTCTCAATTCACGTAAATCATCTAAACAATTTTGCATTCTTGCATTAATCTTGTTTTCTTCGCCATTAAGCCAGAATCTATCTTTCTGGAAAGTCTCAGAGGCAGCAGCTGAAGTTAGAGTTCTAAGATCTTGTTGATCTAGTGTGATTGAGATGGAGGAATTGGTAGGAAGATTCAATTTTGAATCTCGTTTACCCCAATATTTCAGTGTAGCGATATTAACTGGAGCAGTAGCATTAGCAACTTTAATTGACATTTTATAGGATTAAATATTATTTGTTTGTATATTCTCAGATATCTTTTGAATAAATATTCGTTAAAGCAGATTTTTCAAGTTTTCAAGTTCTCTAGTTTTTGTTATATTCGATGCCTTTTTTTTACTTAAAAGATAAACCTTAAATACCTAAAAATATAGCAAGGTTGGACGATCATTGATATATTTCTAGATTCCCAAACATAAAGTACATATTTTATATACATTTATAAAATCATCATTATAAGGTCAAAATTGAAGGATTTAAAAGTAAAAAGTAGGTAATAAACGAGAGTAAACATACCTTTCAACGGAAATAGCGGAAGGTATCGTATATCAACAATCTCATCTTTGAAATATTGAGAGTAAGCGATGGTTCAAGAAGTTGATCGTTAATCAATTTTTTATAAGGTTGCTTTAATGGCTTTCTCCAGATTATGAGGGTCAGCACCTATCACACGGTTCAGGATAGTGCCCTTCTTGCTTAAAACAAAGGTAGGTACAGCTGTGACCTCCAAGTGTTTGGCAATCTCTTGGCCCTCATCGATGTCGACACGCAAGAAGTTCACATCGGGATACTCTTCCATCAGTTTGGAAAGATGAGGAGCCATCGACTTGCAAGGACCGCACCAGGTAGCATAACAGTCCACCAAAGTAAGCTTATCAGTAGCTGCAAGGCGTTTGTTCAAATCAGATAATTCCTTTACCTTTGGAATTTGAGTGTATGATGATTTGTATCTTAAAGTACTGTTAAAACTAAGAGCGCTTCTTGGAGTAGTGGCCCTTAAGTTACTTCTTGCAACTATTCTAAAAAGCATTTGGTTCACGTTTAATATGTATAGTTCTTAACTTTAGTTTATTTATTTATAAATAGAGATGTGTTTCTTTTTTGTTATCTCATACTTATCGAATATTCTAATTGAAAGTGTTTATTTTGAAAGCTTGATTATATTTTATATTTAATTGTTCAGATGGTCAAAATCAGCTGACTTGGACAATACACCTTAATATTAGTAAAATATTTCAATAAAATACATAAATATTAAATATCTTATTCTAAAATCGATTTCATTACTTATTATATTGTTCTTATTGTTTTCTATATATTTATTAAAGTTGTCACTAATAAATTTATATATAGATATGCATAGTGTACTCATATGTTGTCTCTGGAGAATTGAATAGTGCCGTACTTTATTCTATCTTGGATTCCTCTTGTCTAATACCGTATTGAACAGTGATAGATTCAAGCATGAGTTATTAAATGAGTTATCATGGTCACTTTGGTAATTGCAAATATGATGATATGGTGCACTTTGTAATTGGCAATCATATGTATTGCTCTTCTTATTATATAAGAAGTAATGTGGTTTGCTATTCCATTCCTTGTCATCTCTATCCTTAGTAGGTATTTTAACACCTAGTTTAACTTGGTTATTGATCCGTTCTGTTTCCTCATCTTTACAAAATGAGGATACTTGAAATGGTGGTAAATTGTGTAATTCTTTGGGTATAATTATTCCTGTTTCTCCCCTATTGATACTATTGTTGTGATTTATTCTTGTAATAATTTCATTATTATTTTCAGTTTGGTATCCAATACTAGATGTATATATACTATATGACTTTAAAGAAAGTAAAATTTCATACAACATTAATTTCAAACCTAAATCAAAACTAATAGATTCGAATAGTTTGAGTATATTGGTTATTAATTTATTAGTCAATGTTGCATTCCTTAATACTTCTGGTTTAGATTGATTTGTATTATTGAAGATAAAGTCAAAGATTGATTTTTGATGTATGGTAAATATCTTTAAAAATATTTCAAACTTTTGTTGCATTTTTTGTAATCCATTGTCATTATTGTTCATTGCTAAAAAGTTTTCCATACTTGAACATATTAAACTGAAAATTTCTTCATTAATTGGAATAATACTAGTACTAATTCCTTCAATATGTTGTGATAATACAGCAATAGTCTCAACTTGTAAAAGCAATGAGGCATTAATATCATTAGAATCTGTTAAACGTCTCTCAAAAAAATCTTTTTCAAAAATTCGTAAAATCATAACTAATACATCAACGTTGAATATTTGAGTGAAAAGTTGAGAGAACAAACAATTTCTACCAGAAATTTTTAAAACATCAAAAAAGAATGTTTTCAATTTTTCTTTTGTCTCATGCTCATCTTCTTCATTTAATATTTCTTTAATTTGGAAGCATGTATATGCTTGGAATATATGAATATTTGAAAAATCCAGTTTTTGGAATGGTTTTACAATATCAAACTCCTCTAAGGTGTTGTCATCTCCATCTTCCATTGCCAACTTGGTATCACCATTATTATTATCACAGCCATAGTTTAAAAGATCATCTAAATATGGCTCAATAGATGGATGTGAATTTTCGAATACTCTTCTAATCTCTCTTGTTGTAATATTAAGAAGATTTTTTTTATGGCCATATTGATTTAAAACCCTAAGAAATGTTGAATAATATTTTGAAAGTTGTTCTTCACATGATTGTAGAATAACTTGAAAATTTGATATTAAAAAATGATTTCTATGTCTTTCATAATATGGTGAAAAATTTTCATTATTAATATTGATTAGCTGAATTAGGTAATCAAATCCTAAAACTTTTCGAATTTGTTCTAATGTTAATAATTTGCAATCAATTAAAAATTTCAAGTCATGTATTTTAAAATCTTTCCTCTTTAAATATATCGATATAAATTTGCTATAGTCTCTCACATTCATACCCATTAATAAAAGTAATATTTGTCTTGGAACCTTATATTCACCAGAATTATTTTTTAAAAATAGTAGTTGACGTAAATTTGTCTGAAAAACCTCAGTAAAATTCCATGTGCTTTGTTTTGCTCTACTAGTAATAATACTATCGTATATTGTTTCACCAGGATGTTTATTTTTTATCAACTTTTCCAATTTCAATTTTTCAGATTCATATACTGAACTAATCTTATTCTTCAAATCATCATCAACACTGATTGCCATTGGGAATTTTTTAATTACAAATCTCCAAAATGGTGCAAAAGAAGTAACATAGTATGCATTTAAATCTCGTATCTTTAGCACATTCGAATATATGAAAATAAAAGTTTTAATAAACAGAATATGGTCATTTATAAATTGAGAAAAGGTTCTTTCGTAGCATAAAAGAATATCCATTAATGTTTCCATTGTCTCCAAATCTTCTAATAATTGATGATAAACAATAAATTCAAGCCATTTATAGAATTGATGGAAACAATCTAATTTGTCCTTGAATATTTCTAAATTTTTTAATAAATCTTCTTTACTAATAGGTTTAAGATCTTTATTACATAATAAAGTAAGATACCAATCTGCAACTTTCAATTTTACACTCAGCGGATAATGATCAATATCTAGTTTACTATCAGGATTATTTATAATTTGATCCTTAATTCTTTCTGAAATTTCAATAATTTTATCAAAATTATATTTTTCAAGGTATTGTTTATCATATTCTACCATATTTTTTAAAACCATATTGTATTGATTTTTGGTTAATGGTGAAATATTTAAATTAATCAATAGGTCACAATGGAAAAATTTATCGGAAGAATCGTTTAAGTAAAGTACACCTGAACTAATTAACTTTCTGATGTAAGTTGGAACTTTAATAATTCCACAGCCTATCAGTAGATTTAAAAGACGATAAAGGCATGATAAATTAACAAAGCTTTGTCGCATTTCTGGGGTAGCCTTCGCAATTTTGAAGATTAGTAGCCATATAGTATCTTCAAATATATATTCTTGTGATCCATCTGTACTATTTATTTTTAATAAAAGCAATTTAGTAGCAAGATGAATAGATTCAAAATGATCCTTTCTTGAAGGATGTACCGTCCAAAACAATAGTTGTAAGATATGCCCTGGGGTAAAGCTATGCCTATCAATGTATGTAGCCCAGTCATAATCCACTGAATTATCATCTAGCAATTTGGTGAATTCTGTATCAACTGTTTTTAATTGAATTAATGTGACATCTGGGCCAGCATCAGGGAAATAATGATCTGGATCACTTCCTAAATCTTTTTGCATTGAATGGTTGTTAAATTTTAAAGATTCATTTCTATATGTGACTAAATCTAATTTTTTTCTAATTTCAATAGGATCAAGATCTTTATTAAGTTCATTAGAATTCAAAATTTCATATAAAAAGGGCTTATATATATCCCAGTTTGAATTAGGGAATAAAAATATTTCCAATGATTGTTCATGAAATAACTTTAATATTAATGATCTAATTGTATTAAGTATTGATTTTTTAATGCTATTATTTTTCTTGATATCATTAATCAAATATTTTTGATCATTTATCATAGATTTGGAGTTCGAAATAAGCTGATATTTTTGTAAAAGAGTTTCAGTTATTTTTGAAACAAGGAAAGTTGGTTTAGAATTATCTGAATTATCACCAGAGTGACACAGACCATCCCAGAATAACGTTAGGATATGTAGAGTTAATGGTAAAAGTCCAAATTTTTCAATTTTAGAGAAAAATTCCACAAGCCAATGGTGAAAGACTTCCTTATTTATTAATTTTAAAGTATAACAATTCCCTAATAGTCGGAGAAAGTAACTAATCTCTGATTTCCAAACTTTTAATCTAATATGATCCTCAGCACATGTGTTCATTTCAAAAATAAGTTTTTCCAAAATAAAGACAAAATTATCAGTCCATTCTTTCAGAATAATAGTATTGCAATAATCTTTAAATTTTATCTTATGTGAAGGAGTATATTGTTGTTTTGCCATCATCATAGACTTCCACTCTAGTGAATAACAGCATTTAATCAGCCACATAGCTCTTTTAATTGGTATCTGTTTAAAATAACATTGCTCTAAAACTTGACGCTTCTTGAGCCCATGTGGTATAACTTTTGAAATTTTAGATAATGATGCATAAGATAAGCTTAGTTCTTGAAGCCAAAGTTCCCTTTTATGATCTGTCAATGTCACACGAGTCGGTAAAGAGAATCCAGGTCCACTTAAATCACTAAACAAGGTTCCATCAAAGTTCTCAGGTAATGCTGGAACACGGTTAACCTCTTCTTCTCTGATTCTAACAATATTACCAAATTCTGTAACTAACTGGGAAGTTAGCTTATTCAATGAATCTTGAATACTCGATCGTGCGGATACACTTTCAAAATTTACTTTGGATGATGTGTAATAACCCTTCGCTACATAGCTTGACATTATATTATCTTCTTCTTTTGTATGGTGCCATGGATCAAAATCTGGGTATATTGGCACCTGTTCATCATCTCGCATATGATCTGGCACATAAGGATGGAGTTCCTCTGGTGGAACAAGAGTATACTTGCTGGGAAGCATTTAGATGCAAAAGATAGAGGTATTTGGAGTTAGGTATTAGTGTAGTAGCAATATAGCAATTGCTTTCCTTTAAAATATAATTTTCCTATGATTCATTGAAAAATCTACCTCTTTTGTAATAATAATTCTTATAGATGCCTTAAAATTCCGCCCGTTTAAAGTACAGCTTACTTGGATAATAATAACAAAACGTCTGTCAGTGAACAAATAAATGGAAGAAATTTCAAATTTCTATGTAAATTGAAAAGAATAAATATATATTTCTATTGAAAAGTTTAATGCATAATCTATAAAGCTACTTATTAGTCTCCGATTATACTACAGTCAATATCTCTTGAGAATATTGTCTGAGGATTGTAAATAATTTCAGTTCAGTATTTTACGAACTGTGCACGATATAGAAGAATAGATGTATATTAATTTTAATTTGCTAGAGCTCTTTCTTTTAGAACAGATAAGGATTCTTTGTATGCAGATTGTTTGTCGGAAGAGACGGTTAAGAATTGTTGTAGTATCTCTTGTTTTTCACTATCGACGTCTGTTATTTCAATATATTCTGTATCTTCAGTAGTGGTAGAATCTTGACCCCATAGTTCAGGAGCATGACCTTCAACATCCCTACTGATATCTTCATTGATAGTCTTGTTCCAAAATGTTCTTTCACCTTTACCTACCAAGAAATTTAATACTTCACCATCGGATCTTGCTCTTGCTGTTCTACCACAACGATGGACATATTGTTGTGAGGAAATTGGTACATCGTAGTTAATAACATGTGTAATATTGTTAATATCGATACCTCTGGAGATTAAATCAGTAGTGATTAAGATTTTACTCTTGGAGTTATCATTTTCTGATGTAAAATTGTTAACTAATTTTCTATTTTCAGAACGAGAATTATTTGAATTGATTGAACTGATCTCTAAAGTATTTTCTACTGATTTATCAAATAATGAATTTGTATCCAACATAATCTTTAATAAAGAAGCCAATCTTAAAGAACCTTCATTAGATTTTACAAATACCAGTATTTTCGATGATTTTGTATTAATATGATTTGATAATAAACGTAATAAGAATAAAGGTTTGTAGACACTCTTTGCAGTTGGAATAAGAATATTGAATTCTTGTAAAGTAGTTGGTAAATTGTATAATTTAACAGAATCCATTAAAAATAATTGCGGTTTATAAAATTGTAAATTATTCAATTTTTCTGTATTTGTAGTTAAAGTAGCAGAAAAGACTAATTTAATAACATTACCAGGTAATTGATTTTGTTTATCTGTTTTTAACCTTTTCATTAATTCTGAACACCAATTTTGAAATGATTGATTTAAAAGACGATCAGCTTCATCTAATACTAAAAATTTTAAATTTTTTAACGTTATAGAATTTGATTGTAAATGATCAACTAATCTACCTGGTGTAGTAATTAAAATATCTGGTTCTTGATTTAAAAATTTTGCATGTTCTTCTTTAACTGATATATCTAATTTTGAAATACTAATGACTAAACTTGTACCTTTTGATAATTTAACTAAAGTATCATAAACTTGATTAATTAAAAGTTTTGTTGGGACAACTATTAAAGCTCTTAATTTATTTACTTTTCTATTAGATAATGTCTGTATTATTGGAATAGAATAGCCTAATGTTTTACCTGAACCAGTTGATGCATTAACTAAAATATCACCAATTCTTTTAGTAAAATTTTTTTTATTAATAGATGTTGAAAAATTTAATTTTGATAATAAAGTATCTAACAAAATAGTTTGAATTGGGAAAGTTTCTTTTGAATAAGTATCTTTAATATTTTGAATAATTTTTGAATTTAATTCATCATTATATGAATCAAAATTTTTAATCATTGAATTATCATAATATATTTTTTTAGCATTTAACCAAGCAGTTGATTTAGATGCTGTAGTATCATTTGAGATTAAATTACCATTAGAATCTTTATTTGGTCTAACTATATCAGGTTGCGGAATTTGTGTTAAATCATGAATATGTTCTTTATCTAAAACTTCATCATCAGATTCTTTATTCACATCAGGTAATTTATTTTGAATAGAAAGAGTTTTCTTAAATCTTGAAAAGACTGAATCGAATTTCTTATCATTTTCTAAAGTAATTGCTTCAGATTGGGGGGTATCATTATCGATTTCATCTTGTTTACCTTCTTCTTTTGTAATTTCAGTATGTTCAGATTCCACTTCGGATTCTTGCTCTGATTCTTCCTCAAGATCACTTGTTTCTTCAATATCACTTGTATCTTCTACTTTTCTCTTCAAAGGAATTATCTTAGATTTTTCATTAGTAGTATTTGAATTAGAATTGGTAACTATTTGATTTGGATCAAATCTGGCGGCAAACATTTTCTCTTTCAAAAAAAATAAAAAAATTTAAACAAAGAAAATAATATAGTAACAATGAATTTATTTCGATAGCAAATTATCACCGATTGTATTTAAATTGTATATATATATTGATTATCTAGATCTTACATTACTTTATTTGAAAAATAATTATTATTTATTATATCTTATAAGCTCATCGCATTTTAGATATTTTAGGTTGAAAAATTAGATGTATGTGGTGTACGGAGTTTAATATAAAGATAAAATAAAAGTTGTAATTTATTGAAAGTTAATAATTAAAACAAGTCTTTATTATAATCAATGTTATTGATCTTATATCAAGTAATGTAATCTTCTAAAAGATCAGGTAAATATAGAGTTTTAAATAATAGAATTTGGAGATTCAGAAGACATTCTATTATTTGTGTCACTGATTGAATTATTAGTGACAAAAATAATAGAATCAACTCTATTGGAAAGAATAATTTATTTATTCTTCTTTCATAGTAAATACCTTATCTATTATTAGAAAGTTAATTATTAATTCTATAATTTTTTAGTATATTATTATATTAAAAAAAAATTGAGGATACAAAAAATTCGTTTTTATTTTATTACATTTTATGCATATATAAAAAAATGTTTATAAAATGCTCAAGAAGTTACAAGCTAAGTCTGTTTTAAATATTGGGTTTTAAAATATGATTTGCAAAATAAAAGATTTAATAATAAATCAATTATAATATTTTTTTAATATTATTGAAAACTACAAAAATTTTAAAACAAAATATAAAAATACTAAATATTGGCTTAAAAAGGTATACGTTTCCATAACAACAATTTTGAAAAGTATAATAATAAAGTAATGAAATATTTTAATCATTCTAAATATCATGAATTAATATGAAATAGAGTATAATATGTCAAATATATCATGATAATGCTCAACTATTTTCCAGTATTCTATCATGAACTAACTTTTTAAATTAATAGACGCAAAATGCCCTTTTTTTGTATATAATAAAGAAAAAAAACAATATCAAGGAAACTTTTCAAATAAAACAGAAGAAGAAGAATAAATAGATTTAATATTGAAGTACTATACAATTGTATCATTGATATATATATACTAGAGATAAATATAATGTTTTCAAGTCTACGACTTCTCTCGAGAGCTGCATGGAAGGGACCTAATGTTGTGCCATTACCTTTAAAGGAGGCAATGAATAAACCTGGTATGGCTATTAGAACGAATGCTAGAAGTGCTACAATCTTACCTCAATTTGTAGGTTTAAAGTTTCAAGTTCATAATGGTAAAGAATACGTTGCTTTTGATATAACTGAGAATATGGTCGGTTATAAGTTAGGTCAATTTGTGCCGACTAGAAAGAGATTTAAATATACTCAAACAAAGAATAAATAGAGAAACACAAACGACATATATAATATCATTATAAATACATATTCCAATTAAATAAAATCATTGTAAATAAAATAATACACTTTTTATATCAAAAATATCTTTTCACGTGGTTCCACATAATATTATTTAACCGGGAATCTATTTTATTTAAATTTAATTACAATTAACTGTTATTAAAGAAAAGAAACTCTTTTTTAATAAAATAACAACAACTACAATATATACAAGTAACAAACTGTGCACACGTATAAATACAATGCTACGATTTTTAACAAGGAATTCAATAATAAACCAATTTGGGTTACGTACATTTTCCACTACACCAACTATTAATGCGACTTTAAACCAAGTAAAAAGAGCATCTCGTACAAGTATGTTAGGCCGTTCTAATCTACGTCGAAGCCAAATGCCTACCAAATCTCCAGATTTACAACAATGCCCTCAACGTAAAGGGGTAGTACTACGTGTATTAGCATTAAAACCTAAGAAACCAAATTCTGCACAACGTAAAGCCGCTCGTGTGAAGCTAAGCAATGGTAATATCGTTTCCGCATATATACCTGGAGAAGGACATAACATACAAGAACATTCGATTGTCTTTATAAGAGGAGGCAGATGTCAAGATCTACCGGGTGTCAAATACCATTTGATCAGAGGTGCTGGTGATCTTGCCGGAGTTGCCAACAGAACCTCTTCGAGATCCAAATACGGTGTCTCAAAGGCAAACAAAGAAGAATAGACACATCTCTCTATCTCTATAATGTTGTAAATACTATCATATATACTTATATATCCTTTAATATTGAAGAGTTCTGTTCAACGTATTTAGTGATTTTTGCTTCTTCGAGGGGCGTTTTTTCAATATAATTATTAAAGGAGGAAAATTGGAATTTTTAAGAGAGAAGACAATATTAAGATTGGAAGAAAAGAACAACAAAAAGATCTATTTTGCAGTCATTGAGGGACATATTTTGCCTTGTATTGCATTCATATAGGTTCAATTGAGATTATATATCATGCTACATTTAGATCCACATAATTTGCTTCTTCAGAAGACACTTTCCGAGGCATTAGAAGCCCAAAATCAAGGTCGTTCCTTAACTTTGGATAGATTAGTCTCTGATTTTGATTATACCAATTTCCATGTTGCCAATGCTCCAGATGATAAGACGATCTTATGGATTAGTATTAGAACTAAAGCTTGGAGAACTGTTGAAGAATGTGGTGGTGATTTTAAAGGTTTTTTAAAGACAAAATTAGAATGTTTCCCTGGTATTAGGGTCTCATCTCAAATTGAACCAAATTTTGATTTATCTTTATTGATTGATTTAAAACAATTGACTTCAGAAGGTATTTCACGTATATCATTATTAAAAGTAATGGTTATGAGTTATCCAATTTATTTAGCATTTACTGAATGGGAAAGATTAAGCAAGTTACCACCTCCACCTGAAGGCGAACCTCCACATCAAAGTAAATTGTTCTTTAATATTAAACATAGAGATAATGAACAATTCTTTGTTAAACCTTCTAATGATCGTGTTACTGTTATTTTCGAAACTGTATTTGAAGATGAAACTGATAAAATCTTTGGTAAAGTTTTCTTACAAGAATTTGTTGATTCAAGAAAGAGAAATCGTAACATTCAATCAGCTCCACAAGTTTTAGTCTCATATGATCCACCATTAGAAGTTCAACAATTTTTTCAAGCTCATAGACAACAAGGTACCATTGAAAATAAAAAATACATCACATTTGTCTTATTCCCACGTCATTATCAAACTGAAGAGTTGAAATTTACATCTGTTTGCCGTTTAGCTCTTTTTAGAAACTATTTCCATTACCATATTAAATGTTCAAAGGCTTATATGCATTCTAGAATGAGATTCAGAGTTAATTCTTTTGTAAAAGTGTTGAACAGAGCCAAATTAGAAGAGGAGGAAGAAGAAAATGATCATGAACACAACAGAAGAACAATCACAGGTAGAAAAGTAGTCTATTAAGAGAGATAATCTTTTTACTTGTATATTCTACTTGATACTTTTTAATGCCAATTGTCACATCTATTACACCCGTATTTAGATATAAGAATAATAAAGACCTACATGTTTATTTGCAAAATGACATATAATGCAGATATAGTGCTCTTTCTCATGCAATATATATATCTCAATACTCTTTTTCATGCAATATATATATAAATAAATATATATATCTCATTGTAGTTTACGGATAAAACACTCAAAACAAATAATTAAAAAACATTTTAAAAGAACATCACAATACTATTAAACTAGTTAACTAACTATCTTACAATTGTTCAATAGTATCAATTCATCAATATTTTTATATAAATATCTTTAATTTTATTATATAAATATCGTATATTTGTCACTTTTCACGGCGTGTTTTTTTTTTTTCAAATTTGTTATCCACAAGAAGCCGACGAGATAAAATTAAATCGAATGAAAAATTAGTGAATTAAAATAAAGTGGGAATAAATATCTTATCTATAAGTTATTTCTGCGAATATAATATTAGCTATAATAAGGTCACAATCACCATAAAATGTCGTTTTTTGGCTTTGATACAGCACTTCCAGATAATGGACAGTTGCATGGCGGAGGTGACGGTCGGAAGTTAAGTTCTACTCCATTGGATTTTGACGATACTTATCGTGGATTGGGTGACTATGAACAAGAAGAAGATGACTATTTAAATGAAGAAACTTTTGGTGGTGCTGCTGATACCAATTTCCAATCTGATTTTGATTTCGGTTATGGTGCAGATGCCCCTGCTACTACCACAAATGATAGTAACATTGTACAAAGCAATGTATCTTACGCGGCAGCTGCTTCTCATGCTATTCATCATCCTCAAGGAACTCAAGTTGATCAAAATATCGATTTGAAACCAATGGAATCTTTATGGGGTACTCCTTCTTCAACTCCAAGTGCTCCATCTTTGACACCAGCTCCTCAACAACAACAAGTTCAAGGTTATCCTACTAATGATGCTAATCAACAACATGTTTTTTCTTTAGAAGAATTAGAAAGACAGCAACGTAAAATTCAACAAATGAATATGCCACCACAATTCATGAATTTCCCACCTCCACCACAAGGTATGATTGGTAATATGAATTTTATGCAACAACAACAACCTTCAAATGGTAGATTTATGAATCATCAATTTCAACAAGGTATGCCTCCTCCTCAATTCCATCAACAAATGCAAATGCCAATGCAAATGAATGGTCCTGGCATGATGCCTGGACAACAACATCCAATGAGTATGCCTCCAGATTTAAAACAAAATCAAACTCCAATACCACAACAACATCATATGCAAATTGCTCATCCTGAACAACAACAACATCAACAACAAATGGATCAACAACATCCTATCCATTCAAATGATATCCATGGTTCTCCTATTAGAGGCTCAACTTCTCCTATGGAACAACATCAACAACCTCACCCTATGTTACAACAATCTCAAAATTTTAATAAGAATATGCAACCAATGGTTTCTCCAATTCAAGACTCATCAAATGATTCATTAAGAAATTCATTTTCTCGTGGTCCTGGTGGACCTAAAAGAGAACCATTAACTCCAGAAGAACAAAAACGTTTACAAACTCGTCATGCTAAAGTTGAAAAAATTTTAAAACACTCTGGTTTAATGACTCCTCGTGATAAAGATTTTATTACTCGTTATCAATTATCACAAATTGTTACTGAAGATCCATATAATGAAGATTTTTATTTTCAAGTTTATAAAATTATTCAACGTGGTGGTGTTGTTGGTGAATCTAATAAAGATTTAATTGCAAGAGCTTATTTAGAACATTCAGGTCATAGATTAGGTGGACGTTATAAACGTGCAGATGTTGCTTTACAAAGAATGCAAAATCAAGTTGAAAAAGCTGTTACTGTTGCTAAAGAAAGACCTCAAAAGAATAAAGATCATGCTAATACAGCTCGTGAAGGTGTATTAGGTAGAATTTCATCTTCTTTAAATAGTAAAGCTCCACGTAGACAATTACAAATTCCATCTCATATTGTTAATGAAGATGTTGCTATTACTGATGATTCTGAAAAATCATCAAATGCTTCAATTCCAGATTTGGAAGAAGTAACTCGTTCTTTAGATAATGTTGGTATTAGTCAAAATTCAAGAACTAGAAGAAGATCATCATATGCTTTTACATCAATTGATCATAGTTCTGTTTTATCACGTTCTGGTGGTAGAAATTTTGTATTAAATTTAATTGAAACAATTTATGAAGAAGTTTTAGAATTAGAAGCTCAATTAAGAAGTGGTAAAACAACAAATAATACAGCTTTATGGGATGCATTACATATTGATGATGAATCTTATGAAGTTTGTCCATTTATTTCAATGTTATCATTTGATAAAGGTATTAAAATTATTCCACGTATTTTTAACTTTTTAGATAAATCACAAAAATTAAAATTATTACAAACATTTTTTAGTGAATTATCTCATTTGAATATTATTATTATTAGTTCATATAAGACAAATCCAGAACCAACTAGTAATCAATTAAAGAAGATTGATTTATTTCAAAGTGTATTTTTAAAAATTATTGTTTCATTTTTATCTAGTAATGCTACATTTATTGAAATTATGGGTCTTTTAATGCATTTAATTAGAAATAATAATGTATCATTTATTTCAACATCTAAAATTGGTTTAAATTTAATAACAGTATTAATTTCAAGAGCTGCT
Organism: Yueomyces sinensis; assembly: GCA_030581855.1. NCBI lineage: Eukaryota > Fungi > Ascomycota > Saccharomycetes > Saccharomycetales > Saccharomycetaceae > Yueomyces > Yueomyces sinensis. The sequence continues at coordinate 30,641 of JAKTVU010000025.1, forward strand.
TTAATTAAACAAGATATTAGCAGATCAAATAGTTTATCATCACCAGCAATTTCAACATGGAATGAAGTTTATGATAAATTATTTACTAATTTAGAGACAAAATTATCATTAGTTTTTCCACCAAAGGAATATGTTAAACATGTAATCGAAATTAATGATCAAACAAATTCAGATCCAAGTACAAACAATTTTTATGATCAAGCATATATTTGGCAATTTTTAGCATCATTAGCATTAAGTGGTAAATTAAATCATCAAAGAATTATAATTGATGAAATTAGAAATGAAATTTTTGGTACTATAAATTTAGCAGAAGAATTTGGTAAATTAGAACAACAAGATCCAACTAAACCTGGCTATAGAAAACAAAAATTATATCAAGATTTAAATTTACTATTAAATGTAATGGGATTAGTATCTCGGGATGGTGAAATTACAGAATTAAAGTGATAAAATCATGAATAATAAATAATTATTTCAAATTGTAACAACAACACAATAATAATAGCGTAACGTATATAATAAACAAAAAAAAAAATTAATAATAAACTAATAAAAAGAACAAAAAAAATTTAAATTAAAACTGATAATATAAATAAGTAAGTAAATTTTTTTTTTTTAACTTTTTTTTTTAAAAAAATAAATATAAGAATATATTTTATAAAAATTGATGTAAATGTTTTATTTGAGTTCATTAGTTATATATAAAATATAAATTATTATGTATTATTTGTGTAAATAATCAAAGAAATACAGAGTTTTTTAATATGTCATAATAGAGGGTATAAAAATAATTGAAGTATCACTAACCATCTTGTTTAGCTGGAGCAGGAATATTAGGATCAACAGCAGTAGGTTTCTTTGATTTTGAATAAACGACTTCAGTAGTCCCATCACTTTTATGGAAAGATTGGAAAAATACTCTAGTGTCACCTAACATTGAAGTACCATATTCTCTAATTGGTATACCAGTTTTATCTATAAGATCATTTAATTGTTTACCACCCATTTTACTAATATATTCACCAGTTTTAGATACAATATGATTATCTTCATCTAATGTTAATATACCTATTGCATTATCGTAGATATCACCAATTTTCTCTTTTGCAGCTTCATTTTTATAATTTAGTTTAGCAGTCATTGTTTATTTAAATAAATAAATCTATTTATTTATTATTATATTTATATTATTATTAAATATAGTTAGAATTAGAGTATCTGGTAAATATATAGAACCCATAATATCGATCAGTTTATATATGCCAAGAGTTCAACGAGGATCTAATTTAAGAGAACATCTTGTGGAGAGATATTCCACTAACTTAGTAAGATTTATATAATTAACTCCTGACTTTTCAAATAAAATATCGTAAAGTTAAATGATAATTAATTAAAATCTGGCATTACTCCTAGTTTCACGTGATATTTAAAGATAGTTTAGATCTCATGACACAATATCTAGAATAACAATAAAATATAGTAGTAGTAGTATTCTATCAATGATGTGTGATGTATAGTATATTAATTAAAAATTGTGTGTATATATTTATAATAAATAGATAAATAAATGATAAAAAAGATTATTATTGGAATATGACAATAAGATGTATTATTTTAAAGTAAAAGTAAAAAAAAAATAGATTATTAGAATTGAGAGATGTGAATTGTTATTATTATAATGTAGTTTTTAAAGAGATAAAAAATTAGTATGTGTGTTGTGGTTGGGACAAAATGAAAAATAAAAAAAGATTATTATTATTACAATTAGATGAGAAATGGGAGAAAGATTTAGTTTAATTTAACTTTTCATTGGAACTTGTTAAAGGTAACGAACGAAATTTATATCTTCTCTTAGTGACAAAGACATCAGCTAAAGCTTCATCATCTACAAACCAAGAGACTCTACCACTGGTACCTTCATTAACAATTGAACTTGGTAAACCCTTTTCTGGTCTATCCATGATAGTTCTAATTACTGGAGCTTTTGTAGAACCTTCCACTACGAATGCAACACGATGTGAATGGCAAATTACAGGGATAGTTAGAGAGATTCTAGTCTTTGGACCACTTGGAGCACCTTCAACAGGTATAACCCAAGCAAATTTTTCTCTTAAATTTTCTTGAAAATTTGGGAATAATGATGCAATATGACCATCTGGTGCACAACCTAATAAGAATAAATCAAACATTGGTAATTTAACTGAATCTCTACCTGCGAAATTTTTAATTAATAATTTTTCATAATCATCAGCACATTCTTGTGTATTATTAATTAAATTTTCATTAATATGATAAATATTTGGTGAACCAAATTTTTTAGTATTAATTAAATCGAATATTTTTCTTTTTGCTTTACCAAAATTAGAATCATTTGAATTAAATGGTACTAATCTTTCATCAGCGAAATAAATATCCCATTTATCCCATTTAATATCATTTCTTTTTAATAAACCTTCATGTAAAACATCAATTAATGAACCACCAGATAATGCAATTCTAAAACGTTTCTCTTTTTTAATTTTTTTATTATTACTTCTAATTGATCTATTTGATTTATTTGATTTTAATGAATCTTTTGATGATGAAGTATTATTATTTAATTGTGGTTTTGTATCATTATTTATAGATGATAATGTTAAATTTTCAATTGAAATTAAATTATTTTGTGAATTATTGTTTGTAGTAACTATATCCTTTTCAGTACTTTTTAATGCAATATTTTGTGCATAAACAACATAATCAGCTACAGCTTCAGCAACTTCATGTAGTTCTGGGAAAGCATAAATCTTTGGTAAATGAGTAGTCATGATATATAAAAATATGCATAAAACAATGAATATTTGGTATTATTTTATAGTTCTTTTTTCTAATGAAAACCAATAAATTGTGTAATAAATAGAGTAGATCTTAATAATTACTATAAAAAATATTCAAAACAAACCAATCTTTTTTTATTTTTTTGTTTCAATTTAAAATTTGCATTGCAAAACATGCTTTGTTGGTTTAAATTTTTCAATATTTTTTCAAAAATTGTCATTTTTACTAGAAGGGGGCGTTGCCGTGTTATTGTTATTTGCCCCATATTTAACTTAATTAACTTTATTAAGTAAAAAATAAATAACCTGACAATGACAGTAAAGAAAATTGTACTAAAAATAGGTAGAAAGATCGAATATTTAATTGTTAAATAATATATATTGTATTGTATTTATATAGTATTTAAAGTAGTATATTGTTTGTTTGTTTTTTTCAGATCGAGTTTTGCTTAGATGACAGAAAATACAAGTGATATACTCGATATAGATTCAATAATAAAATAATGTATTATATAATACAATAATACATAACTGATAGTAGATAGATATTATGCTTTAAGTATTGGATATTGTCAATTAACACCAATTAACAAGTTATTTTAATAAGAATTCTCGCTTTATAAGAAGAAAAAGCGAATAGCTTTAACTGAAAAATAATAACAATATTAATATTAAATAATTAGATACTTATTGCATTACCAACGATATTTAATAATATATACATAGTTCACATTTAATTGATGATACAAGTAACTGTTAATGATAGATTGGGTAGAAAAGTCATCGTCAAATGTCTACCAGAAGATACTATCTTCCAATTCAAACAAGTACTAGCCGAACAGATGGGACTAAACTCTCATAACAACATTTCACTACAGAAGGGACACACTACATTAAAGGATCACTTGTCATTGGATGATTATGAGATACATGATGCTACTAACTTAGAATTATACTATTCTTAAAAAACCACGTGATGCTTTTTTTCAACCAAATTAGGTAATTTTTCAAATAAAAATGCGATGAGCTCTTAATATTTAACATATAATACTCTACAATACACTACAAACTTCTAGATACTGTCTCTATAGATATTGCCAATAGTTCACTCCTCCCCCCATTATGTCTACTATCATACCACCTCCTTCCAAAAAACAGAAAAGAGAACAACAAAAGGAAAGAGAAGTTGATATAATACCAAGTAATTTGCCTGATATTTCAATTAAATTTCAAGCAGTTGATACTGGTGAATTCGTTGGTAATTCAATTCGTGTACCTGCTAATATTACTGAAACTCAATTAGAAGAACTGTTAAATAATTTAAATAATAATACTGATGATCCAGTACCATATACTTTTAGTTGTAATATTAATAATAATGGTATAGATATTAAAGATAATCTTTATTCTTCTTTAATTAAACCTGGTCATTCTACTACTGAAGATTTAATCACTTTAATTTTTACTCCAAGAGCTATCTTTAAAGTTAAACCAGTTACTAGATCTTCTTCTGCTATTGCTGGTCATGGTGCTACTATTTTATGTTCTAGTTTTGCACCAAATACAAGTTCAAGAATGGTTACAGGCTCAGGTGATAATACAGCTAGAATATGGGATTGTGATACACAAACTCCATTAGCTACTCTAACAGGTCATCGTAATTGGGTTTTATGTTGTTCTTATTCACCAGATGGTGAAATGATAGCTACTGGTTCAATGGATAATACTATTAGATTATGGGATAGTAAACATGGTAAACCAATTGGTGATGCTTTAAAGGGACATTTGAAATGGATCACTTCTTTAAGTTGGGAACCATTTCATTTAGTTAAACCAGGTAATACACCAAAATTAGCTACTGCTTCAAAAGATGGTACTATTAAAATTTGGGATACTACTAGAAGAGTTTGTCTTTTAACTTTAAGTGGTCATACTAATTCTGTATCTTGTGTTAAATGGGGTGGTCAAAATTTATTATATACTGGTTCACATGATAAAACTGTTAGAGTTTGGGATATGAATTTAAATGGTAAATGTATTAATATTTTAAAATCACATGCTCATTGGGTTAATCATTTATCATTATCAACAGATTATTGTTTAAGAATTGGCCCATTCGATCATACTGGTAATAAACCAGCTACTCATGAAGAAGCTACTAAAATTGCATTAAAAAATTATGAAAAAGTTGTTAAAAAAAGTGGTCAGTTTGAAGAATTAATGGTTACTGCAAGTGATGATTTTACAATGTTTTTATGGAATCCAAGTAAATCTACAAAACCATTAGCTAGAATGACTGGTCATCAAAAATTAGTTAATCATGTCGCATTTAGTCCAGATGGTAGACATATCGTATCTGCATCATTTGATAATTCAATTAAATTATGGGATGGTAGAAATGGTAAATTTATTTCAACTTTTAGAGGTCATGTCGCTAGTGTTTATCAAGTCGCTTGGTCCTCAGATTGCAGATTATTAGTATCTTGTTCAAAGGATACAACTTTGAAAGTATGGGATGTTAAAACAAAGAAATTATCTGTCGATTTACCAGGTCATCAAGATGAAGTTTATACTGTAGATTGGAGTGTTGATGGTAAAAGAGTCTGTAGTGGTGGTAAAGATAAAATGGTAAGATTATGGACCCATTAAACTAAAGCAAATATTCCTTCTTATTTAAAATCATTATAGATTTCTATTTAAAAGTTTGTATCATATTTATTTAATAATATATCTTTATTCTTGTTCTTTTACTGTCACTTTCTTATAAAGCGTGTTGTTTTTAAATATAGGGTTATTTTGAAAAATATGTAAATATCAAAGATATTAAGAGAATCTACTAAATACAACAAGATTTGTAGTATCTCGAAGCATTAAAAAGTGATCAATAACACAATCTCTCTTTATTATCATGTTTATGAAGAGAACACCTTTCAAAGTTAGATCGTTAACCATATCGTCGTCAATATTACTACCTACATATAGAATCAAGACCACCAGTCTCTTGCAATATCGTCAGCTACATCAATTCCCAGATATCAAATCAGTAGACACTAAAGATATATTTGGTTTTAGTAACTTCAATAAAGAAAACTATTTCGTTGAAAGAACAAAATCTGGTAATTTACCAGTATATTTAGAGACTAAAGGTGGTGGTACAAAATTAATAACGGTAATATTAAAGATATCAGGAAATATTATTAACCTTAGAAATGAATTACAAGAGTGTTTACCTAACATTGAACGTGATAAATGGAGTGTTGTAATGCAATCTAAAAAAATTATATTGAAAGGTAATCATATTAGTGAAGTGAAAAAGGTATTAAGTAAAACTTTTTAAAAACACATACATTTTTATGTTTATATATTTCTGTAAATATTTATAACTTTAGTAAAATAATATATTCTCCTTTTTATTTGTAATCGAATAATATATATATATATTTCTATTTAATTCATTTATCATTTATCAGTATCTATAAAATTTTCCATTTTTTTATTTTTATTGTTGTTCTTCAACTATACTAATTCTTTCAAATATAAATAAAACATCAGTTGATTTGAAAGTTTTATGAATAATATCATGCCAAGTAATTTCACTTTCCATAACTGATTTAACAGTACGGAATAAACTCTTCTTATCTTCAGCGAAGAATAAATCAATTAAAAATGATGTATCAACATGACTAAATGTTTCAGAAGTATTAATTAATTTCCAATTTTTAGATTCATTTTCAATATTAATTGGGAATAAATTTGGATCAGATTCTGTTGCAATAACATAATCTATACTTGGCCATATTTCATTTAATTTTGTAATATTTTCTGTTTTATCATAATTAACACCATAAACATCATGATCTAATTCACCAAATAATGTTACACCAGTCATACATGCTGGTACAGTTAGATGAACAGAGACATTCTTGATGTTATTTTCAACGATATAATTATTAAATTTAACTAATGCTTCACCACCTGGATAATTCATATTAGAGACAATTGAAAATACAATTGAAACGATAAAGGATGCAAATGCAGATAATGGTAATAATAAACTTAAAATGAATTTAATAGTACCACTATTAACATCAACTCTTTCCCATAAATGAGATGCACCAATTGAACCTAATAAAATAATACCTGGTAATGAATAAACGATAAATCTCCATTCTTTATGTGGTTGGAAAGATAAAATGAAAATATGAATATATGAAGCTAAACCGACAATTCTAGTATTATCTAAACCATTAACGAAACCCATATAATTTAATAATAAAATAGTTGGTGGTAAAAAGATCATTCTTAAATAATGTGTAAAATATGCGATAAATGGTTCAGTACCCCAATCACTTGAATTACCTTCAACAACGTTAAATAAAAATGAATCAAGTTCTGGAATACACCATTCACCCCAAAAATGAGAATCGATACCTAGGGATAAACCTAAACCGATGAAACTACCAATTATACCAAATTTAACAATATCAATGATAGCAATTTTTTTTAATGCATAAGCACTTACTGCAAAACCAAATGTTAAACCAATTAATTCTAATCTTAAAACAACACTAGCAAAAGAACAAATTAAAATAGCAGTACCATAATTACTTAAAAGAACCTTACCCATAGCTATATTTGTTAAAGTGAAAGCTAAAACGAAATTTGGTAATGGTCTTGAAGCGTAAAACATCAAATGGAAACTACAAATACAGAATACAACAAACCAAGAACCGACAGTATACATATCTAAATCAGTTGCTTTATTAATGATAGATTGAGTCTCTTCTTGTCTTTTCTCTTCTGCAATTGCTCTCTTCTTTCTTTCATTCGAGAACATAGTTTGAACACAATTCTTCAAATAAAGAATAGATAAACCATTGAATAAACCAATAATACCTCTAGCGAATATTTGAGCATCTAAATTAGCATGAACATCAAATTGATGACCTCTATACCAAGAACTGATAACAACTAAAGGCTTAGTAAATAATGCAATGATCAAAGGACCAATAAAAGAACGTGGAACAGCACCTGGAAATTCATTATGATCATATTTAGATACGTCAAAGATACCATATTTTAAAATATCATGAATAGCTTGAATAGTGAAACTTTCTTCAACTTTAGTAAATGGTGCTTGAAGTAAGTGGAATGTGATTACAGCAATCAACACTGTATCGAAATAACCAATTTGCATTGTTATATTTGATATTGTTATCGATAATATTGTGGATAAAATGTGAATAAAAAGTACTATATTTGATAAATATTTGGATATTTCATTAAATATTTGAAATTAAAGATAGCCGGCTCTTAAAATAGCGAATGTTTAAAAGCTCATCGCCTTTAATTCAAATTCTGATTAAATTTTAAAAAATGAAGGGTGAGATAGAGGGATGATATGGCTCTAAGATCAATAGTACTATTTATGAGTTAATAGAGAGATATTTGGATTGTAATTAGAGTATAATTTATTAATATTAGTAGCAATTTGTAAAGAAAGTGGGTCATCACTTCCTACGGAGTTAGAGCCTCGCTCATTGTCAATAATATTTCTAGTTCTTGGGGCCATTTGTAGTATCTTGTTGTTGTTATATATATATGTATATTTCTATATATATTTCTGTATATCTATATATTATATAATCATGTTTTAAAAGTAGATTTGGAAAGAACTTGACTTGAAACTTAGTTGAAACTTTGCCCAGTTTATATACGTTTGGAATTTGGGTTCCAAACCCCTTGTCGGTATTTTCGGTGTTGTGTTATCGATAACTATCTCTCATTTGATTAATATATGTGTTGTATTCGACTGCGGATAAGAATCGTAAGACTATTTGATGTCTCTTAGTAACTCTAATTGCTGTCGTCATTTCTTGTTGTCACGTGTATATTTGGCTCACCTTTACAGAAAATGGAGAATCATTTCATACAGAATTAGCATCTCTATGAGTGTCCGTAGATCTTGTAGTTCTTGGAGCTATTTAAAGTTATTATCTTAATGTTTGTTGATGTATATATACTTCCATATTGATCTTCTTTTGTATCTCTATATATTTTTATACTATATAAGATGGATTTAGGAATGAACTTGACTTTGAACTTTAGTGAAACTTTGCCCTGTTTATATACGTTTTGAAATTTGCATTCCAAAACTCTTTTCCACTGTTATTCGTCGACGAATCTCTCTCATTGGACAATGGCATATTTTGTTATACCGCAGCCACCAATAAACTGTGTCATGTACAATATTACTAATCAAAGTAAGGTTTGTACAAGATTACTAATAGAATTGAGGCTTTGATATAAGTTTTTTTTGTCTTTAATTTATGTCATCATTTCTTATAATCACGTGTATATTTTTACTCACATTTACAGAATATGCACGTGACGACAGTAATTAGAGTCACTAAGAGACATCAAGTAGTCTCACGATTCTTATCTGCAGTCGAATACAACACATATATTAATCAAATGAGAGATAGTTATCGATAACACAACACCGAAAATACCGACAAGGGGTTTGGAACCCAAATTCCAAACGTATATAAACTGGGCAAAGTTTCAACTAAGTTTCAAGTCAAGTTCTTTCCAAATCTACTTTTAAAACATGATTATATAATATATAGATATACAGAAATATATATAGAAAGATACATATATATATAACAACAACAAGATACTACAAATGGCTCCAAGAACTAGAAACATTATTGACAATGAGCGAGGCTCTAACTCCGTAGGAAGTGACGACCCACTTTCTTTACATTTTCTTCACAATTTTTAAATCCAGTGTCTGCCACCTGATAAATGTCAGGTATTCATCTGGTGCACATGATAGTTGAGGATCAGAAATATTGAAGTAGTCAGTAATTTATATTAGTTTGTATTAAATAATATTATTTAGAATAATTTATTTAATTGTAATTTTAATTATTTAATTATTTAATTACAAAGTAGGTTGTTGAAGGAGTTAGATAATTTACTATCTTTGGTAGATATTGCATAGCATTTATTAAATATTATAGTTATAGAGTGGTAATAATTTAATATTATTTAGATAATTAAATTTAAATATTATTTGAATTCTTTTAAAATATTTAAAATGAAAAAGAAATAAAGAAGTTGGTATTTTTGTAAGCTTAGTTTTCTCTGTTTAATAAATATAAAGAACTTATTAGATTAAATGATAGATATTAATATACTGTTGAGTATCTAAAACCTAACTATATTCTTTACTTTATCTATTTACAGACAGTGAACAGGGATGTGCTATATAATAAACTAATAGGTATAAACTAAGTAGGCAGTAGTTGTAGCTAGTACCCAGTGGTGTTATAATAAAGTCTCTTAGTTAGAATCTCTGATATATAGTTATATAGATATTATTTACAACTAACTTGTTCAACTTCTTGTCATCTGTTCCCATTTCTGGTAACCCGGTCTATATAATAGCGTGTATTGCATCATCTCTAGTTATATCACTAACTACGAGTACCCGCCAGTTACTCACGCGTATCGTAGATGGTGCTTTAGAGATCCTCGAGATATTGTCAGTCTTCTAGTATTCGAATAGTATCCCTCCAAGTAGATAGCTAGTCCATTTAGGCTGCTCCACAGGATCCACACTGTAATATTATGAATTGCTAGTCCATATTACCCAAACACTAAAATATGCCAGTATTACATAACTAAAAAATTATATACATATTGCAATTGAATAGTGTTTCCATATTAAAATGTTTTAAGAGTATTCTCTTATTTCCTTGAGTGAAACTTTGACACACTAATGTAATAATATAATTTTTTGCTTACCACTATATACCATAATATGCTAATAGAGAGAGAATTTGCAGAGGCGATGGATTATGTTAGATATTTCCTTATGAAAAAATGAAGTAAGGATAATTTAAATTAAAATGTGTCTTTATAGAAGCAAAATGTTACAAATCTTAGTGATCTATCTTTAAACCCTTTTAGAAAGTAAAATGTACAAAACAGAGGAAAATGTAAGAAATATGATCACAGTATATATTTTTTCCAAAATTACCTGAATTCAGATTCCGATAACCCTAAAACAGAAGTAAGTGATTCATTTACTATGCATCTATTATTGCAATCAAGTCAAAAGTATTAGGTGTTATATATTATAGTTAGAGTTCAAGATCTGTATTCTATGTTTGATTTAAAGGAGTTCGAGTTCTATTCATTTCAATCAGTTTCCAAAAAGAAACCAGGAGCATTTGACGAAGCTATGCATATATATATATTACTAGTTTTCACATGATTTCAATTTTATTTACAATTTCTCTATCTCTGAACATCAAATGAGAGAAAGTAAAATTCTCTTTTTATTCGACTTGTATTATAGATCGTGAATAGACGCTTATCACGAAAGAGTTTTGCCGCTGCAACAAAATGATCTGCTTAATCATATTTAGAGGGAGATATACATTTTAACATATACTTAACATTTATTCAGCTTTATTATACATGACAATATACAATACCATTATTCACCATCCATCCATTTATTTAATCAGAACCGCCAATGAATTATATGACTACTTTTGTTGAAGACAGCAGTAAATTCGATAAAGATATTTATACTATTCTTCTTAAACATAAAGATAAATTCAACATAACATTGAAAACTCAAGGGTACCCAATAGCAGACCAAAATGAAAAAAGTGATTGTTGGGTTCATACTGGGATTAATTACTTTCGTATCAGTGCCTTACAAACATTAAAATCCCAATCATTAGATATTTCCAATGATTAGATTCTGTACTATCATTGGGAGAGAAGGGTGACCTATTTCTTCCAAAGAATGAAGATTCATTATAGTCCTGTACAAGAAAATTTTTCAGATATTATTAAAAATCTTAAAGATTTCTACCCTGATGGGGGAAACATGGCCTATTTTATTAATCTAATTAAATGTGTGGGTATTGTGCCAAAAAGTGGCTTTAAGTGGTTCTCGCATTCTGAAAAAGAGCATGATAATTTTTTGATAAATTTAAAGGGTACCTTAGTTGGGTGTTATTTGGCTATCCATCTTCTTAAAGAGAATAATTATGATTCTAACAAAATTAATGATCAGATTGAGCTCTTTAAAATATTAACTCTCAAAAGATTGAAAAATTTTTATGGAGAGCCAGTAGTTCAACCCTATGAAAAATTTTGTTATGAGTATAAATATCAAAACGAGATATCTCACCGTATTGTATTTACTCCGCTTACATTTGCGAAAATGCTATGCCCATCTCTAAAAGATGAACAATATGCGATATTAAGCAAATGCGGCGATGATGAAAGTGAACATGCATGGATAGAGAACAAGATAGAATATGAGCCCAATGCTGCTCCAATTACTTATGCAGAAATAAAAATGGATAATCTTATTAACGTAGTTTTGAAATCCATATATGAAAATTATGGAGTGTACGCTGGGTTTAAATTCTATGAAAAGTTGAACTATTCGGATGACGTTTTGGAACCTCAACCATTATCTGAATGGGAAGATACACCTGCAAAACATTCAATGCTAATAGTAGGTGTTAAAACTATCTCTGGAACTGAAAATGTTTTGAGTTTCAGACTAGAGAATAGTTACGGACAATATAGCGGTGTGAAAGGTCACCATACTATGAGCGTCGAATATTTTAAAAAATGCATCTTTGAAATTACAGTTCCTCTTCATATTGTTGAGTCATATTTCGCCAACAAAGCATCTAATTGATTCATGCTTTTGTAATATAATTCTTTGAGTAGCTATTGAGACCTTGAAATTATTTGTTTTTCCCCCAAAATAAAATAACACATTTGCTGAATGTCTGCTGTTATTTGGCCGGGATATTCTATGAATCTGAGTTGGATTTCTATACTAAAAATATTCCATTATAAATTACCTCTATTTATAAAATTTATAAATATTTATTTTCCGGGCTATTATTCTAATAACTTGGTGCATCTGCCAAATATAATATAATATAATATAGAAATTGTAAAAAAATCAGCTTCTCAATTCTATCATGGAAATAAACATTCTGCATTTTTTTACCTATCAATTTATGAATGGGTTACAACTGATGAATATATTGTTCGTATAAGCATTGAACAAATAATATGCCTAAAGGTAGAAAATACAGTTTGCATCAAGTCCTGCAACAACGCTGGAATATATCTACAGCTTCACCAATCTTGATGAAACTTTATCGACTTTTTAATTCTTAACAAATCAATAATAGCTACAAGCCACTACAAATAGGGATTGATGCTATTAGCGAATAAAACTTTGTTGTATGCATACATCTTCGGATTAAACAAATAAAGAAGTTTTTTTCATTCCTACATAAATTAATGTATTAATCATAAATAAGTTAACAAAAAAAACATTAAGGCTAGCAGCAGCAAAGTTTCAAAAAACTATATATATCCATTTATATAAGCAATAGTTCTTAACGATATAAATCTTTTACCCTATCCGGATCCAGGAAATTTGTTTCTCGATAAACTACAGGACCCTCAGGAAGCCGAAAAGATGATATGTTTTTATTTACGTATTCTTCCCAGTTATTAGCAATCATTAACTCTCGTTGTCTTTTTAAATCTTCTATTAGCGTTTCTTTAGCCTCATTACAAAATTCTTGATATTCTATTCCATATTCTTCAATTAAATTGTCGTAATACCTTTCAATTCTTTTACGACGTTCTTCTAAATCTTCATCAATATTGTATGGCGTAGTTTTATTGCGTATATAGGTAAGTATCTTTGTTGGAGGAGGATGATCTCTTGGCCGGTCAAAAAAGTCATGTGTTCTATCATACTCATCAATCCTTTTTTGCCATTCTTCATCAATAGGTTGACCCCAAGGAGCATATTTAGTAATTTTTGGTTCTTGTCTAATGTTTACTTCTTTACTATCTTCTATTGCGGTTCCATCATTTGCATTATCGTTAAAGCCCTCTTTTACTTCTTCTTTTTGCAGTTTATTATTTGGTTCATCTTTTTCTGTCTCTCTTGATGATATCTCACCTCGTAAGTTATATTCTCCTTTATCATGTTCCATTGTTTGCCTTGACTTTTTCGCGATGTCATCATATTCTTCACCTTTCGGAACTTTATTTGACTTTGTTTCTTGGGGTACTTTTTCTTTTTTATTTCTATTATATCTCTTAGAGCGTACCATTTTGTACTATATATATATATTGTAATATACAAGTCTACACTTGTATGGATTGACCAAATTTTCAAGTAAAATATGATATTATTTATCTTCTAATCCTTGTATTATATTAATTTAAAAAAAACTCGGAGTTTTTGATAAGGATGCTCGCAATTCTAACGTAACCCGGATATCAATAAAAATGTCACTTTAGTAGACATTTATCCCATCTCACGACAGCCATTAATCATTGTCTACGATAATGTGAAAATATATTCTTCATAGAAACTCATCTCATGATCATCAGTGATGACATGACTGAAGTATAAGATTCATATGTCAAAGCTATAGTTTATATTTTGTATATTATTTACCTTCTATGTAATTTACTTTAAAGGAAGGTCCTTTGATTTTATTAACTTAATAGGTAATTTTTTAAGACGCTACTGACAACACATATCAAAGTGGTTTCTCAGATCAATCTCGTGACTTTTGGAAGGTTGATGGATATGTGGGGTTGTATAACCCAGATATACTACGAGATGGAAGTTGGCGCTGAGTTCTATCTCATCACTTTATGAGAAATACTTCATTGTATTTATCTTAAGCTTACTGTACATTACATAAATATTTATAGAAGGGTTCTTATCTTAAGACCCTGGACATCTGTTTAATAAATAAAGTAATATTATAAGAACTATATTATCAAATAATAAGACTATAGTAATATATCTGTTAAATATATTACACTACTTATAAAGCTTCCTTACACCACTTACTATAGAGAAACTGTGCGTTGTGAGTAACACCTGCGGTAATAGCAGTACCCGTAGTTCTTCTAGTAGCTCTAGATCTAGCAGTAATAGATTGTTTAGTTGGTCTAGCCATTGTAATTAGTTAAATGAAGTGTTATTGTAGTTATATAGTTACTTAGGAAAGTATCAGTGTATTCTGCACATATTCTATATAGTAGATTTCTTATTCCTGAACATGAATGTTTATGGGTTTTTATGATGCCTCTTTATATATGTCTCCATATTATTTTCCTTAAGGTATACTTTGTTCCTTGTTGCCACTTGTGACCTACATCCTGTACTATAAACACCCCATAGTATTTTTATTATATTCTATTCAGAAATTATATAGATATTTAGATTCAGGGTTTTTATTTTGCAAGTGCGGATGAACAGTAATTTGGGAAGACATATTGGTGTATTAAGCCTTATAATCATAATAATTATATTAGAGCTTATTGTAAATCAATCTTATGGATTATACTCGTATCTCACATACAGCTCATCTTTTTTATCGTAATAAATAAATAAGCAATACTTATTCTAGAGGTGATACATTTATTCTTATGCCATTACTCTTCGATGTATCTACAACAAATACCTCATTTTGTATAATATCTTGTTTATTTATTATTTACTTACAAAAAAATAGTCTTCCAACACAGTAGCATTTATCCATAGAAATAACTCCAGATAACGAAAATTCTGATTACTGGATCCAACAGTTAACAACCTTCAGAAAAAAATTGAACTGTCCGTCTTATCTAATAAACGAGAAATATTATATATAGGTGTCGATAAACATCAACAAATTTAAAATTATCTGCACATATTTAATAAAACGATCAACCCAATATCACAGTATTTAAAAGAAATTAATTTAATAATAAATGCATACTATAAATCGCATAATATAAAAGGCTTGGAATATATTATTTTGATTCAATGACGATATACCATGGTACATTTAATATTAATTATTGCCAAAAATTATCTCCACATGCTTACTAAAAAAAGATATAAATTTAATTTAAAAAATTTGGGATGTATTTGAACACATTATTCTCAACAATCAAATCCACAGTGATATATTATTATCAATAATTGTCAATATCGTTGCAATTGTGTGCCAAAATCTATAGTTATTGTTAGTTGGATTAAGGTCAGCTGCAATTTTATAAACTGAAGTAGCAGCAAAGTATGATCCCCAAGACATATAAAGACAACAGAAGTAAATTTACAAACGTTAATACTGTATGTATGTTGTAGCTTTTTGAACAAGAGAGCTTACTTCGCTGGTATTGAATTTGGACCTACCTTTTCAGGGCTCATCGTCTGTTTATTATTTAATTTCTTTGAAACACAGAATATATTCCAATAAATATTGCAGAGAATTATTGTAAACGGTAAAGAAGAATCAAAGTAATTTGAGTAGATTGAGTCTTTTTTTTTTATCCTTTATCCGTTACATAATAAGAAGAAGATATATCTATAAATGCATATGTTTGAAAGCACAAATATATCCTGACTAACTTATCAATTATAAATATTATAGTAATGTCAAATGATATATTATTATAGTTAGCTAAAGCTTCCTTTCACCACTCTAAGATTAGATATCGTGTGCTCTATAAGAAGAACCCCTTTAACATTTATATATAAAAGCCCGGGTAATTCTGCTTTTTGGATGAAACTCCGAACGTCATTCAAGCGACGTTGATAAGCTAAAAAGAATCACACAATAATTGAATATTATTATTGATTTGGTTGAGAAGCTATAAAAGACAAGCTACTAAATTATTGCAAATATTACATTCATAATGAGGTATAATCAGAAGTCACAAAGAACTACCAAGAAAACATCTGGGAAAATACAATTAAAAGAAATAAAAAAAGGGATAGTAAATGATAAGTTCTCTAAAATAAAAGCAAAAAAGAACTCGAACGATAAGAAAATGTCAGATAACAATAAAGAAGAAAAAATATTTAAACAAAACTTAAACATTGTGAAACGTTCTCCGTTTTATAAGCCTACGGATGAAGTGGTTGAAGGAAAATTAGTTGATTCATCTGGGAACCCTTCAGATGAGCAACATCCATCTGGTTTGAATAGAAAAGTTACGTATATTCACAATAGTACAGAACCATTTACTGTAGATCGTATTATTGAAAATAGCCGTCAGTTGATTGAAAAGCAATATGAACGATTAGTCAAAAAATATGGCACGCACCAAGAACGATTATATCAAATGAAAATGAGAGAATTAGAAGATTTAGAAGACCAAAGGAAATTGATAATTGATCATAACTTGATAGAGATGAGAAATGCACACAAAATACATCTACCTGAAGGGCCTATACCTT
Organism: Yueomyces sinensis; assembly: GCA_030581855.1. NCBI lineage: Eukaryota > Fungi > Ascomycota > Saccharomycetes > Saccharomycetales > Saccharomycetaceae > Yueomyces > Yueomyces sinensis. The sequence continues at coordinate 47,786 of JAKTVU010000025.1, forward strand.
TCGTTGAGACAGACTTCACAGATCCTGACAGGGCAAAATACCTGTGTCCTTGAGAAGTATAAAATGCATGTGATATGATAAAATATATTGTTATCCGTGCTAAATTATTACGTAGTTTTCTTTTTTATAATAAATAATAAATATTTTGATGAATACAAAAATGTTATTCGGCAGGAAATAAATTTATAAATTTATACGTTTTTAGTAATAAAAGAAATAAGAAATGCATTATCTAAAATATCAACTTTTATCTATTTTTTATTTAATAAACAGCCATATAATAAGATATTAGAATAATTAAGCAATGCTTCTCTATCATTAAGTGTATTAATATCGAGATTAATATATATTTCTTATCTTATTTTTTGTTCGTATTTTTCAGGACGTTCAATCGATTACACTAGTATAATGTCTTGAGATACTAAGCTTAAGCCATTATATTTGAAAATTATCACACTGGAAGTAGGGTTAGTGGTATGAATATCCATATAATATAGAAAAACCTCAATCAGATTTCTTCGCATTCAAGTACTCTTCCAAAAAGGTAAACGGGAGTGATATTTCAAAAATGCATCTTTTGAATGACTCAATAGTCATGGTATGGTGACCTTTTTCACCACTATTTTGCCCATGACTGTTTTCTAACCTGAAAGCCACTACATTTTGAGATTCAAAATTTTTCTCTACACCTATGATAAGCATTGAGTGTTTTACAGGTATATCATTCTCTCTATATAGTGCTTGAGGCTCTAAGATATCATCTGAATAATTGAAACATCCATCAAATATAAAACTAGCGTACACCGCACACTTTCGAAAGATAGTGAACACCATTAAACTAACAAGATTATCTATGTGTATTTCAATATAAACGATAGGAGTTGCATTAGGAGTCCATTCTACTATATTTGCATCCCATGATTTTCCATTATCTCCTTCATAGCATACTCTAATAATAGAATATTTATCCATTAATGCTGGGCAAAGTTCTTGGACAAATTCCAATGGGGTGTAAGATGTTTTCTGATGAGTTCCATCCAATTCGTAATATTCAAAATTAAATTCTTCATTAGGTTGAACTAATGGCTTTCCATAAAAGTCTTTCAACTTTTCAAGAATTGAGGTTTGAAATATTTCAAGTTGATCATCAATTTTCTCCTCATGAATCGTGTCTTTAAGAAGGTTTATAGTAAGACAACAATTAACCAATGCTGCATATAATTCTGATAAAAAGTCTTTATATTCTTTTTCAGAATGGGAGATGAATTCGAAACCATTTTTTGGTACCAGACCTACCTTTTTAACTATAGCAAGAAAATAGGCCATGTTCCCCCCATTTGGGAAGAAATTTTGGATGTTTTCTAGAACTTCTAAGGCATTTTTCGGAATGAAAGGGAGATCTTTCACGACTTGGAAGAAATAAGTTACCCTTGTGACCCAATGATAATATAAAATATAATCTTGAGAAATTTCTAATTTTTGTGTTCCCAATCTTTTTAAAGCATAAAGTCTAAAATAATTTATCGCAGTATATATCCAACAGCTACTCGACCCATTTTGGTTAGTAATAGGATATCCTTGCGAAGGCACAGTAATACTAAACTTCTCCTTATGTTTTAGAAGGGCGTTATAGACATCGTCTGATATTATATTGTCTTGAATAAAAGTGGGTACAGAATTCATTTTAAACTGTTAACAAATATCTCTAGTTTTTTCGGAAACTATATCTTGAAATTGCTTTTTATCGTTATAAAGTTGCAATTTATCTTCAGTATTTAACCTTTATTTTATAGTTAATTATTTTGCTACACATTAAGGGATCAAGAATTTTCTGGTTGTAAATCTTTTTTGTGGAGATGCGCAGGATCTGTTGCCGTGAGCCAAAATACGCTCTCTGTGATGGATATGTGGGGTTGTATAACCCAGATATACTATGAAATGGAAGTTGGCGCTGAGCTCTATCTCATCTCTTTATGATAAATACTCCATTGTATATATCTTAAGTTCTGTACATTAAATAAATATTTCGAGAAGGGTTCTTATCTTAAAACCCTGGACATCTGTTTTATAAACAAATAATAATATATACAATTAAAGTAATATTATTAGAACTAGATTATCAATTAATAAGACTATAGTAATATACCTGTTAAATATATTACTTTACTTATATAGCTTCCTTACACCACTAACAATAGAAAAACTGTGCGTTGTTAATATCTTGACATTCACGTGATCTCATCGAATATTAAAGATTTGATAATAATAATAATAAACTTTAATTAAATATTGAATAAACAGATTTAATTTTTTAATTAATTGACTTTACTTTAAATTATAGTTAAAAAAACATTCAGAATATCAACTAACAATGAGTAGTAACGTTTCTGCATTAAAAGATTATAGCTATAATGAAGAAGAAGATGGGCCATTACCAAGTTTAGTTACAGGATCAGAGAGTAATCTAAATGAAATTCTTTCACAAATTATTAAACCACAAGACTCTAGAAATACAAAAAATAAAGAAATGAATTTTGTATCTGAGGATAAATTGAATAGGGTAAATAAGCAACTTGATGAGATTGATTTAGCTATTAAAAATAAGGATAAGAATTGTAATTCAAAAATACCAGTAACAATTATAACTGGATATTTAGGATCAGGTAAGAGTACATTATTAGAGAAGATATCATTAAAGGGATCAGATAAAAAGATAGCAGTAATATTAAATGAATTTGGTGATTCGAATGAAATTGAGAAAGCAATGACAATAAGAAATGGTGAAAATTCATATGAAGAATGGTTAGATTTAGGTAATGGATGTTTATGTTGTTCATTAAAAAATATTGGTGTTAAAGCGATTGAAGATTTAATAGATAGATCACCTGGTAAGATAGATTATATATTATTAGAGACATCAGGTATAGCAGATCCAGCACCAATTGCAAAAATGTTTTGGCAAGATGATGGATTAAATTCAAGTGTATATATTGATGGTATTATAACAGTATTAGATTGTGAAAATATAGAGAAATGTTTAGATGATAAATCACCTGAAACTCATTGGCATGGTCAAGATGTTATGGTTGATATAAGAGAAAAATTAACAATATCACATTTTCAAATTGCTATGGCAGATAAGATAATATTAAATAAGATAGATAAGATTAATAAGAGTGATAAGAAAAGAAGAATTAATGAAATTGAAAAAAAGATTAAAGAGATAAATTCAATTGCACCAATTAAATTAACAAAATATAGTGAAATTGATATTAATGAAGTATTAGATTTACATGCATATGATGGTAAAGATATTGATAAATATTTAAAAGATAGTACTGAAAGAATATTTCATGATCCAAGAATGAATACTATAAGTATAAATTTTAAAAAATTTAAAAATTATAAAGAATTTAAAAAATTTGAAAAAAATTTTTTACAATTATTATTATGGAAAGATTTTGGTGTTGATAGTAATGAGATTATTATGAAGAATAATGAATGGGAGGTACAAAGATGTAAGGGGTTACTAATGTTTGAAAATCAGGGTGTGAAGGTTATACAAGGTGTAAGAGATACTTATGATATCATTGACGGTAGTTCTGAGAATATACAGGGAGTGAATGAGAGTAAGATAGTATTTATTGGTAAATATTTAGAAGAAGAGCCAATAAAGAGATTATTGAACAGTGTTTTGGGGTAAAATATAAATATATATATATATGTATGTATCAAATGCGGAGGGGATTAAAACTTCTTTAATGGTGAAGATTTCTTATTAATAAAGAAATCATCCTTATGTCTTTGAAATATAATTGCTAACATAATGATAACAATAATTAAGAAAATATATTGATTACGATAATAAAATTGATTAATTAATTTTTCATTTTTATCAAGTTGTTCCTTTGTAGGTGGTATAAATTCTTTTGATAAAATTTTTTTCCAAGTATCATTTAAAGTTTCACCAACTGAATAATCACCATTATTAAATTTGATCATATCATTTTCCCATTTTTCTTGTCTTTCATAAGCGTTACCTAAAACTAATGGATCAATTACGGAATTAACAATTTTAAAATTTGTTGGTTTATTAGAATCATCTAATGGAATATCATTAATAATTTGTAATAAAGTTTCAAGACCATCAATAACTTGACCAAATACAACAGATCTACCATTTTGTTCAGCGTTACCATCTTTACCTAAATCAATAATAAATTCAGAATTTTGATTTGATGAATCTTCATTTAATTCTTTTTTAGGATCAACATTTTCTGGATCATTATAAAAAGAAACTCTACCTGGTCTATCATGATGAATATTAAAATTTTCAATTGGCCAATTTGAACCATGAATAGAAAATTTACCAAAACCGAATAAAACGTCACCAGTTAAAAGAAATTTATTTTTAATAATTTTATCAATATTATTATTTGGATAACCTACATTAATTGTTTTTTGATTATTTAATGGTATTTTAACAGTTTCAGATAACCATTCAAAATTATAAACAGATTTAGGTACAGCAGTACCGAATAAAGCAATAGTAATAGTATGATAATTTAATTTACTTAAAATATGATCATAATATTCTAGTAATAAGAAACAATGATGAGTAGTAGGTGGAGAAGGTTCTAATATTTTATTCATATCGAATTTAATAGGTTCAGATTTCTTTTGTTGTTGTGATGGTTTAACATTTTGAGTGGTATCTGGTATAGTATTAGTAGATGTAGTATCTTGTGCTAATACACAAGATATCAGTGTAATGAGTAAGTTAACAGTATAGAATAGCTTCATTCTTGTGTAGTTTAGTATGATCTAGTAGAATCTATTGTATATAATATATTCTATTTAAATAATAGTGCATTGTTTATCCAGATAGAGGCTTAAATACATCATCGGGAATTTAATGATAAATAATTTACGCGTCGGTTAACGAGAGTTGCCGCGCTTACTAGTCACTATAGAGATTACCAATGATAGTATTGTGTTGTGAGTATTGTATGTATGTATGTATTGTATTGTATTGTATATATTGTATTGAGTAATGTGTTATTATTAGTAAATAAAATTTAAAGTATATTATATTATATTATATTTAATATAATATAATAGAGCATTGTTTATAGTAATTATTTATTTACGTCGTTTAAGTAAACGACTCTTATGATTACGTATTTTACCCGGATGAACAGATCATTATTTACTCTGATATTATTATTATTAATAATATATTAGTATATATTAATAATATTATAATCTATCTGATAATAACAAGATATAACTTAATTATAATAATAAATCAAAATAAAATAAAATTACAGATCACATGCTCTAAAATTATTACTTGTTTAATTTTATTATAATCTGTTTGTTATTTACAATATATTGATTAAATGATTATATGATTATTATTAGTAGTAGTAGTAGTATATATATATATTGTATAATAATAATAGCTTCTCTTCACGTGACTTTCACGCGCTTATCACGTGTTGCTTACCCGCATTTTTATTTCCTTTTCAAGATAAATCGATATTTTAAAAAAGCTTTGTTTTCTTCAATTATAATAATAATATTGAAAAATTATATAGATATTATATATTATTAGATCATTGATTAGATATATATATATATTCTACTCAATTGATTAAATTAATCATCAACACATACAATTATAATGAAATTACAAACTTCACTTTATAATGTTGGTTATCCATTATATGGTGCTAAATTTTTAAATAATAAAATTTTATTAGTTACTGGTGGTGGTGGTGAAGGTAATAATGGTATACCAAATAAATTAACTGCATTACGTATTAATTTTAATAAAAAAAAAATAATTAAAAGATTTAGAGAAATACAATTATCTGATATTGATGATTCACCAACTGTATTAGATATTTCAAATGATTTAATTTTATTAGGTTGTAATGAAAATTCAAATAAAATTAAATCTGGTTATGAAAATCATCATTTAAGAAAATTCATTTATTCAAATGATCATTTACAATTCATATCTGCAATTGATTTATTTAAAAATACAACAAGTACTGTTGATGAATATACAAAATTTATTTCTATCTCAAATGATAAAAATTTCGCAGCTATTGCTAGTTCTAATTTACCTACTATTATTAAAATTATTGATCCAAATGATTTTATTGAAAAATATGAAATTGAAACAGGTTCAGATGTTAAAGATTTATCTTTTTCACCAGATGGTAAAATCTTATCATACATTACATCTAATTCCCTTGACATAGTCTCTATTATTACTGGTAGATTTATTATTAGAAAAACTGATTTCCCTAAAGATTTATCATTATCTAAGATTAAATTCTTAAATGATGATGAAATTATCATAGTTGGTAATCATACTAATGGTAAAACAGGTATTACTATGTTTAAAATTCAATTACAAAAGGATAAAACAATTATATTAAATTCAAAATTAATTACTAAAAAATATAAAGGTATTACTTGTATGGATATCAGTTCACATAATGATGGTTTCGCTATTTTAGGTACTAATGATAATTCATTATTATTAATTAATTTAAAAAATTTTAATATTATTAAAACTTTTAATTCAATTCATGAATTCGCTATTACTCGTGTAACTATTTCACCAGATTCAAAATTTATTGCTAGTGTTTCAGCTGCAAATACAATTCATATTATTCAATTACCTGATAATATTTCTTCTTCTTCATTATCAAATTCATTGAAATTTTTAAAATTCTTTAGAAATGCTTTATTCTTTGTTTTATTAGCTATAGCTTTCCAATACGCTATTAAATATGATTTACATACTAAATCTTATATTTTAGCTAAAGATAAATTTTCTGAATTTAAACAAAAGAGAATTGATTCACAAGTTGAATTATTATCACATAAATCTATATCAATTAACGATGATATTGTTACAGAAGTTACAATTACACCATCAACTTTAGATACTTTGATTGAAACTCCATTAGTTACAGAAACTTATTCTTCTATTTGGGATACAACAACATCCACAGAACAAAATATAATATCTACTACACAAATACAAGAACAACAATCCAATACTATTGTTGAAGAAACTTCAATTCAAATATCTTCTTCTTCTGATATTGAAACCCAAGGAGAACCAATTGCCGCTACTACTTCAGAAGTTATTATTGAACCAACACAACAAGAAACTGTAGTTATAGAGGAACATGTTCAATCAACACAAGTCGCTGAAGAGATTCAACAACACGTCGAACAAACACAAATCCCTCAAGAAATTCAACATGTTGAACCAACACCAGTTGCTGAAGAGATTCAACAGCCTGTAACTACAGAAGTAGTACAAGAGATCAAGCATGAACAAGTCGTTCCAGAAGTACAACAACAACAGGAGGCTGTCACTACTATTGTTGAACAAATCAGTCCAGAAGTACAACAACAACAGGAGGCCGTCACTTCTATTGTTGAACAAATCAGTTCAGAAGTACAACAACAACAGGAGGCCGTCACTTCTATTGTTGAACAAATCAGTTCAGAAGTACAACAACAAGAAGAACCTATCACATCTATCGTTGAACAAGTAACTGTAACAGCAGAACCAGAACAAGTTCAACATACACAAGAAACTCAACAGTCAGTAGTTTCTACTGTAGTTGAACCAGAACATATTGTACAAGAAACTCAACAGCCAGTAGTTGAACCAGAACATATTGCACAAGAAACTCAACAACCTGTAGTTACTACTGTAGCTGAACAAGAACACATTGAACAACCAATAGTTACTACAGTAGTTGAACAAGAACAAATTCAACATATACAAGAAGCTCAACAACCAGTCATTAGTACTGTAATTGAACCAGAAGATACTGTACAAGAATTTATTCACAATGAACAAGAACAACAACAATGATATTATTATTAGTTAAATTTATTTTTTTTTTCTATTTAATTCACTCTTTTTACTCTTAGCTGTATTTCATATATTATTATCAAATTTTGTACTACATATTTAAGTATCTATAATTTTCCATTTTGTTTTTATCATAATTATTATATATAGCAACTATTTATTTATAATAGAAGAAACCCCACTTTTTTAATAAGAAAATTGTCTATTAATTTTTATATATAAAGAAAATACACCAATAAAATATAAATACGTTTATTTACATCATAAATATATACTGTTTATCGGAATGAGAAAAATATTATTATTATTATGTTGTTAATATAATGCAACCAAATTATTAATTAATTACCTTCTAGTAATGACAAATACCCTAAAAAACCCAGAGAGAGAGAAAGAGAAAAAAAAATATGCAAGTAATTTTAAAGAATGAAGGGGAGAAAAAAAATGCAAGTAATGAATGAATAAAAAATTCATTTATCTAAATTTTCAACTGGTTTCATTTCAGTAGCTCTTTTCCAAACAGAATAGACATCAACACCGAATAAACCACCATTTGATGAGATTTTTAATTTATTACTATTACTAGTATGATTAATATCTGGACTAGTAATAGATAATCTTCTACCTGACGTTGTAATTGGTCTTAAAGGTGTATTAATATCTTTAAATAATGGTGAAATGAATAAATTATCAAAAATATGTGATGGTGTATGCCATTTTTTTAATGAAAGTAAATTTGATTGTTGAGGTGTTGTTAATAATCTAGTAGCATTATTATTATTTGGTGTTGTTGTTGATTTTTCATTATAAAAATTTTTAGCTTTTGGAGTTTTTGGAATATTATTATTATTATCAATTGATGATATTTTATTTGAATAATCAAAATCTAAACCTAGATGATTATTATCTTTATTTATATTATTATTATTTAAACTAAACTCTGTTGGGCCTAGTAATGTATTATCATTTGAAGAAGAAACGGTAGAAATGGTTGGATTCGTAGATTGTGAGGAAGTAGATGAAGTTGTTGATGATGATGAAGAGGAATCATTTGTATTAATTGAAAAAATTGGAGGAGATATATGATGATGATTATCTTTATTATTATTATTAGTAGTAGTAAATTGAAAATTTAAATTATTTGTTGAATGATGTAATTGAGAATTATTAATAGTATTTGTTAACATATCATTTGGATCAATAATATTATTTGATAATTTTTCAAAACCAATTGATGTATTTGCTCTTTTTAATTCATTTTGTAAATCTTTATCAGTTAATTTTAAATTTGTAGATGAATCAAAAGATTTAGTAAAAGAGAAAGATGGAATAGAATGAGAGTTATTATTATTATTTGAAATAGTTGAATTTTGTAAAATACGATGAGATATATCATTAAATGAATAAGGAGCAGCCAAATTATTATTATGATTATTATTATTTTTAATTAAATTTGGTGAAGAATTTAATGAATTTGGTGTATCTAATTCATTATTATCATTATCTTCATCTTCTTCTTCATCATCATCTTCTTCTTCGATATTAGTATTAATATCATTAATTGGTTCTAATATTTTTTCAATATTTAATAATTTAAATTTAACTATTTCAATACCACCAGTATCACCTTTAAAGAATTTTTTTTCAGAACCATTTGTAATTTCCCAATAATGACCTTTACCATCAGAAGATTTTTCAATTTTAACAAAAGCATCATTTAATGATAAATTATGTCTAATTGAATTTTGCCAACCGGAATCTTTTGTATTATAATAAGGGAAAAAAGTTGAAATCCAATTATAAATTTGTGATAAAGTTAATTTATTTAATTTTGAATTTATAATTGATAACCAAATTAACATTGCATATGAATAAGGTGGTTTGTCATTTAATTTTTTATTTAATCTTCTATCTTTTAAAGATTGAACGAATTCATCAACAGTTAAAGTACCATTTGATCTTGAACTATTATTTGATGAACCATTTGAATTTGATTTTTGTTTTTTATTTGAAGATGAAGATTTTGATTGTTGAATAGGTGATGATAAAGAATTATTATTATTGTTGTTATTATTATTTAATTTTAATTGTTGTAAAGAAGTGAAATTTTTTCTTAAAGTAGAATTTGGTGGTGTTAAAATATTATTTGGAATAGTGGAATTAATTGAACTATAATCATCAAAGGAACGTTTATTATTGTCATTATTATTATTATAGATAGAATAATCATTTAATGGAAGTTTATTATTATTACTAATGCTGTTGATATTATTATTATATGAAATAGAATATAAGCTATCTAAATCATTAAGATTACTATTATTATTGAAAATATTATCCATCATGATAACAAGAATACTATTTTCTATATTTTTTTTAATACGAATCGTTACGGATTACACAATTTTTTTGTCAATATAAGGTTTTATTATCTTTGTATCTTTTTTGTTGTCACTTGCCAATAAATGAAAAAATAAAAGTGAAATTTAAAAGTAAGGTACCAATGATCTGATCATTAATTATAGCACACACACATGTCAATTATATATATATAGTATAATCAATCATATACCAGTTAAAGGGTTACGTTTCATATTATATCTGACACCAAAAATTCACTAAATTTTCACCAATTTTTTTCACTTCATTAGCTTTATTAGGCCAGGTATGCGTTGCCTCATTAGGACGCGACCATTTCGTGTCCGTGGTTTTCGCGTATTGGAGGCAAGTTTCACCGTGATAAATTGAATAAATTTATGCTATTAACAGCAATATTCTAGTAGTAAATTATGGGGATCGGTTGATTAGGAAGGGGGGGAGTCTGTTCAAATGGCAACTGTTCCGTGTGTGCGCTGTGTGGTATTTGAGTGGGCCTACTGCGTCTTCTCTTCTCAACTGACTGATCCTCAAAAGTGATGAGTCGTGTTCATCGCAATGTTCTTGGGGAAAAAAACTGAGAGAGTCATCTCAAATGCACGGTAGCCTTGTATTGTCTCTAAATCACAGGAAACTAGGGCCTCACAAATGAGAATGAAAAGGCTTTTTTCTTCTTGTTCTTTTTTGTTTCAATTTTTCGTTGGTATCTGACACACACGCTGAAAAAGGTCAGACATCATTACTATTTTTACCCTCATGTGGTGGAAGTGCTATCTTTTGAGAAGAGATGGTGATACAATTGATACTTCTTTTGTCTTATCTTCGCTCATTTCCTCGTTCTCCCTTCTTCTTCTTATCTCTTAAAAAGCTAAGTATTTATTTTATCTTTGAAGATCAATTTTTTTTAAATATCTGCTTTTAAACTGGCGGCCCGTAGAAAGTGATTTTTCGCCACCACCAAAATTAAAAAAAATCGACACCAACCGGATTTGAACCGGTGCGGGCAGAGCCCAAAAGATTACCGTTTTCAGAAATATTCGAGTCTTTCGCCTTAACCACTCGGCCATAGTGCCATTAAAATATCGTCCATTTTATTTGATAGTTTGAAGGTGATAATAAGTTCATATTTTTTAGTTTTTCATTGAAATGGGTAGTCTATTGAAGGAATTTCATAAACTTGAAAGTATAGTTCGTAGCTTTGCATGTTATTCAATTTTATGTTTGTTTTTTAAAAATATTTAAGCATGTTTTAGGGTAGTTCTTGAAGTTTAAAAAATCAGTATTTTTGTCATTTTGGTTTTCAAATCAATCACCCATTATGTTCTCTTTATAAGAGTTTCATTGATATATTATTAAATATGAGAAACTAAATAAGGTTTCTTGATTAAATGCTTTGCAAACTTGAGAATAATTATGTTTTTGAACTAATGAAATAACCGATATAAATGAATCTTGAAAAATGAAAATAAACATTTTTTTTTATTCATAACCCTGCTCTAATTTACGTAAATATTAAAATATATAGGTATTACTGGTATTCAATTAATGTGTTTGTAGAAATGTGGAAATTTGTTATGAAAGGTTATTACCTTTTAAGCAAGAAAAAATAATAAAGATGTAAGGAATATGATTTTCAACTGAATAATATATACCTTTGATAAGCAAATATAGATAAAAAAAAAAGTCATTATTCGAAAATTGGAATATATATTATTATAATTGTCAATACATGCCAAGTATGCTCCAAATATGAATCATCTTTGTAAGTTATATTATGAATAATACCTAATAGATATTTATCTTATGTTACAAAGATTATAAAATTGATAGTTTGCCATATATTACTAACAAGTTATATCCTATATAATACAATGTGGGATAAATGGTTCTTCAACTATTCATTATGAAAAGACAGAAATATTATCGCCAAAAGGCTATGTTGCTCACGTAGTATGGAGATGTTCAATAATACATTATGAGGCTTATTTATCTAACCTGGTCTTACATATCTTTAAAAATATATTTTTTAATCAAATTATTAATATACTATTTGATAATCTTTCCATGCTGTATTTTCTTTATTTTAATAAGAAATTTTTTTTGTTTTTTCTGAATTTTAAATAATTTCCTTTCAATTAATAAGTGATTATCATCACAATATGAATGATATTCGATCCATATTATTCTTAATTTTGTATCTTTAACTATTATTATAAAGATCGATATTTTACGTCATCGATTGAAAAATAGCGATGAGATTGAAAAAACTTAAAATCTATTAAGATGAAAATAATCTACAAATATATGACAACACCAATTATAGATTGAATTATACCCACAATATACATCTCTTAAGCATGTCCCAACTCACTCCAGAATCTCTGTCATATTACCTTCAAAAAGTTAATACACACTTACAAAATGCAGCTAATTTAAACATTCAAATATACCAATCATTACTTTCACAATTAAATCCCTACGTCATTGAATCATCTCAAAATGAAGCTTTAAGAAACAATCTTGCTAGTTCGATCGATGTTTGGAAATTTTCAAATATGGTTTTAAATACTTTTGGACAAATTCCAATATCTTCAATTAATGATGAATGTAAAGTTTTATCCCTAAGAACTTATAGAGGTATTCTTTTATTGTTAAGAAACTTATCTTCGAGTGTTCAAACTATTCCAAATGAGCTACTGATTCAAAATACTTTTGTTGATTGTTTTATTAATTTCAATATCAATATTAAGGAAAATAACTTAATAATATCAAATGAACTTCAGGAAATGATTAATTCTATATTTATCACTTCATTAACACTTCTACACAATCTAACTAAAGATGTTACTATAATAGAAAATTCTGATATTGATCATATAATACATTTCTTTGTATATCCCTTATATGATAATAAAACTATTTTGATTGGTAATAATGACCAATTTTTTTACTCATACATTTTAACATTTACAAATTTAATTAAATCTGATTGGTTTGCTCTTGAATTCTTTAAACATCAACATTTTGCTTCTATATTTGATGAATTAATAATCAATAAATTGGTATCACATCATTCAAATATTTTGAATACAATATCCAAATTAGATGAAATGAATATAACTGATAAAGATACTATAATTTTAAATCTATTTAAAATTTTGTCTTGTAATGGTTCATATTCAAAATATTTGGTTAAATTATATGAAAATAATAGTAATATAGAATTATTTCAAAAAAATTTCAAAATACTACAATTGTTACTTACAAATAGTGAAAAATGGGATACTTTCCAATTGACAACCATAATGTCATGGTTATTTGATATTTTCAAAAAAATTAATAAAGACTTAATTTCATATTTTGAATTAAAGAAGGAATCGATTCCTGAAGCTGAAATTTTACATAATATTTTATTGATCTCTTTAGATATTTTCTCCACATTAATGAATTATGAACATGTTAGAAAATTCATTATTGCTTATGATAGTTTAGAGACTTTTGTATCTATTTTTGATATTTTACAAAAAAATGTTCTTCGTATTAATTTCTTTAATGATATAAGTGAAATTAAAGTAATGGATAATTTGGGTAATAAGATCAAAGATCAAAATTTGATAAATAATAGAGTAGATACTCAAACACAAAGAATATTGCCAACTAATTTCCCTGAATGCAAATGTCTAATAGTAGAAATATTAGCACAACTGACGTATAGAAATAAAGATGTTCAAGATAAATTGAGAGAACTACATGCACTAGAATTAGTTTTATCCAATTGTAATATTGATAATAATGATCCATTTATTAAGGAAAGAAGTATTATGTGTATTAAATTCTTATTAGAAAATAACATAGAAAATCAAGATATTGTTGCAAAATTAGAAGCTAAACAAGCTGTTCAAGATGATGTTCTTGAGCAAGCTGGTTATGAAGTTAAGATAGGATCAAATGGTGATATTAAATTGTCACAATCTCAAAAAATTGAAGAGCTTTAAAAAAGAAAATATACAGAATCTCAAGGGATATTAATTAAATGTACGTTCGAGTACTATAAATACATATTTATCGTCTAACCTATAAATAGATTGATACATAGTTTCGTAGATATCAGCATTGGCGTATCTAATAAATGTTCAAAAACAGGAAATACACATATATGTTAAAGTGCCAATAAAGAGAGAACGAATATCTTATAAAAAATGGAAAGTATTAGGGATTTATTCTCTAATGTTTTCTTTTAAATCAGAAAAAAAAAATTAAATGTCCATCTTTTTTAATTCTTCTTCAATGGCAGCCTTAACTAATTCGATGTCAGCCTTTTCAACGTATTTCAATTTTTTTGGTAATGTTGAAAGTTGCTTTAATTCAGCTGGCAAGACATTCTTTTCAAAAGAGTAATCATCAAAGGATGATAAAGCAGAATTAACAGCATCAGCAAATTTAGCTGGGTGTGCAGTAGATAAAGAAATGTAATGAGTAGATTTTTCATTGTCCTTAGCCATAACATCTTGGGTAACACGAACACCAACGGCGGTATGTGGATCTAAGACGTATCTCTTTGGAGATTGAGAAATTTCGTAAGTCTTTTTAATAGTAGCAATGGTTTCTGGATTAGAAACTCTTTCAGAAGCAAAATCCTTCAAAGCACCATCAATGATAGCTTTAGAGACTTCGAATTTATTTTGAGTTTTTAATTGAGTGAACCAACCATTTACAATTTCACCTGCTTTTAAGTCATCACCATTTGCCATATATTCTCTAGCTAAATACCATAGTAATCTTTCAAAATTAGAAGAAACTAAGATATCCATAGCTGGAGATAAAGTAGCGGCAACTTCACCAGATTTTTCGTAGACACCATTCTTTAAGAATCTATCTAAGATATCATTTTCATTAGTAGCAATGATCAATTTTTTAGCGGGTAGACCCATCTTCTTAGCATAATAACCTGCTAAAATATCACCGAAGTTACCACTTGGGACAATAAATTTGACAGCTTCCTTCTTACCATTAGTAGCTTGGAAATAAGAGTAGAAATAATAAGTTATTTGAGCTAAGATTCTAGCCCAGTTAATTGAGTTAACAGCACCTACATTATGTTTAGAGTTAAATTCTTTGTCACCAAAGATTTGTTTAACGATATCTTGACAGTTATCGAAAGTACCTGTGACACTCAAAGTTTGAACGTTTTTATCTTGGACAGTAGTCATTTGTTCTTCTTGGATTGGAGAGATACGACCAGTTGGATATAGGATAAATACAGATACATCTTTTTTACCTCTTAAACCATAGATAGCAGCAGAACCAGTGTCACCAGAAGTGGCACCGACAACAGTCAATTGCTTTCTCTTTTCCTTTGGTAAATCTTTATTAACCTTTTGTAAGAAATATTCAAATAAATTACCCAAGAATTGTAAAGCGACATCCTTAAATGCATAAGTTGGACCATGGAATAATTCTAAAACGTGTAAGTTTTCATCTTTACCTGTAATATTCTTAGCCAATGGGGTAATGTCATCAGAACGGAAAGTAGAGTAAGATTTTCTAACTAATTCCTTTAAGTCAGTGTCATTAATCTCTGATTCGTTAACGTATAATCTCATAATTTCGAAGGCCAATTCTTGGAAGGACAATTTGGACCATTTATTGAATAAAGTTTCTTCAGAGACTTGTGGGATAAGAGATGGAATGAAAAGACCACCATCTTCGGCTAAACCTTGGATGACAACTTCTTCGAAACTCTTTGTAGAAGTGGCGGAAGATCTAGTAGATCTGTAAACTTGGGACTTGGTTGGTGCAGCCATATTGATGTAGTAATTATCTTTGTGTATATATGAGTCAATCAATCAATTAATAAAGATTATTAATATCTGAATATTGAAATATCTCTATCTTTTAATATTTCAATCTTTAATAATTTTTTCATTTTTTCATCAAATCTTTAAAAAATCAGTTCTTCAATCTCACTTTCCTTTTTTCGGAACTCGGAAATTTAGGAAAAACTCGGCCGAAAAACTCCGGAGATTGTTTTCGTTAAAAATGATTTTTAATTAATTGAAAATAATTTTGCATCTTTCAAGAATCGAACCTGAATTTAATAATTTCAATATCCTGGGATAATACAAATATCTAACTAACCTTATTTTACTTTTAAAAAGATATATTATTAGAGATGTGGTATTATCAGATTCAAGATAGAGAATCAATGATTAAAGGTTGAATTGTATGTTTTAACTTAGATCCGTAAATTGAGAAAAAAAAGTAGAGTAATAAGGAAAGAATTGGTATAAATAGAATGTTTAAACCAACAAATGTATGTCTGAGTGTGTTAAGTAAACGTACGAAAAGAGTGAATGTACAACTCATGAGGGATTTCCCTGCATTTCAATTATTTAAAGGGCAAGTTACAAAAGTGAAACCTTCATTGATGACAAATTACTTACATCGTTGGAATGGTGCTAGATATATATTGAAAGAAACAGATATAGATCAAGAATTATTACAATTTAGTGAAACACAAAGAACAAATAGAATACAAGAGAAGAAATTAGAGCAAGAACGTGAATTATTGGCTATTAAGAACATGAAATTAGAACAAGAAGAGAAGACAAAGATGAAACAACAACATATGAAGGAAGTTAAGAAAGAAATTGAACGTGTTCTAAATACTAATGTATCTTTGAAAGATGTTAAGATTCCTGGTTTAGACATTTAAATATATATGGAGAAAAAGAATGAAAAGTAATACTTCATATTATAGATATCATTCATATATGTATATATATATATATATATATAATTAATTTATATTCTTTATTGTAAATAAAAAAAAGTCACCATTCAAAACGAATAGAATTGAAACGAAAAAATTGTTACATTAAAATGTAACCTCATTACCATAGTTGAGATATAAAGACTATTTAACCGAATCTAACTCTTTGTTTGTTTCTAGCACGTCTTTCTCTCTTTTCTTTCATCTTTTGATCTTTCTTCGCAAGTTCTTCAGAACCTCTATTTTGACGTCTCATTTCTCTTTCAGCTTCTTCTTTCTTTTCCCTTTGAGCTTCCATTTCAAGTCTCTTCATTTCTTTAACGATTGAAGCAATTTCTTGATTTCTTAAATTAGTAGTCTTCTTTAAAATATCTGGAGTAATTAAACATTCCTTATTATTAGAAACTAATTCTCTAGTAACATTATCATAAACTTCAACTACAATAGAAATCATTTGAGTAATTAAATCAACTTCTTTTTGAGAAGTTGGGATATTAGTACGAATAATAGCTTTTGGAATGTTAAATTTATTGAATTCGCCATCAGTATCTGGATGAATAGTTGGTAAATCAGTGAAACTAATGAATTGAAGTAAATCGACGGAATCTTTTAAAGTCTTTTCAAGTAATGATTTTTTAGAATAATGTGGAATAAATTTATTCAATTGATTGACATCAGACATGAAAACGTAATCGAATGGAAGAACACCATTTGTATTATCAGTAATATGAGTACAAGATAAGAAATAATGTAATTGACGAGATTCACTCATATAAGTCTTGTTAACAATAGAAGTGATGAATTTGAAATTCTTTAAAATATCCTTAAAGTTAGTGTTAATATTAGCATTTTCATTAGCAACATGAACACCATTTGGTTTAATAGTAATTTCAAGAAATTCATCAATATCCTTAACATAAACACTAGAGAAAAAGAATGAAAAGATGTTTTCCATTAAAATAGAAAATGGATTACTTCTAGCGTACATATGAGTCTTAATAGTAATATTCTTAATAGCGGATCTACCAGTAGCATAACCAAAGAACCAGGATTTTTGTTTCTCATCACGGAATGGTTTTAATTCAGAATTTGGTTTACCATAATCTTTAATACCAACAGTAGTGAATTTTAATTCTTCAGATAAAAATTTATTTAAAGTTTTGTATAATCTATTAGCTCTAGATAAATTTATTCTTTCACCAATCCAATGAATAACGAATAGGAAAACTAATAAACCAACAATACCGGCTTCAAATCTCCAATCATACAATTTGATACGTTCTAAAATAGTCATTTTCTTTAATTGTTCATATGGAGTAGCATGGTAATGTAAATTCAAATCATCGAATTTTTGCAAAGCATTTGCAAAAGGCTGTACTAAACCAGACATAGTTGTGTAGTTATTCACTATTTGATTATTGAGTTAATTGTTAATAATACAATATAACAATTGATTATATATATATATATTCTAGATAGATAAATGTAACTTAAATATTGTTTTCTACTACTATATTAACCATGTGTTTTTTGAAATTTTTCAAAATCTCTCACGAAAAAAGATTGCTAAAAATCGCCAAATGCTTATTAACAGTAAAGAATCAAAAAATTAACTTCTTTTAAAAGTCATATTTAATAGTAGCAATATATTAGTTATAAATTTAAATAATCAGGAGTTTGTTTAATATGATTAACATCAAAATTCAAAAAATGAATGTAAGATTAAAGATTAAATAATAAAATAAAGAAAGTCACGTGATCTGACACTATTATTAATTAAATCATTAGACACTTCAATAAAAAGACTTTATTCAAGATTGTTAAACTTTTATTTACCTATTCATGTTTACTAACCTTTAATTTTATCTTATAAAATAGTTTTGGCGAAGGAATATGTCTTTTAATTCTTTTTATAATATGCGTGTCACATAATAGTATTAACTTTTATGAAAAAATAATGGTAAATAATGATTTTTACAATATTAGATACATTGCAGATACATGTATATATGCTTAATAAATAATTCGATGCCAGCTTCATGTTCCTCAATACTGAAGAACATGCCATTCAAATACAGTATTGCTATTTTTTATTTATCCTCTTCTTCCAAATATTGCAGAGAAATATATTTTCTTGTTAATGATATTAGCAATGAAAAAATGATTTGTAGATCACTCACCATCTTTTTTTTATTTTGCGTTAACTTATTTTCTACGTTTGGCAGAAGGTTCTTCAAAAGCTCTATCATCACCAGCCACTGCAGCACCTAACATTTGATCACGGATAATTTCTCTTACAAAAGCTTCCAATTCTTCGTCAACATTATCACCTTGCATAATCTGTTCTAATCTCTTTCTTCTTTCTACAGCTTGAGGATCGTCATTTGCTTCTGGTTCTGTTTCAAGAGTGTATCTAACATTATTCTTCAACATATCCATTTGGTCTTTGCTGATACCCATATTATCCTCACCTGGGGCAATACCACTCTTTTCTCTCATGTATGAAATCAGATCAGGAAATTCCCCATCTTCTTCAAAGGAATTAAGAGCAGTTTGACCTTCATGGTTAATAGCTTTGAAATCACCGCCCAATTCTTCGATAATTACTTTGGCGGTAGCGACATCTTCACAATGATGAAGTGGAGTGTCACCGTCACTATCGACAACATTAATATCACCACCATACTTCTTAACTAATAAAACCAATAGGTCAGTGTGGCCATATGCGGCAGCAGCATGAACAGGAGTGTATCCATTTGGATCTTTTGAATTGGCTGTAAACCCGTTGTTTAAGAATTGTTCAACAACGTCAACTTTGCCATCACTGGCTGCTACCCAAATATTCATCTTGTTGTTATTATTCTCGTAAGTATTGCAAACTTGAGGTTATTTTCTATCTATATAAATTTGATTTTAAAAGTTTGTATTTGAATTTTAAAATCGATGAGCTTTTCAGTTTAAAGCTTTCGGAGACTCAGATTTCGTGAAAAGTTAGGGAAGCAATAACTCGAATAACCATATAACATAGATCTTGAATTGTCCAGAGTTATTAGATGATCTAGTAAGATATAACTACTTTAAAATTGAAAGTATTAAGGTGATATTACAAGATCTTGCAATGAGTGATGCAAATAGTCAAAAGCTTCCTGCACCTGAAGAATTGTCAGTACCCAAAGAACCTCTTTCTAATGACTCTGTAAAAGGTTTTGAATGGTGGAGACGAACAATGCAATATAAGACAGGTTTAGGATTAACACTTGAACTTGCAAAACAATATGAGAATGATGCATTATTTAAGCATAATCAAGCACAGTGTGAAAAATGTGATGAGGATAAAGATTGGATCTTAAGATATTCTCCAACGGTTAGATTTATGGCAGAACAAATAAACAAGTTGAATCCTACTTCTACTGCAGATGTAGAGTTAACATCATTTGATAGTTCTAAAATTATATGTGAAGTGTGCCCTGAATGGAAAAGTGGAGGGTTTCATCCAAAATATGGGATTTTGTTATGTCAGAACCGTTTACGTGATCGAAGCCATTTAGAAGACACTTTAGCACATGAGATGATACATTATTATGATAATTTAAAATGGCAAGTGGATTGGCTTAATTTAAAACATCATGCTTGTTCAGAGATACGTGCTAGTTCATTAAGTGGTGAATGTAGATTTTTTCAAGAATTTTCTCGAAGAGGATTTGGTTTTACAATTGCTAGAGGTCATCAAGAATGTGTTAAAAGGAGAGCTATTATTAGTGTTATGGGTAATCCAAATTGTAAAGATAGAGAAGAGGCAGAAAAAGTGGTTAATCAAGTATGGGATAGTTGTTTTTATGATACGAGACCATTTGAAAAGATTTATAGATAACAAAGAGGATTATTATTCATATATTCATGTACATATATTTAATAAACTATATATTCTTTTCATAAAAAAATAATTAAATTATGTTCTATATAATATAAATATATTCATTTTTTTTTATATAATGCATTAGAATGTTAAATACATTGTACATAGGATACTAGGTCCTGTACATATGCCAACCCAGAATACTACATTACCAAGGACAGCTTTATCCTTTAAGTATTTACTATTACCGATTATAACCAATGGAAGTTGTAACATTTGAAAGATGAATATATAACATCTTAATTTTTTAAATAAAACATACATTGTTAATTCATGAACTACAGAACTAATAAAAAATGTCATAAATGTAGCCTGCATTTTTGATAAATGTAAGAAACTAATTGAACTATGATAAACATGTCTTAATAAGAATTTATGTACTGGGACATTCCAAATACGTGAAAATTCACCCCAAGATACACAATTCCACCAATCACCATAAAAATATCTATCACCAAATCTTGTAAGTTCTGCAATACAATTTAAAATAGCATCCCAAATCAAATAGAATACTAAAAGATACATAGCAATAAAACTTGGAATGATATCCACAAACAGGGAAGAAAAATCAATTAATTTATTAATGATACCCGTCCAAGGTTCTTCTCTTAATGATAAAGCACGAATTACAACTGGATACATAAAAGTTTGTGCTACTATCATCATGACAAAAATAGTACCAAAAATAGCACATATTTTTTCGAATACATAACCCCATCTTATCTTTGCAGTTCTTGGATATTCAATTTGATATACTAATGTTGGAAACATTGAATAAGTGAAAAAATTTTGAAATGTAATATTTGAAGGAAATTTTTGTGTTGATGATTGTGCATCAATTTCAAAAGAACAAAATTGTTTACTCTTTTCAAATGATTTTATAACAGTTGGATCTAAACATTCATCATTTTTTTTCAAATCTTTAAATTTATTAAGAATATTAATAGAAAAATTTAATTCATTTAAAATACTCCACATATAACCGTTATAAAAAGCGTATGAATGCATTTTCATTAATAAAACTAACGAATGTAAGAATAAAAAAATTTTACCAATCCAATGTAATTTTAAAATATTTTCAGTTAAAAACATGAAAAAAATTAGAAAAATCAATTCAAAAATTGATGTTATAATCATACCAAAATTTTTCCATTTAATAATATTTTTCTTACAAGCTAAATGGACAAAAAATACAAAATATGTTGATAAATACATTGAAAGATCAATTAGCGCAACTGTTGGGATATTTGAAGTCATTGTATTAAAGATTGCAGAATCATGTAAATTCCAATTATGTTCTTTAAGGTATTCAAGAAACATTTTCATCGAACCGAATGCCAAAGCCATCCAAAATAATACATAAATACCAGTAAAATCTGGATGTAAGACAATGGAACCATCAGTATGTGAATAAGATTCATTATGTTGTATTTTTAACCTTCTTTGTTTTTCATATTCTTTAATTTGACCTTCTAAAGTTGGACCAATAAATTTTTTTCTAAATGGTTCATTAATAGAACCATCAAATATAGAAGGTCTATACTCGAAAGTAACATCACCGAAATGTGATATATATCTATCTATAGTTGTATTGTACCTTAATTTTTCTTTTTTACTTAAATCTGTCACTATTTTAGATATTTCTTTCTTATAATCATCTTTGGCAGGTGCTGTTGATACAATTTCAACAGAATTAGCAGTGCTTGGTGTTATATCATACTCATCGTCAGTGGCAATAATAGATCTACGCTTTTTCCCAGGTTGATTTAACTTCTTGATTCTAGCAAATGAATTCGATCTCAGTATATCTTTGTCATCAATTTTTCTAGATTTTGTCATATTTTATTAATAGCTAAAGTTTTTTGTTGTTTTATTGGTTTGTATAATAATCAATATCATATACAAGAACACTTTCTTGTAACTTTATCTAAGATATTTTAAAAATTTCATATTTTTTCACTTTTTTCATTCTCGACCAAGGGACACTTAATTGATACCACAAACTTGATATCACCGAAATATTCTTGCCTAGACAAATTTTAAATGTATAACTTTAAAATATAAGTAGTTTTATGATATAAAATAAGGGGAAGGGGGGAAATATCACAGGATCAATTCTTAAGAATGTTTCAGATAAAGGGGAGTATATTTATGAAACTAATCGTAATAGTAGTATAAGTAGTTTCTTTGTAGATTTTGCTAGTTTCTGTTATGTAAAAACATATTCAAAGGAGCAAGATATACCTAATAGATAGATATCGTAGAATTTGAGATTTATAATATCTCATCATGGCTATTTCTAAAATATATCTTTAATTTTGATATTGTTGAAATTCCAGCTTTTATTTTGCCTGGGCGAGTTTCTTGAAATAGCTTTAATTATGCGATGAGCTTGAAAAGAAATAGTGAAAAAGAACCATACTAAATAGAAGAATAGTCTATTTGATGAGTTGATACTTGAGATTTGTGTATTTAGTATCAGATAGTCATAAAAATATAGTCAAGAAAGAATGTCACGTCCTGAAGATTTAGCCCCACCAGAATTTTTCTACAATGATTCAGAATCAAAGAAATATACATCATCTACAAGAGTGCAACATATCCAAGCCAAGATGACATTAAGAGCGTTGGAATTATTAAATTTGACACCTTCGTCATTTGTATTGGATATAGGTTGTGGTTCGGGTTTATCAGGTGAAATTTTGAGTGAAGAGGGTCATATTTGGTGTGGTATGGACATATCACCAGATATGTTAGCTACAGCCTTAACTAGAGAAGTTGAAGGTGATTTATTATTACAAGATATGGGTGTTGGTATACCGTTTCGTGCTGGTACTTTTGACGCGGCTATAAGTATTAGTGCTATACAATGGTTATGTAATGCAGATACATCATATAATGATCCAAAGAAAAGATTAAATAGATTTTTCAATACATTATTTGCTAGTTTAAAGAAAGGTGGTAAATTTTGTGCACAATTTTATCCAAAGAATGAAGAACAAATAGAACAGATATTAAGTGTTGCTAAAGTAAGTGGGTTTTCTGGTGGTTTAGTAATTGATAATCCAGAATCTAAAAAAAATAAAAAGTATTATTTAGTATTAACATCAGGTTCAGCTAGAAATGATGAAAAGAATATTAATTTAAAAGGTGCAATGATGGATGCTGAAGATACTGATATTAAGAAAAGAGTAAGGAATATGAAATTGAAAAAAATGGAAAGTAATAAAAATTATATTATGAGAAAGAAAGAAGTTATGAGGGGTAGAGGTCGTAAAGTAGCAAAAGATTCGAAATATACTGGTAGAAAGAGAAAGCATAGATTTTAGATTATATATATGTATCGGTCATCTCATAGAAACAAGTTAAAAAAAATATGGCTAAGTTTTATTAGTATTATTTAGTATATTATATTTATTCATTTAAAAATTCAGATAAATAGTTTTCAAAAACCATTTCTAAATTCAAGGAAGTATCCAATGCATTATTCATAGAATGTATTAGTAAAACCTCGCCTAATCTCTCTGTTTTTAATGATTGGCGCTTAGTATTTTGAATTAATTTACTAAAAGAGCCTTTTTCTAATTAGCCACAGATATTATTAATTATCAATATATATCTAGTAGTGAATCTAGGTTATTATGAGATGAATTTAAGATATAATGCATGGTTTCGATTTATTATTATATAAGATGTCACAATATGGTGATACAATTATAAAACAAAGAGCTTATTAAATACTTGTTTGAGTTTCCGTAGTAGTAGTTCATTCTTTATGTATTATGTTATTTATTTATATTTATATGAAGATATATATATTTTCGTGTATATTAAAGACTGTTTGTCTTACGTTATGTCTGTAACCAAGTTAATAATCTCTTAGCCGTTGGTTCAACTATCTTATCACGACATAATTTTTTCCAATATTTTCTACTCCTTTTACTCATTTTAACTATTATCCTTTCATTATTTATATATTCATCACTTGATAATTCTGAATATTCAATCCATGTAATGATATGCTTCTCTGGTTTCTTTAAAAATATTGAATCATATTTTTTGTTAATATTATTAATTTTGTGTTCAATTTTATGTAATTGTTGATAATACCAAAAATATATTATACTTGGTGGTTTACCCTTTTTCTTATTCATGTCTTTTTTCTTTTTAATGTCATTAAAATCAATTTGAATATTATCATAATCATTATTATTATTATGATGATGATAATTTTCTTCTTGTTCTTTTTTTATAAAATTTGGCTTATTTTTAACATTTTCTTCTAATATTTTAATCATATCTTTCTCATCGTCAATAAATTTAATTATTTTACTCTCTTGAAATTCCTTATATGAAAATCTTGTCATCACCATATCCTTTTCATCAATACTATCACCATCACTCTCTTTAACTATTGCTATCACTTCCCTGATAAATAATTTACCTAAATCATATTTATCCCAATACATGCTACCACCATCTAATTCACTGTCACTATCGCTATCATTCCTATAATAATAATTATAATTATTATTCATTCTCTCTTGTCTCTGTTTTTTCAAATTCTTCCTCTTTTTAGATATTTCAATATCCCATTTCATTTGTTTCCTATTACACCAATGTAAAAATTTTAAATGATTTTGTTTATTATTAATCCATATTTTAATTATTGATCTAATACCGATCATAATCTCACCAGTTTTACATTCAATTGTACAATCAATGAATAAATCAATCATATTGATTAATATATCATCTTCCATATATTTTTCACCATTATTTTCAATTATAATTATTATAAATTTAACAAATACTTTTCTAATTTCCATTATTACTGTTATAAATATATTCCTAAATAATTCAAAAAAAAATTTATTATTCTTATTGATTTCAATACAATGTTTAATCCTCATTTCATGTAATTTTAATTGTGACACAATTGTCTCAGGGAAATAATTTAATCTTTCCCAACTTTGCATTATCCCTTGAAGTGTATCCAAAACGTTATTGATATTATCAGTATCACCTTTCTTAATAATCACATTATTATTATGAATATTAAGATTATCTTTATAATTCTCTTTCATCTCTTCAAATCCGTAATTATTATTTTGTAAATACTCAATACCTTCATTTATAATAAAACTATAATTACAAAATAATCTTGACAAATTAAAACAACAATTTTTAATATCTTCAACATTTTCTTCTTCATTACTAACATAATCTTGAATCCTATTAGATATATTTACAATTTGGACCGTTAATGTCTCTGATATATTTTTTAATAAATTATTACTAGTTTGAAAATGTGATATACATTTCTCCAAATATTCATTAATCTCTGCTAAATTATTACATCTTTTAATATCTTCAGGTGAATTTGGTATTGTCAACGGTGACAAATCAAAAGACAGGGAATAATTTAATACAGAAGATGATGTTATATCTAACATATCGAGATTCATCTTGATGGAGGTTAAATATTTCGAATTTGTTATGAATAGAACGAATGAAAGAAAGATAAAATATATATTTTGGATACCAATAACACCCTTGTTTACTATTATTTTCTTTGAATATATATATATATCTATTTTTTTTACTGTGATTGTGAATAAGATGAGTTTTTCGCTATATTTTGTGGAACCGCCCAGGTTATTTATTATTTCAACTGAAAAATGACAGTAATAAATATACTGAAAAATATAGAATTTAAATGTCTTAATATTATTATATAACCATAACTATATAATACATATTAAATATGAGAAGATATTATTTAAAGATGAAAAGTGTAAAAAAGAGTTCAATTTTAAACTTCTTAATCGAATAAACCGAAACCCATGTCATCGTCTTCAGATTCTTCTTCTTCTTCAGCAGCGGCGGCTGGAGCATCAGAGGAACCAGAAGCAGCAGCGGCAGCTGGAGCAGCAGAAGCGTATTTTTCTGGGTTTTCAATTCTGTCCATTAATTCTTCAATTTCTGGGTAGACGTACTTGGTAGCAACGGCAACAGCTAATAAGTCCTTGTAAGAGTTGATTAAAGTGTGACCAACAGATGGTAAGGTTGGGTAACCAATAGCTAAAGAGATAGAAGCAATGGTAGAAACAGCGGAGACGAAGTGACCGACTAATTCTTCGTTGGTAATATCTAAGATAGAAGCTGGGAAAACTTGACCGTTGTCATAAACTTGAACGACAGTTAAACCGTAAGTGAATGGGGAAATGTTCAATAAGTTTAATAAGGAAGCTTCGGATGGACCGACCTTGTTACCGGCTTCAACGACCTTAACATCGGAGACAATTTCAATGGTACCTCTGGCAATCTTGGTTGGGACACCTAAAGCTTGGAAGAAAGAGGTCTTACCTGGTTCCATACCGGTGTTGACAGCAGTAACCCAGATATCTTCTGGAGCAACGGCACCAGCTCTGGCTGGAGCAGCAACCTTGTTGGCAACAATAACATCCTTGATTTCTTGTAAAGAATCGTTGGTGAAGATGAAACCAACGTTACCCTTGACGAATGGAACTAATTTTTCTAAGTCTGGTAAGTCGTTGATGAAACCTCTGACGGCTCTTCTGACCATGGTGTTCTTACCCATTAAAACAACACCTCTACCTCTCAAGTTCTTTCTGACTTGATGCATTTGTTGAGAAGAGACATTGTCGACACCAACAACGAAGATAGACTTGTATTCTTCGAAGTATTCTCTTAATTTGTTGAAATATTCAACTTTCTTTTCTCTGATACCTCCCATTTTCAAATTTATATGTGTATTTGCAGGTTGTTTAAAGGATACTCCCTTTAAAATGTCAAAATTAAACGTCCAATAATAGGATTGAAATCTCAATCTTTTTTATTCATCTTTGATATTTTCCATAGAAATTGAATTTTCACTAATTTTCCAGGATCGCGAGGTGCGTCGCTCGAACAAATTCCACGAATTCTTGAGCTTTAAAAGTAGTAGAATCTCTTTTTAAAAAAGATGTGGTGTGTGGATTAAGAGCAGGAATCAAAAATTATCGATTATTATTTATATTTAATAATATACTGTCATATTAGATATTTACATGATTCTTTGGTATCTATAGATATTAATGTTCAGATAAATTTAAATGATGGATTAAAATCTGGTATTATTTCTTAACAGTTTCTTCGTTCTCATCCCAACCAACAACCCAACGTTGTTGCCAGAAATTACAATCAAATTCCTCCTTCTTCAGCTTCTTGTTTACATGATTGTGAGCCTCACACATCCATCTCCCTAACTCCTCTCTGGACTCCACTTTAGGGCTATTCTCCCTAATATACTTTTCAAAGTCCTTAGCACACCAGTCACAAGGGTATACACGTGAGAATAAATTCAAGAAATTCTTCATATCATTTTTCTCACTAGGGGTAGGTATTTGCGGATACTTACCAGTCATAGTATGTAAAAATGTCCATCCTGCTTGCCCTAATTGTCTTATGTCTGCAGGATCCTCTTTGTAGTATGTTTTAGATCCAGGTATCTTTTCAGTAGTAATACCTGCAAGTGCAATTGATGTGGCAGTCTTGAGATTAGAGAACATTCTACCTGATGCATTTTGAAAATCTTCTAGTGTGTTGCAGGTACGACATGGTTTACCATTCTTATCAAGTATGATCTTGGCTTCTGGTTTATCACTCATTGTTATTCAAATTAGAAAGGATGTTTTCTTTAAAAAATTAATACAAATAATTGATGCCTTTACTGCAGAAGTAAGTTTATAGAATTGTTGTATTTTCTATTTGTATATATATGTGTTAAAATATTAAGCTTTGTTAGAACTAATCAATAGTTATAATATAAGAGAAGTTCACAAGATCTGAGATCTGAAATTTGTCAGCTTTATGATGGCGGTCATGTGATAATTATATTTAAAACAAGCTTCTTATAAACTTTTCTAAATATTGTCATATATACTTAAATTTATTTCAAAAAGAAGTTCTATTTTAGTTTTAATGTAGATTATATATTTTATAAATACTGTTCTAAAGAATATGTGATAGTTTTTGGCTCAAATATTGAAACGTGTGTCATCGCGATATCCAACATATTATATTAATACAAAGCCATAATTATTTCCTTCAAATCAATCAATGTAGTATCAATATCTATTCAAGTACACATGATTTAAAGTGTGCTACTTAAAAGTTCGAAGGATTTTTTTTTTTTAGTATTTAAAAGTAGCTTTAAATCCACCAACGATACAACACAACCCTAAAATATGTATAGGATTAATAGGCATAAATATATGGCCACTCAAGTTCCCTAATACTGATAATTATAATTAAAAAACACTCTTATCAACTTCAATATCTTCTGTACCTCTAATTCTTCCACCTACTTTCCATACTTGAACAACATTATCTTCTTCAACACTACAACTAAACCAATCATCGCTTATATCAATATCATTAATAGCAGATCTATGACCAGCATGTAACATTACTAATTCTGAGACATCTCCATCTTCTAATTCTTCAGCATTTTGTTCCATTCCAACTTGTTTAATATCCCATAATGCAACTCTATTATCTTGACCAGCTGACATAAGAATACCATCATCACTAGGATGAAACAACAAAGATGTTACTGGACCTTCGTGTCCTCTTAGAGTATGTAATGGTTCATTCTTAGAATTCCTTATATCGAATAAATGTATTAGAGAATCTTCTCCTGCAGCGGCTATCAGATTTGAAGAAAATGGTGAAAATGCAATAGTATTGAATGGTTTCTCACTTATGATATTGAAAGTTGGTTCATATGATCTTGAATCAATTATTGATAAATTAGACGATTCTGTAACAAATGCAAAATTCTTTTCAGGTGAATTTAAGTTCCATTTAATATCGTTTATAATAGTTTCTGTTTCAGTTTTATAAGTCCATACTGGTTTAGTATTATTAATTTCCCATAATGCTATAGTACCATCATCTGCACCAGATAAAAGATGTTTTCCATCAGTAGGATTAAATGTAAGACCATAACCATTGTCTCCATGGAAGGTTAATGTATTAACGATTGAATTTTCAGTATTATCATCTTTAGTAACGTCATAAATAAAAACATTACCTTCACCATTAATGGTAGCTACAATATTTGGGGTAGCTGGATTATAACGAGCTCTAGTTACTTCAAGATCATGCTTAAATTTTTTTATAACCTTAATATTTGAAACAACTTTTTTTTCTTCAGCAGTATCATCATCATTATTGTTAAATAACTGAAGTGGGAGTTCAATTGAGGCAATTTTAAGATAGTTTTGTTCTTCATTAGAAGTATGTGTACCCAGTAAAAGATTTCTTTTATTAGGAATATCTTTGGAATATGGTAACCATTGAACAGTAAGAGATGGCCAAACTAATTTTGTTTCACTTACAAAATCATATAATAATGGAACGTTTTTACGCCAAAGTTGATATTCTTGTTCAGGAGATAAGTCTTCTTCTTGTGGTTGTTGGAGTGACATGATAATATATGATTAGGTATAGTATGTTTTAAAATGCTTTTTTGTCACAGAAAATAATAATAACTTAATTTTTCACTATTTTTCAAATATTGAATTGTTATAATTGTAAATGAGATCGATGAGCTTTTGGAATAAAAAAACAATTAGAAAACCCAGAGCAACTGTAAAAATAAATTTTTTAACATTAATTAAAAAATTAAATTAAATTAAAATCAAGACGAATCCTAAATATATATAATTTTTAATAGTTACTTTATGATTATTAGTTAAATTCATCGTTGATCACTTTTGACGAAAATATAGAAAACTTATTACTATTAAAGAGTTTTCTAATGGCCTTTAAAAGATACTAGTTTAACCTATAATTATTTATCAATTGTTGTCTATGTTGTGTATTTTGCGAAAAAATGCAAAATACATAAATTCAACAAGTAGGGGACTAATTAATTGTTATATAAATATATATTTAAAAATTTGTTAGACACTTATTAAATGTTTTGTTGTTCAAATTTTTTTTTATTCAAATTATTTTTGTTACAATACAGTTTATTTGATTTTGTTGATTCGAATTAAACCAGAATACAAATTTCACTAATGCCTATATATTACCAAATATTTAGAGTATCTTGTACAAGAAGATATTCTCTTAAGGCGAATACCATGTCTAATGAGGTGTTTATATCTTCAATTATAAAAGGTTTTGTCAGAACATAAATTTATTCACTACATTTATGTGTAGTGGTTGTCATAGCAAGTGCATTGCGTTAACCAATTAGTTAATGTTCACAATCGGTTGAATGACTTAATTATATTAACTAATATTACTGGACTAAGTAAATGTTTGTCTGGTCTAAATAAACATTAGCAATTCGGTTATTAGTCCATCCAATTAATTATTCTGGTGATCGAGAATAATTTCTCATATAAAAGGCACGATTATTTCAAATTTTTGCTTGAAAAATCTAAAACCTGTATATCATTTATTCTATTAAATATATATTTTTTCTTACTAAAAATTAGTAAGAAGTTATAATAATCTTTTTTCCTTTTTCACTAAAATTTAATGTTCTTTCAAGGGTTACGTCTGTTTTACCATTTTATATCATGAGATTAGAAAAGTATACTAAAGCATATCTACTTTAGATTGTTTACTTCCCTGCTTGTTGACGCCGAAACGAACTCTCTCAATAAGGTTTAAGGTTCGTCATGCCCAACAAACTCAAAATGCTGAACTAACGACGTTTTTATTGCAGGATGCAAGATACATCCAAGTGCTCTGTCCCCATCCGAAGTTGGTAAACAGGTTATAACTGATCTCTTTTCAGGAAGTGGTGTGTACAACTACGCAACATAACCAACCTTTGTCAGATTTGCGGGAGAAATGTTCCATTTGGTATGGAATTTCGTGAGGTAAAACCTTTCGAAATCAGTGATCAGTTTTGAAGCGATTGGCATTAATTGAGAATCAGATACGATCCCCTAACAACTCTGTACAAAATTTGTTAGATGTTTCAAGACGACATATTAATCTGAACCTGGAAAATGTGTTTATTAAATAAGTCTATAGCAGATTATTTAGATTTAAACTGATATTTATTGTATAAAATTATACTTTATTTATGATATCTTTAACTTTTATTATATACTTTCCAATATCAAAGCGGTTATTCAAATAAATCTCCGAATTCGGGATAGGTTCCCAAAAGACACGATGCGGTGCAAATTTTGAAATATAAATTAGAAACTGGTGAAACTTTTAAATTTAAAGGTTATTTTACTCTCAAGTATTGCATTAGGTGCACTCAGTATGCACACATCCTGTGATAGTGCATCGTTATCTCATGTTGAAAGAGATAGCTTATTAGTCAAGTTTTACTTTACACTAGCGTATGATATGCTGCTCGATTATTAAGTGCCTGCAAGACACTTTCCATATTCTGGTTTTCATTATTTTCGATTGCTATGTTTAATTTTTACTTTAATTTAGGTACAAGATACTTTTCAAAGAATTTATTGAATCCAAGGATATAATTATTAAAGCAAACACAAGAAAAGTTTTCCTCTCCTAATTAACAAGTATGTCTTATTTATGACTTAAAGAGTCATTTGAGTATTCTGTATTAATTAAATTGTTATAACTAGAGCTATGCAAATTATATTCTACAGGGTTAACACTCTTTTGACCCCCTTTTAATTGTTATTGGGGAGGGGCTTTCTCTTCAATCATTTTTAAACTGTATTTATCCAAATTCTGTCACGAGTATAAGTATCCTCTTTGACATGAATATAACCACAATTTCTACACCTATTTTTGGCAGTCACTATCCAGAAAATCCTGTTTTTATTCCAGTTACGTCCATTTTTTAAATCAGACTTGTATCCATATGGATTGTATTGAAAATTATGTTGGAAACGAATTTGGGCTAATTGGATTAATTTTGGATATGTTGACCATTCTTCCTTAGTTAAATTCCAAATTTCATCCACAGTAATTGAAGGGATTCTTGGTAAAGTTGGTTTTGTTTCACTCAAAGAATGAGAGTTTTCCTTTGTAATCAGCATATTTTCATCATGGTTATTCTCTTTCTTTTGCCATTGCTCAATTTGTTTTACTAACAAGTTGATTTCATTTTCATTATGAAAGCCTTTCCAAATATCTGATTGAGCTTGTAACCATGGAATAAACTTAAAATCTTCTTGTAGACGTCTTTCACTTTCACATAATAAACCTAACTCATTAGCAGCTTCTTCATTCAATTTGGCGGCTAAATCGAATTTCGGACAAATACAGAAGCTTAGTATTTATTATCGAAATTCAATGGTGCTTTAAGCCCAATTATAGCAAGTTGGGCTAACCTATACCTCTTCCAGTATTATCTTCATAATGGGATTTAGACTTATGGTTCATTAATATTTGCATTTCAACTAATGAAATAAGATATTTGATTATGTTTTCTTATCTTTGAATATCACTTTTTCATTAAAACTTTTCATCTCATCGGCAATCAATACGAAGATTGAAGAACTCCCTTTAACTATCTAATAAGCATAAATCAAATTAATTATTAAAGCAGAAAAAATCATAATCTATCATTTAATCTCAAATAACAATATTTAATCATTAACATCAATTAACTATTCAATATCAATACATATCTCAAAGATAGAAAGAGTATACACCCGTACACCACATACAGACCAATTCTTCAAAAAATTAAGCACTCACGATGGGGGTCGAACCCATAATCTTCTGATTAGAAGTCAGACGCGTTGCCATTACGCCACGCGAGCTTTTAATTGTTGAAAAATCAAATCTTACAGGAGTAGACAACACGTGTGCGGCACCTCGTGAATATCACATGATCAAACTTTAAATTTTATCTATTTATTAACAATTTTTACTTTATTTAATCTTAAAACTCAGTAAGATATATAATGCAACTCAAATTTTATCTATTATATAACTTATAAATTTGGCATGACATTTTTTAGCTTCAGATAAAAGAGTTTACAGAATCTTGAAAATTGAAGAGTATTAGTTATGAAACTAACTGTTAACCTTTCTTTAAATGAACTCTGAAAAAAACATTATTGATAAACCTAAAAATACTTTATTTTTTATGTTAAAAGTCATCCTAGAACAAATAGCAACAGCTAAAATAATGGTCGTAAACTTTGACTATAAGTCTTAAACATATTATAGGTGTAGAACCTTATTGTATCGTTCTTTTATATAAACTTCAAAGTGTTGCATAATATATAACTATTATATTGATACGCACGTGCTTAATTATTTGTGATAATGTCCTGGTAGCTGAATATGGTGTGACGGAATCACTATATGTGAATTCTGTACATTACCATATGATAGTGATACCATAATACATCATTTCACTATGACCATATAGTAAATAATGACTGGTATCAGTAAATTATATTACTTTTGGGAGTACGATAATCTCTATTAGAGGATCTAAACTCAACAAATTAAACCCTTAAGATTTCTTATTCTTTTCAAACTCCATCATATGGATCAAGTTTGTATTGTTCCCTTTTACATATCACGCATCCCAAACCATTGACTCAATTTGTTGCAATACAGTGGTATAAGTTGAATTTTCTAATGTCTGGACAAATAGATAATTTGTTGACATGAGTGATTTAGATAATAAAAACGTTGTCCCCTTTAATATAACACTATATAAAAAAAGGGAAAGAACATATTATTCACAAGAATAATATGTTCTGCTTATATACATTTTATTTTATTTTATATTATAACTGTAAATAAACTCAGAATATAGTTCAACCCAATTCAGACATCTAGGCCAAACTTTAAATAATCAAAGAAGTTAAGTACCTTTTAGCAATATTACAAAAATTACATTTCAACTTAAAAAAAATTGTTTTTTTATTTTTCTAAATATCTTAATTGTTAATGCATATTTGTCTTTAAAAAGATGAGTTCTTAGTAACAGGCTAAAGTTGAGAAGTATTACAGATTTCCAATTATAAATTATATTTTTTGTAATTCTATATCAACGTTAAGTGGTTTATTAAATATTGAAGATAAAGAATGAAAATTGAAAATCTTTTAATATAAATCAAAGATGTTAATCTTCAATTATTGTTAAAAATTAATTTATTTACAGATAAATGTAGTATAATAATGTTAAATTGGAATGATATTAGATATATATTTGAATTAGTTACCTTTTTGTTTTTCATTTTTTTCACTTAAATCCACTCAAAATTCTGTAAGGCTTACCTGAAAGCTTGTTACCTTATAAAAATATACTCAATTTACCCCTTCCCCCCATATTTTTTACACGAGGTTTGATACATTATATACAAAGTTGATATCATAATTATAAACAAAGTAATAAAAATTAAAATATCGAAGCATCAGATAATAATTACTGTCATTTGTAAATATATTCCATAAATTGTAGCTCCCAGATCAAAAAAAAAACGGTAAATATTATGAAATCATTATATTTAATCACTTTTGGATTGTTTTTATTATAATGCAAAGATAAAAGTTTTCAAATTGACAAAATGCATCAAATATTTTATATTTATTGTTGTTTCTTTTCACTGCTTGCCCTAATTAGTTGAAATTTTTCACTCGTCTTCTCAAGCTCGGATGAAAAAATTGCAAGTATAAAAGGCCATCGATTTTTTTCAATCTTGAAAATAATGAAAAACTTGGAAACTTCAAATAATTTAAATTTAAATTTTTTTTAAATCAATTAAAAAGTATAACCAAGAATGCCGAGCATTATGTAATGGTGGTCAATAAGATTGGTTATCTAGTTAGATAGCTTCTTTTATGATCTCTTTTGATGCTCCAAGTTCTAGAGGATATGTTGTTATATCTTTACCATTTGTTGTATTATTAAAAGAATAATGCTTCCTTCTGACATGATTATGACCATTGATACCCTGGTTTCCGCCAGGTTTCTTTTTCTGAGGATGTATATGCAGGACATATTGTTAATTAGGAATTCTTCGTTTATGATTCAGTCAGCAGCTTTATATCTTTCTTTTAGTCAAACAAATGGTATTGTGACTAAACTTTCCCATTTGACTATATCATGAGTTCATGATATTATTCCATTGAAGAACGAGTTTTTTTTGCAAAAATCTGATTGATGAATAGACTCCACACGTCTTTTTATATCCGGCGATGATTCTATGAATATGTGCTTTGGATAAATCATGCATCACCATCTGACTTTTTTTTGCAATTATTAATTCAATGGAATATTTTAGTCAATATAAAAATATTTATAATATATTATTGTTCCTTTAGTTATTTTATTATTTCAATATGATGATAAAAATAATTTTCAGTTCTGCTTCTGATACCAAATTTTCAGGAAGATAAACATATTACCAAAAGCTCAAATCTGATTTTGTCAAATAAAATAACAATGGATACAACAATTATGTAAACACACATATATATATATATATATATATATGTATATGTATTGCTATCTTGTTATGTAATGTAGTTCTTGTATTTCTACTTCTTATTACTGCCATTCTTTGATCATAAAACATATTTAATTAAGAAGTGTACTTAGTGGTTGCATATATATTAATAATACAAAAGGGTGAGTCTCTACTACTTAGATTTGACGATATCTTTCAAGTCTTGCCTTGTGTGCTTCTCTTTTGTTCATTAAGAAGGTTTTAATTTGTTTCCATTGCTTTTGTTTGCTCTTTGGGACAACTTTATCTAATTTTTCTAGTAAAAATAGAACAGTAGATTGCATATATGGTGAGAAGTTTATTCTTAACCAGAAGATCATCATATAAATAGCTAATGAAACACCGCCAGTAGATGACTGCATTAAAAATGTATCTAAAAGTAATGAAACCATTACAAAAACTTCTGAGAATGCCACCCATGATAATATTTTTGCATTTGTATTTGTAATTTCATTTTTTTGTAAATCTGTTAATTCAGAATTAATTTCAACATTTCTATTCTTTAAATGAATAGCACTAATAATCATTAATGGGAAAATTCTGTAAAATGATTTACCAAAATTAACTAACCATAATACGGTTACCAATAAAGTTTGGAAATTATTAGATGATAGCATATCGTACCAAGTTGGACTCCAACCTTTGCTCATTTGTTGCATGGTAGTACCATATGCTAATACACCACCAAGTAAAGCTAGACGGTATAACAATTGAGGTCCATGAGCTAAAATACGATGATACCATCTAGTACCATCTACAATTGTGAAATGTTGTTTATAACGTAGAAATAACCATTTTGGATCTCTGTAACGATAAAAATTGATAGCATGGTAGAAATAGGTGATTGAAAATGCACAACCAAATACCAACATCATCAAGTGACCTACAGACCACAGTAATCTCTGTTTAGCTACTGGATCCTTTGGTTTAGGATTTTTACTCTTCTCTCTAATAATCTTAATTTTTGCTGTCATTTCTGGGGGAAAAAAACACTCAAACAAATATTATTATTATTTATTCTCTTGTTTATTTGATATTTAATATATTATCAATTTGACTAGATAATATGCTATTTAGATAAATTCTTGTTTTCAATTGATCAGTTTTCAAAAGCTGATATTTTTCAATTTAAAGTAAATAGATAGTGAAATTTCACCTTAAAAGAGCTAAGGCGAAAAATTGAGGCGATGAGCTTAATAGTTAATATTGTAAACAAAGAATCGTTAGATATAGATACTTTGTATAGATATCAAGGTTAAAATAAGAACAATGGCAAAATCAAGATTCGAATATGTTAAGAAATTTGAGGAACATAATATCTTGTTGCCAGAAACTTATATTGTGGTAAGAATAGATGGTAAAAAGTTTCATGAATTTTCAAAATATTATGATTTTGCAAAACCAAATGATCTTCGAGCATTGAAATTGATGAATGCATGTGCTAAAAATGTAGTATTAAATTATAAAAATGATATGATACTTGCATTCGGTGAAAGTGATGAGTATTCATTTATTTTGAAAAAAGACACTACATTATATAATAGACGGAATGATAAATTATCGACTCTTGTGGTATCTTTATTTACTGCCAATTATGTATCACTATGGCCCAAATTCTTTCTAGATACTCCATTAGATGTGAAACACCTGCCCTTCTTTGATAGTAGATGTGTTACCTATCCAAATTTGCAAATCATTAAGGATTATTTATCATGGAGATTTGTAGACACACATATCAATAATCTATATAATACTGTATTTTGGCAGTTAGTACAAGTATGTGGTATGACTACTAGAGAAGCTGAAAATAGATTAAGTGGTACTGTAAGCAGTGAAAAACAAGAAATCCTTTTTAAAGATTGTAAGATTAACTATAATAATGAACCTGAAATGTTTAAAAAAGGTTCTTTAATAACTAGGAAAGGTGAAATTTTACATATAGATGTCATTAAAAGTTTAGATAAATTATTTGAAGGGTTTTAGATATTTAATTTCTGAGTATAATAATAGTTTATCCGGTTAAATCAGATGGAGGAATCAGTATATGTAAAGATATTATTAATACGATTTGTATTTTTGGAAATGCTATTGTGATTATATATTTAAGAATATATTGTTGGCTTATTGAATATGATTTAGTTTTTACAGCACAATATAACTATCTAAAACAAACCAAGATATACTTTGGTAAAGTATTGGAGCATATTTTGATATAAGATTATATTTTCATCGAAACATCTATTTTCAAAACTGGATTACACTTTTTATAGCGTATATATAATTCAATTGGGTATAAAATTAAATAACTGAAGGATATAATTATTGAATTTTTTATTTTTTTTATAAGGTAATAGCTTCATTTTTATTCATCTTGTTTTAAGGTTAAATAAATAATAAGGAAGCCGCCTTTGCTATTTAATCTACTAAAAGCGACCTAAACGAACAGATAATGTTGAAACTAAAAAAGTCAATAATAATCATTATGGCTTGACATGTAATAATCAAGATAAACATAGTAGATTCTGTTGGAGTGGAAGCTCTTTAGAGGATAAGGTTAATTGACATCATCTTATTTATACGTAAATAGTGATGATTACGCACGCTCGCTGTGTAATCATCTTACTATTATTTTTCTCTTGAGCTTATTATATAGGACAAGGAATGAAAAATAATAGAATCTATATAATAATATTCAGTTATATAGAATTGAAGCCAATAATATCCTCAGATAATAGTGGGCAACCAGCTATATATAACACAAGGAGGGTCGTACCCTCTTTACTAGATTATATAACAGTTCACGTCACTCTTGAAAGAATAGATGACTATGGTCCAATAGATTCTAATATCATTATGCAATAAATTCAAATATTATTAGTATTCTTCGTACAAAGTGATTTTCCAACCAAAAATTTCAAAAAATTAAATTCTCCGCGACGGGGAATTGAACCCCGATCTGGCACGCGACAAGCGCCCATTCTGACCATTAAACTATCGCGGAATTGTAATTATTGAAAGATGGAATTTTATCAGTCAATTTACAGTTAATAGACTTTCACGTGGTCAAAATTCTATTTTTGTAAATAACTAAGTATAGTGTCATTAACTCAAGAAATGTAAAATATTATTAGAATGTTAAGTAAGTTTACAAAAAATTCAAATATAATTATTCCCAATTTTGGAATCCTAAAGTAGATATTTTTATGCTTTAAAATATATAAAAAAATAATAGGGAAAAAAATGATATTTAATATAAAATAACCTCTATATTCGTTTCAAAACAATAAATATTATAACAAATAAAACCTCTTTTATTTATGGTATTGCCTTGTCTCTATTTATTAAGTTTTTGTTTATGTAAAAAGAGATAATAGCAATAACAGTGTTTTTCTGAGATATAGACTTTATTTCTTTAATAGTATTGAAGAAATAAATGTAAATTTTGGATATCACTAAATACAAGCAATTATAGATTCTAAATATATATTAAGAATAATAAAATAGTTATTATCAACAGTATTGAAAAAAGCTTTATTTTTTAATTATCAGTAGAAGAAATGTATAAAAAAAAATATATTATTATTATCAGAAAGCAAAGACATTTTTTCTCTTGTAAAAAGCAAATTTTATAAAAAATATTTAGTATGGAAAACCATATTTATATCTTTTAAATTTGAAAATTCATATGAATGTTGTTTTTTTGCAGAGCGATAGATCAAATAACAGTTACGCTATAGTAAAACGAATACCGATTATCAACAGTGATACAGGTTCTTCTACCCAATTTTTTAGTTACAAAAAATACGAACAATGTAAAAATTAATGAATATTGTAAACTATAATTTATTAAATGTCTATGTACATTATTTAAATATTTCTAGGTTTCATTTGGCAAGAGAATAGATATTAATAAATGGGATAATGAATAATTTAATACTATTGAACAAACAAAAGAAAAAATAAATGGCATTTGAAGGTTGATAAACATTCAATCCCCTCAAACAGTGTGGTCATTAGTTAATAATAAAAAAAATTGTATCAGTTTTTTTTTTGTTTATTTTAGGTATTTTTTTCAAGGCTTTGGGAAAGATGAAAATAATTGAAAAATTGAAGAATGGTACAACAAAATATAAATAAAAAAAATAAAAATCTCAAATACAAGCCCCCTTAAACTGTAATAGTTGAATTTTTTTATCAATACTAAATTAAAAAATTAAAGAATATTTTAAAATGCTGTATCTATTTTAGGTTTAAAAATTTAATTTCTAAACAAATTAAAACTCTGTACAGTTTAAGAAATAGGTAGGCCACAAAAGATCCTACAAATAGATGAGCTTTTTGCTATATTTTGAAAGTAATTTTATGTACAGGGACTCTAAAAAACTTGTTTTATTCACTTATTTTGATAAAAAAAAACAAGTATTATTTACCTACAATTTTGTATTCAAAATTATGTTTTGTGAGAAGCAGAGTTTAAATATTTTTTTTATAATGCTATTTAGTATATTAAAATTGGGTTAGATGTCTATAAAACAAACATGAAGAATAACTTTTTTTTTAAAGATAGGATGTCACAACTTGAATCCCAATTGATTTGTAATTAAACATTATTTGGTGTTCTACTTCAATTTAAAAACTGTGTCCACTTAATAATAAAAAAATAGACAATAAAGATTATGTAAAGTAACTATCGTGAAAATGTGGTATTAAAAAGATATATAGATTATATATATATAAAATTCGTGGCAATTAATGTATGCTGCCAATTAGAAAATAAAAACGTAAAATGCAAAAAATAAGAATGTATAATATCAATAATAACTTAGTTAAAAGTTGTTGAAAATTAGAAGGAATCGATGTAACAAAGTTGAACTATTATTGTCAGCGATTTGTAACACTCAATTTTCTGAGTGGTTCGCAGTACTCAATGCTATCCGAATCATTATAAGATTTTAGAATTTCCGAGTACATGTACGATTCATCTGTAGACTCATTCGATCCTGACGTTGTAGTAGTATCATAGGTTGAAACAAAACTACCATGACCATTGATGTAACCTGAAATATCCATCTTTTCTGTATCATATTCCTTTGGATAAAATTGTAAAGTCTTTTCCAAGTCTGGTGATTCTTCTGATTTTTCATTATGGCTATCGTCGTCACCATTACTGTAGCTGTCATCATCAGTATTAACTTGACCATGAGTTTCAAATGTCGGCTCACTGGTTTTCCCCAGTAACTCTTTAAATCCTTTCACAACATTTGTATCTGAATATGCTGTAACAATTTGACCATCAGAATCAATAAAATCGGTCTTTCTAGATCTTAAACAGAAGAGGTGAATTAATGCCATGGCTACAATGAGTACAGGAAGCCCAATACCAACACAACAACCAATTACAATATTTCTATTATGTTTTGATAATGGTGGGACCTTTTTAGAATTTATTGTCATCGATGTGACTGTTGAAGCGGATAATGTTATTGTTGTGAATTGATTAGCAAGAACGGTTCTACCATGGACAACTCTGGTAACAGTTAAATGAAGGTCTGCAATTTTTGTTGACTTCCATAACGAGTATGAAGTTGTTTTAGCATGATGCTTGGCCTTTTTGGTTGTGAATTGAAGCTTTGTCATATTAACCCTTGTGGTATTATGACTTATGCTAGATGATGTATTTAAGCGTCTCGTGCTACTAGTTGTATTCCATTTTGTCGTAATATTGTGATGTTTGGATTTAGACAATCTTCTAGTTGTCTTTCTAATCTTTTTACTTGTTGAAGAAGAACTGATTAAAGACGAAGAAGAAGAAATAATGGAGGATAATGGAGAAGAAGAGCTTGTTGCAAAAACTTGTGAAGAAGATGAAATTGCAGTACTAGTTACCTTTGGAATTGGAGTACTCGTTGAAGTTGGCTTCGATGAGGAAGTTACTTTTGGAGCTGATGTGGTAGTTGGTAGCTTTGATGTTGATGTTGATGTTGATGTTGGGATTGAAATGGTAGAAATAACTGTTGAAGTTAATAGTGATGAAGTAGTTGGTGTGATATACTTACTGCTTGAAGTAGTAGTAGTTGGTGCAATGTAAATACTGGAACTAGTGGTAGTAGGTGCAATGTAAACACTACTAGATGTAGTAGTTATTGTTGATGAAGGAGGAGGCACAAAAGTAGAGGATGTTGTAACTATGTATATATTTGTCGTACTTGAAGGTGGAAGTTGTTGGGTTGTAGAAGAACTAGGTGGAATGAATACTTGTGTTGTAGTTGGAGGAGTACTTGTACCAGTTGTTGTTGGTAGTTGGGGAGGAGTACTTGTGCTAGTTGTTGTTGGTGGTGGAGGAGGAGTACTTGTGCTAGTGCTTGTGGTTGTAGGAGGAGGAGGAGGCGTGCTAGTACTTGTGGTTGTAGGAGGAGGAGGAGGAGTACTGGTTGTTGTTGGAGGGATTGGAGTTGTGCTTGTGCTAGTTGTTGTTGGTGGCGGTGGAGGAGTACTTGTGCTAGTTCGTGGAGGTGGTGTGCTTGTAGTAGTTGGAGTCGTACTTGTAGTAGTTGGAGGAGTAGATGTGTTTGTAGTAGCTGGAGGAGTAGATGTACTTCTAGTAGTTGAAGTTGTGCTTGTAGTAGTTGGAGGAGGAGGAGTGCTGGTTGTTGTTGGAGGGATTGGAGTTGTGCTTGTGCTAGTTGTTGTTGGTGGCGGTGGAGGAGTACTTGTGCTAGTTCGTGGAGGTGGTGTGCTCGTAGTAGTTGAAGAACTTGTTGTTCCTGGAATTATTGTAGGGGGAGGTAATGAAGTGCTTGTAGTACTTGGTGTGGTAGCTATAATTGGAGTAGTAGGAGTAGGTGAAGTTACTAATGGTGTTTGTGTTGTGGGCGTTACTTGAACTACAGGTGTTGTGCTTGAAGTAGTTTGAATAATAGGAGTAGAAGTGTCTGGTGTTGGAGTGACAACAATGTTTGGGGTACTGACCGAAGTAGTGGATGATACTGCTTGTATTTGTTGCTGATTTGTATTAATATTAGTAGCAACTGGAAGCGTATCCGAGATTGGCACATTTATGTTATTACCTGTATCTGATGTAGTTGGAATTACCTGATATTGTGCAACACTGGAACTTGTCTGTTGTGGATAAAAATTTTGAATATACTGACTAGAAGTACCTGCTTGAAAAACATCTGTATTCTGTTGAATTGCATCAACTTGCTGCAGATCATTTGTAGTTGCTCCCTGTTGGGCATTTACTGCCAATTCTTCAGTAGTTTGTTGATCATACACATTTGCCGCTTGAACTGCAGCTACGCCGTTTGTCGTTTGAGAATCACCTGCATTATAGTTGATATTATTTGTGTTTTGTGCTTGATTTATATCTTGTGCTATGGCAAGCGTTGCTATTAAAAGCAACGAATACCAATTATATCGCATGGGAATTTAAATTTATTAGTTTATGAAAATATTGTAAAAAAAAAAATTGGGTATTATTGATTTAAATTGCTAAAGCAATTTTAACAAATTCTTGTTGTTGATTTATCTCTATAATAGCTTGTGCTGGTGATCTAAGTTTTTAAGAACTTTAAAAAAAGTTCTCAAATAAAAGATTAGTAATTTGAAGTGTTTTTATTGTAACAAAAAAACCCTTTGACAACAACGATGAGAAAAATCACTAGCCCTCATTCCTATGATATAACTTTTTTCTCTGCTTTTTTTTCCATTCCGATCTGCTGTATACCAAAATCGCCAAATCTTCAAAACAATCCCAAAACAACGTAAACAAATGTCCAAAACGATCGAAAAACAAAACAAACAAAAACAGGCAATCTGTTTGTAAACGGATCCAAACACGTGAAAGATTCCGATTTGGCTACAACCAATCGCCAAAATACTGTTGCTGAAGAAGAGAGGCAGTATTCAACTAAGAACAACTAGTAGAAGAACTGAAGTGGCCAGATCTGTCATGTTCGTAACTTTTGTTTAATGGTAAGAAAAAAGGGACGGAAGTGTTCAGTTAGGAGTATCTCCTTGATGGCAATTGGATACGTAAAGTTTCTGAACAACATAAACCGCGACCTGTTCTTAACCTCCACAATGATGGCAGAGGCTTATGTAGCTGACTACGTGATTCCAGTAGGGCATCGTTTTTTTAGATTGTGTGTTTATTTATTTTTTTTGATGACTTTTCACATAACCCATGCTGGCTTTGTTATGCTGGTCATTTTTTGGGTGAGTCGGAAGAACAATAGTCATTCGGAAATTAC
Organism: Yueomyces sinensis; assembly: GCA_030581855.1. Lineage (NCBI taxonomy): Eukaryota > Fungi > Ascomycota > Saccharomycetes > Saccharomycetales > Saccharomycetaceae > Yueomyces > Yueomyces sinensis. The sequence continues at coordinate 92,514 of JAKTVU010000025.1, forward strand.
CTATATTGTTTAAAGAAGTGAATGAATTGTAGCAAGTTGTAGATATTCAATTGTATCATTTTTCTTATTACTCTGGATTTATTTGGAAATGTTTTAGTCTTGCTGTAATCATTCTTACACACAGTGCAATTATTAAATCCGTGAGGAGGCAATTTTTTTCAATACAGCCTTGTCTAAGGGTATATTATATTCTATTGATTACAATCCATTGGTTACAAAATGAATAGCATTTCTATAACGAGTAATTGATATGTCTTGGTAAAATGGCAAAAAAAGTTATTTAATCTATTGGGTAAAATTGGAATATTGCTGTATCTTTGTTTTTAGTTTAAATGAAAGGAGAAATTTAATTGTTTCACATCCATTGGAAAACAATGGAATAGAACACTTGTTTTAGTAAAAAGAGAGTAATTGTAATAAATACACCCAGCAAAAAAATTATAACAGTTATATTTTTTTTATATTATCAATTTGGAAATAACGACAACACATTAGTTAAGTATGACAAAATTGCTTAATATTTTTTTAACTTTTTAAAAAGAAAACTACACATGTAAACATATTTTTAGATTAGTATAATCTATAATGATATCTCTACTTGTTGAATCATTAAACAATTTTCTTCTTCTTATCTCTCTGATGACTTGCATAAAAAATATTTAGAAAAACAAAAGACAGAATGGGAGATAAAATAAAATAGCATATACGTACTATCCTTGGAGTAGACAACTTATACATCAACCTATAATCAATTTTTACTTTCTTTTAATTGAATACCCTTTTCGTTTTGTGTTATTATTCTCTTGTTTTATTTATTTATTCAATTCTAAATTTATGAAAATACTTTAGCCGCCATTACCACGTGCCACGTGATTGCGAGTAAATAAAAGTAAATAATCTTATTAAAATATAGATATTATTTTATATAAGAGTATTTTATTATGATTAAACTTAAAACTATTTACATTGTTTATTTTTTAAAAGAGAATATTTAATAAGCCAATAAAATGAGAGATAAAAATCTAATTCTATTATTTGACATTGGTATGAACATTAGTGACATCATCAATTTCCAGTAAAGTGTCAATCAATTTATCTAATTTTTCCTTAGCTTCTGGTCCTAATTCCAATTCACAACCTTTTTTAGGACTTTTAATAATGCTTACATCCTTGACATCTAATCCTTCAATGTTTTTCAAATTTCCAACCACTTCATTACAATCCTTTGATTCTGAGACAATAACATAGTCATTACTATTATCACTAGACTCGTTATTTTTGACGTCAATAACATTGTCAATCTCAAAGATAGTTTCTAGAAACTCTTCTTCGGACTTACCCTCTGGTGCTTCTACATTAATTATACCTAAATTTTCAAACATGAATTCACTATCACCCATAGACCCACCTGCTTTAGTAATAGTACTTCTTACTAAACCGACTGTTCTATTCTTATTGTCAGTGACAGCTTCTACTACAATAGCTGCACCACCTGGTCCCCTTGCTTCATATTGACAATTGGTACCACTAGTACCAGTTGATTGTTTTGCTTTATTAATTGCGTTTTCTATTACATGTTTAGGAACATTTTCCTTCATAGCCTTTGCAATTGCAGCAGATAACAGAGAATTTGAATTTGGCTCAAAAGAATTACCAAGCCTAATAGAAGTAGATATAAGACCCGAATGCTTACTGTTTAAACGATTGGTAGCTAGATCATTCTTCGATTTCGTATGTTTGATCTTACTCCACTTGTTGTGACCTGATTGTATTATAGAAAATGTAGTAAGGGACCGTTTTGTAGGGAACCATGAAATTGTGGGGAGCAACGGAATAGTTCTGCTCGCCTTAAATAAGCATGCACATTGCAAAGACCTGGTAGTATACATCTATTGAGTTTGGAAATATGCCCCCCTCAGTTGAGTATACATATATCCATCTACAAGAATAAAGGTTTAAATCCATAATACAGTGATGTGAGTGCATGGATGAAACTTTTAAAGCTGATTTTTTATTACTTGCCAAAAAATTACCTGAGAAGATGTTACCCGGTTGGATCTCGGAGATTTGTTAGCGGTTGTCGAATTGAATACTACGATAGCGCCACTTATTATCTATTGGTTATTTCTTTAACTGTCATGGATAAGCTCGTATTAATATCAAAAGTATATTAAGTCTTTTTTGTCTTATAGTAGTTGTCAATTCAGATATGTTCACAAATAATATTTTTTTCAAAATGACTCGTATTTCTATTAGCGAAAAAAAATAAGAACCTATTATCTTCTTTTTTTGTGAAGTCTTCTATAATCAATAAATATGATAGGTACATTTGAAAATAATAAGTTTGAATATCTTAAATGGTCTTGATTTATCAAATATCATCATATTATGATTTAATTTTTAAAATGAATCATGGTTACACGTGATCCCAGAGTACCGTGAAAAATTACAAAGAACAATGGGAAATGAAAAAATATTTCAGTAATCAACAGTTTAAAGTATAATCATCTTTAAAGACTTGGAATATTTCTGGTTAATAACGGTGATATTAAGCAATTGCTAAAGAGAATATAACATTTTATCTTATTTTTTAAAAAACAATTGTCTTTCCAATTCTTTTTTTTGCTAAGTTACTTTCTTCCCAAATTTGTTGAAAAGAATCGTGTGACAATAATAATAAACTATTTTGAAATATGGCTGATAAAAGAAATTTAATAGCAGTGATAGGGGATGAAGATACTACAACTGGTTTACTTCTAGCAGGTATTGGCCAGATATCAGGTGCTAATAAGAATTTTTTCGTGTACCAAGAAGGTACTACTACTAGAGAACAAATTGAAAATGCATTCACAGAATTTACAGAGACTAGGGAAGATATTGCTATCTTATTGATTAACCAACATGTAGCTGAAGTTATTAGAAATGTTGTCGATAATTATACAAATGCTTTTCCAGCAATTTTAGAAATTCCTTCAAAGGACCATCCATATGATCCTGAAAAGGATTCCATTCTAAAAAGAGTTAGAAGATTATTTGGTGACTCATAAATCAAAAAAAAGAATAACAACAAAACACATTTGAACGATATTAAATATATATTTTTATATATTATGTACTTAGATATAGAATAGAAATTAAAAGCATTATACAAAAAAAAACAATATTAACTTTTATTCATATAAAAATTTAGATTTATTACTAGAAAATTAAGAAACTTCCTTTTATTTTAAAGAATTAATTAATATCTACATATACATTTTTTTAATTTTTTTATTTAGTTTTATTATGTTTGAATGGTCTCTTATATATATATAAATGACAATAAAAGAATAGTCAAATTTTGAAATATGTTTAAAGAATAATATAATGGAGAGAAAAAAATGCCAATTGAAAATGCCTTACCGTTATTTTTTATTTAACTTACTTTCTCTTCTTACCCTTCTTCTTCTTTTTATTCTTTTTCTTTGATGCATTTTTATTGTTAGTGGATGTTGCATTATCTCCAGTTTCTTCTTCACCTTGAGATGGTTCAACAGATTCTTCTCTAGTAGAATCATTTATTTCAGTATCTTCATTATTTAATTCACCATCATCTTCTTCTTTAATTTTAGAACCAATTTCATCAATTATACCATCTTCTTGTGGAATTTTAATAGCAGCTGGCGAAACATTTACAGATGTTAAAGATTCTGCTATTTGATTAATCGAATCATCTTTATTTATAGAATCAGTTGAAATTATAGACTCTTTTGGTTCAATAACTTCATCTGGTGAGCCAATTTTAGATTGACTGTCATTGGTATCATCTCCTATCATCTCTTCCGCGTTTTGCTCTATTATATTATCGTTTTTTTCTTCAATTGGTTCTACAACTTCAACTTGCTCAGAAACTGGTTCTTCAACTGTTTTGGAAGCTTGTTCGATAACTGGTTCTTCAATTGGTTCTTCAATTGGTTCTTCAATTGGTTCAGTAACTGGTTCTTCTACTAGCTCAGTAACTTGTTCAGCAATTGGTTCTTCAACTGGTTCTTCAACTGGTTCTTCAACTGGTTCTTCAACTTGTTCTTCAACTTGTTCTTCAACTTGTTCTTCAACTTGTTCTTCAACTTGTTCTTCAACTGGTTCTTCAACTGGTTCTTCAACTTGTTCTTCAACTTGTTCTTCAACTTGTTCTTCAACTTGTTCTTCAACTTGTTCTTCAACTTGTTCTTCAACTGGTTCTTCAACTGGTTCTTCAACTGGTTCTTCAACTGGTTCTTCAACTGGTTCTTCAACTGGTTCTTCAACTGGTTCTTCAACTGGTTCTTCAACTGGTTCTTCAACTGGTTCTTCAACTGGTTCTTCAACTGGTTCTTCAACTGGTTCTTCAACTGGTTCAGTTACTGGTTCTTCAACTGGTTCTTCAACTGGTTCAGTTACTGGCTTTTCAACTTGTTCTTCAACTTGTTCAGTTACTGGCTCTTCAGCTGGTTCTTCAATTGGAGCAGTAGCCTGTTCAGTAATTGGTTCTTCAACTGGCTCTTCAACGATTTGTTCAATTACAGGTTCTTCAGCTTGTTTAGTGACTGGTTCTTCTACTAATTCTTCAGCTTGTTCAGCGACTGGTTCTTCAGCTTTTTCTTTAGCGGATTCATCAACTGGTTCTTCCAATTGTTCTTCAACTGGTTGTTCAACTTCAATTGATTTTTCAACTTGTTCTTCACATGGTTCCTCAATTGTTTCTATTTTATTTTCCATTACTTCATCATTTTTAACTTCAGGGAAAATATAATTTTTCCAAATAGCTTGATCAGCATTTAAATAAAATCCTCTAACACCTACTATTCTTTTCTCTTGTTCACAAGCTCTTAACCATTGTGGTGTAACAATTGGAATATTTGAATGTTTAGCTTTTAATAATTCTTCATTTTCAGTATCATCCATATCATTAGTTAAAAAATGAGTTGTATCAATAGTAACATTAAATTTTAAATCTTTAGCGCCAATATTCTTTAATGATTTTTTAATTTGATTAATTGAAATTTTCTTTAATGGATCTAAAGTACCTAAACATACTGTTATACCTGACATATCAGTCATTTTATGAGTTTGAATTTTAATTTTTTTAGACCAAAAATTACCAGAAGTAGTAGATAATTTTAATTGAAAATCATATAATTTATCAACTGATAAACCTGAAATTTTAGTTGAAGTAACTTTAAATGGGTTAGGTATAACCATTGATCTAATACCTTGTCTATAAAGGATTAAAGATTTTAATTTTGAAGAACCAAGATTAATTGGATCCCATTGTAATACACAACTAGTTTGTGTAATATTAACAATATTAAGATTTGGTAAATGTGGTTTTTCAGAACCATATTTTTTTAAAATATTATTTTGTAAAATATTAAAATCTGATCTTTGTTTTTTCTCTTTAATAAAATCTTGTTTAACAGTCATTTTAATAATTGATCCAGCTTTTACAGTTTCAGGTAAAAGCATAGTAGGGAATTCAATGACATGATGATCTTGGGTAGTCAGTAGTGCTAGTGAAGCATCTAATTTACCCACTGTCATGCTAACATCAATTTCTGACATGGTTAATAAAATAAAGTAAAAAAAAAGATGGAAGTCTGGGGTAACTAAAACAAAAAGAGAGAGAGAGATGTATGAAGTTGTATAGATGAATTGACAAACCAATCAATAAATAGATATGGATATTTATATATAATATGATTCTACAATATAGTTATATTTATAAATAATTGAGTTTTTCATATATTATACTTGTAATATATGTGGTAAGAATTGAAAGTTCCACCAAAATTTGCGTGTTGTCGGTGAAAAAAGCATAGCGAGGGTAAACAAAGAGGGTGTACAGAGAGGACAGGGACAAGCTAAAAGGATGGGAAAACGAGAGTATTAAACATTGCTAGTATTGATATAATAAGATTCCGATAATATATTATTATATATAATAATTGAGGGAGTTATATCTTATATTCCTATAATTAATTGAAAGAATGTTAAAAAAATATTGTTTTAAATTAGTTGTTGCAGATAGCACGTGATCTCAAGTCTCGCGCCGTCTTTTTTCCGGGGCGAAAAACAAAAAAAGTGTCAAAAATATATATTTATATAATATGAGAGAATAGTAGTAGTATCTTCACAAGAATATATATGGTATTGTATCTTGTATTTAATATTGACTAGTGTTATATGAGCGTAGTTAATAAAAGATTTTGGATTTTTTAAAAAAAGAACAGAGAATGAAAGAAGAGTGTATTTCGTAAATAGCATTAAATATTAAATATTAAAAAATTTGAGTATTTTTTTATTTTAGGGGTGTGTAGATGTTCCTCGGGTTGTCTTTCGCGAAGCACACGTGATATTTTTTAGAATAATATCGATATTGAAAAAATATTAAAAGATGTAGATCATCTCATCAAAGATATTGGATAAAAAGATAGCATTAGCTGGTGTTACCGATCCCTGCTCATTGCTTACTGCATACTATACCATTATTACTACACCATGTCTCAGTACAATGACAACAGTGAGCTTTCAGATCTAGATATAGACCCTTTCACAGATACACCAGATTTCGATCTTCTTACTTATACCAATCTGTTCCAATCTCATGCTTCTTCTGATGCTGCTAGTGATAATAACTCCTTTGATGGTTCCAATGCACACAGACTTCTTTCTATTGCGATAGACAATCTAGCTTTCTCTCCAGACCAATTGTTACCTGATACTTTCAAAGTTCTTTTATATCTTTCTTTGAACTTTAGATACATTAATGATAATCATAAGTCTCAATTCGTCGATTTAATTAATTCCTCATTTATAAAGATTATCAAAAATAGTGATAATAATAATATTGACTTCATACTATTGCAGAAATATTCATTCCTTTTACATATTTTATTATACTATTTGAAAGAATCTGTATTAGAGAAAACTAATATATTAGCTAATAATAAATCTAACAATACTCTTAAATTCAATTTTAATCAAATAGAATCAATACTATCGACTATTATATTACTTACCCATAATAAGAACATTTTTAAAAATATTACATCACAATCTGATTTAAATATATTTATAAACTTATTTACTAATCCAATCTATTCCTTATTGGAATTCGAAGCAATTAATAAATACCATTCCATCGTGTTATTCATACAAAAGATTATACCCTTCTTTATCACTATTAATCATGCTCAACATCAATCTTTTTACACTTTCTTACATTCTCATTTAAATTATTCAACTGTGCATTTATCGTCCATATTCTCACAGATCTTATCAATCTTGTATACAGATTATGATTATGAATCTATATCAATCGAAATTTTATCACATTTACCTATTAATAATAATAATACTAAAATGATCTCTTCATTTTTAATTAATTTATCAGATTTAATTCCAAATTTATTAATAAAAAATTTAACTAATTTATTAAATTTTTTAAATAATTCTTCGATTACTTTACGTTTAGCCACAATAGAATCAATAACAAATATTATTATACATTTATTACAATCTTCTGATGATGATACTGATAGTAATAATAATAACAACAACAATAATGAACAAGTTGAAAAACTTTTGACATTAACAAAAGAAAGATTTTATGATTCAAATCCATACGTTAGATCGAAAGCTATTCAATCTTGTAATAAAATTTTAGAAATTGATAATATTAATAATAATACCACTTATAATTTAAATAATTTTAAATTATTATTATCTGATACTTTATCAAATGAAAGTATTTTAGATAAATCTTCATTAGTTAGAAAAAATTCAATTAAATTATTATCGAGAATTTTAAGTGATCATAAGTTTGTTCTAAATAATTCAAATCAATTAAATTTAAAAAACTGGAATAACTCTTTAGAAAATATTAAAAATCTAGTAATATCATCAAATAATGAAGAACAGGATCAACCAAATCATTTACCTTTATTAATAAAATATCATTTAGATGCTATTAAATTTATTAATAACATTCAAACGGCCCTTAAAACTTCATCAATTTTATTATTCTCAAAAAATAAAAATGAAATTTTGGAAATTATGAATTTTATCGTTTTAACTAATGCATTCGATATTGACGATTCTTCAAATGCTATTAAAAGAATGTTATATTTGGTTTGGACTAAAAGTAGTACCGCCAATCCAACTACTTCTAATTCTACAACAGCTGCTGATATAGTGGAAGAGAATAAATCAATTATAGGCCATTTAATAGATTGTTATTATCAATTATTTTTCACTACTCCAAATAATATATCATCTGAGAAAAAAGCTACAATTATTGCTAAAAATTTAATTAACCTTACGATTGGTTTAAATCAATCAGATCTTTTATCACTTCAAAATTTATTATGTATCATGTATGATAAAAATTTAATTACTGAAGGTATTGTTGAAATTCTTTGGAAAATATTCTCAACTTCAAGTTTAACTTCCAATAAAGATCAAATTTATGGTTCTATTCTTATTTTAGGTATGCTTTCATTGTCAAATACAAATATTCCATTAAAAAATTTCAATTCTTTGATTAATATTGGATTAAATTCAAATGATCTTATTTTAATTAAACATACACTTTTAATATTTGAAAGACTTGATAATAACTCATTAAACAATAAGCAAGAAAAAGTTTTAATTGATAGAATCTTCAAAATTATTATTAATTATACAGAAGAAACAAATTATTTCCCATTATGTCAACAAGCCGTTAATACATTATTCAAAATAGCCAAAAAACCTGATTCAATTATTGAAAATATTATTAAAGAAAAGACAATGATGACTTTCTCTTCACCAAATGTTGATAATTCTATGATTGTAATGGATAATGAATCAAGAATTATATCATTGACACAATTGTTATTTATCGTTGGTCAGACTTCAATTAGAATTTTAGTTCAATTAGAAAATTATGAAAATGTAATCAAAAAAAATATTTCCAATGTTAACACTACAAAAAAAGATAATAATAACACTATAAACAATAATAACAACAAAGCTGATGAGTTACAATTAGTTAACGGTAATAAAACCAATGAAGATGATTTAACTGAAGCGATTTCAACTATAAAAGAATATGATTTATTGTTTAATAAAAATTCATTGTTAATGAAATTTTCACCTATTATTGAAAACGTTATCACTAATTTTCAAAAATTTGAAAACATTCATTTGCAAAGAGCTGCCAATTTATGTCTACAAAAATTTATGTTAATATCATCAACCTTTTGTGAAAAAAATTTACCATTGTTAATAACAATTATGGAAAAATCAAACGATCCAATAATTAGATCAAATTCAATTATAGCATTAGGTGATATTACAGTTACTTTTAATAATTTAATTGATGAAAATATTAATTTCTTATTTAAAAGAATTAATGATAAGAATTTATCAGTTCAGAAAACAGCATTGATGACAATAACATTTTTAATTTTAGCAGGCCAAATTAAAGTTAAAGGTCAATTAAGTGAATTAGCAAAATGTTTACAACATAAAGATTCAAATATTAAAAAGATGACTAAAAATTTCTTTATGGAATTAGCCACAAAGGATAATGCGGTCTACAATAGTTTTATTGATATTTTCTCAAATTTATCAAATGATTCATCTGTAACAAATGATGATTTCCACAAAATTATCAAATTTTTGGTACCATTTATAGATAAAGAAAGGTATCAGAGACAATTAAATGATAAATTATTAAAAAGATTGAAAATGACTGATAATAAACAAACCTGGGAAAATATTGCATTCGTATTAAATTCATTACCATTTAAGAATGAAGAAACTTTGAAAACGTTGTTTGAAGGCTTTAAAGGTATCACCAAAGAATCCATAACAACAAATACCAATAGATTAAATGGTGCTCCTGATACAACAACAGCAACTGTGAACAACCCAGAAATTGATGATGAGGCTGAGGATCAAATTATGGAAGATGCACCTCCATTAGAAGAACAAATAATAGTCAATCCACCTGAATTAGGACCAGCTTGATTCAATGTAAGGAAAAAGAATGTAATCCTTATCTTTAAAATGTTTTTTTTATCAATATATATTTATATATATATATTAAAAAGAATATTTATACAAAATGCTTACTAATAAAATTTTATCTATCTTTTTCCTTAATGATTAAAAATCATCAGGATCAAATAAATCCAAATCTAAATCAATATTCTCCTCTTCATTATGAGTTTCACTCTTTTCTACACCTGGTCTATTATCAGCCACAACAGCTGTATTATTACTTTCAATACCAAAGGTGAAAGAAGTCCTCCTTTCTCTTTCTTCAATTGAAGTTTGATTAGCATCTGGAACACCGGTATCTTCTTCGACTTGTTCAGTTATAACTTCATCATTAGATTCATCTGTTGAACCAGGGTATGCAGTAAGTTCCTTTTCGTGAAGACTAGCTAATGCCATCATACCTTTTCTTAAAGAATCTTCACCAGGCCATATAAAATTACTTGGACCTAAAGAATTTTTATCAAATGTTGGTGGAATTTTTGTAAATTTAGATAATTTAGTAGCATAATTTAAAAGTACCATTGAATTAATCTTTTCTCTTTGATCTAACATTGTCTTCTTCTCAAATTCGATTTCTTGAACCATTGGTAATTTATTTAATAATTCATTACATTCATTAAGTATATTTAAAATATCATTTTTTTTACCATTGACAACCTCATTCTTTTTATTCAATTCATTGATCTTTGTCGATATTTCATCATATTTATTAAATGTATCCAATGTTGCATACACCTTTCTATCGTTCTCAATCAACTCATTAACTGCCGCCAGATCAGGCTTGAAACTATCCACTGATTTAACCAATTTATTCAACGATGCCTCATAATCATCAAGCTCATTATATATCTTAATATCTTTTACATCTATCGATGAGGACGACATTATTGATATAGATTGTGTGTAATCTGAGATGGGTACCTGAAGTTGGGCTGATTGGGTTCTTTCATGGTTTCCAAATAACGTATTGGACATACTTTTTTCTTTTTTTGTTTTTTTAAAAAAAATATAAAAGATATAATTCTTTACTAGCTTTTAATTATGCTTTTATCAAACAATATATATCAATTAATATATAATATTTAGATTTAATTACAAAAATTAAAGATTGGTTTCTATTTTCTTTTTTTTTACTATTGAAATATTATTTTATTATAAGTCCAAAATATAGCTGGGTGTACCGTAGTTAAATACTGTAAACAGCAAAACGTATAAATTTCGAAAATAAAAATAATATATTGGACAACGCAAAATACAGATTTCTGCAATGACATGTCAATTATGCCAATTATTACAGAAATATGGATCAAGTTGTTGGGTGGAATGGTTATGATAAAATGTTCTATGGTAGTTGCTATGTAGAGGGGATATGAATAAAGGAAAAAAAAATACACAATTGTATTTAACAACGAGAATAAAATGATAATAATAAAAAAAAGGAATATCAAGTTTGGAAACCGCTGACAATCTTTGGTTCTTTTGGAACACCATCTCTTTCCAGCTGTAAAACTACTTCATCCTTTAAGCCTCTTTTCCATAATTCATGGTCTTCCCCAATGACATAAGATAAAGTTTTATCCATGTAACCATTTGGACCTAGGAAATCCAGGTTATCTATCACGTCATCTAATAAGATAGCTTTACCTGCAGATATATTATCACCTAAACCTGGGTGTCTAATATTGACTATATGAATGTGGAAATAGTAATAAGAAGGTTGATAATGGACAAAAATTCTCAATTCATCCGCATGAATGGCAAAATTATAACATGCAGGAATGATAGATTTAATTTTTGAATTCAATTTCATTAACCATGGTCTATCTTTTGGTTTTAAATCTCTAACAGAACGGATATCATCTCTATAGACCATTGCTACTAGATATAGCGAATCTAAATTAACACCATCCCATTTAGTATTTGGCAAGATTAAGAAACCATCCCTTTTAGTGTCTTCTGAGAAATCTTTATAAACAATTCTTTCAGATTCTGAATCTCCATATAAGACATCATCTATCCAATTCAATCTACCACTATCTTGTTGCTCTTCGATATATGGTAATACGATATTTTTATAAATTTCAGGAGTTTCTCTAACAAAATGTTGATTCTGTTGTTGATATTTCTTAATATGAACCGGTGTTGCAGGCCAAATTAAATTCAATCTAGCTGTAGGATTATCATCCAAATCCTGTTTTATAGTAGCTACACCCCAATGATAGATATCATTAGAAGTGATCTCCTTCAAGCTAGAGACACCATTGATAATAGAGTATGGATTCTCAACATGGTAGATAATAGGAGTACTTTTACCATCTGAAGATGGTTTTTTAATATTTTCATCAAATGTGAAATGTGTCTTTTCAGCAGTAATGATGGCATCCTTACCGTCGATGAGACCCAATAAGGATATAACCTTAGATTGTGGACTTGAATCCAATACTTTTAGAAACTTGAAACGTTTAATCAGGGATAGTAAATCAGTAGATTTATTATTCTCTAAATCTGTTTTGCTGGACATTCTTGATACTTTGTAAATCGTTCAATGGATGGGTGAAACTCCCTTTTTTTTTTGCTATTCTTTTAAAATGATATACTTTTTTTTTAAAAGAAAAAAACACTATATTCTTTAATACTATTGATACTAAATATCCTTATAATAGACTCTTAATCTTTGACTTATTTATAGACCTAACTTCAGATAGCAAAGAAGGGCTATTCAACACATTGAATTCAATAAAATATCGTAAAATAAGTAGAAAATTGACCCTTATTAGTTTCAATACATCCCGGTCCCTTAACACGCCAGATCACGGGATCTGCGTCACAATGTATTTGTCACAAAATTAGAGGATATTATATATAGTATACACACAAACACTTAATATTATCACTAGAAGTATATATTGAGATGTGCCACACACACTCTCATCTTAAAAAGATATACCAGAAGAGGAATACGAATATCAGACATAGGATCACAATTGGTGCGTACTGACTGATCAACAGATCCAGGTTTATTTTTTGAGCAGACTTTCTGTATTTCTTGGAGGATTCCTTCAAACTGGCACTCATATCACTCATCTTGTCAAGTGAGTCACCTCTGTATAATAAATCTTCAATATTCTTAGACATGATTTGTTTAACACCTGCCAATTCTTGGTTCAATTGATCTAAGTTATCTTGAACTTTCTTATCACTATAAGTCTTGATATTTTTTTCTAAGAAATTGTCAAAACTAACGAATGCATATGGCCTAATGTTAGGTTTCATCAATTCTTGTGAGTAACTGTGTTCAAATTCCTGGGCCACATCGTTTAAGTAAGAAAAGGCCAAGTTTCTAGGATACCCTTTCTCGCAGATTACGAAATATACGACCATGCCTCTCTTGATATAATTGATCTCAAAGTCACCACTTTCAATGGCAGCTTCGGTTACACTTTGTGGGTTCAAACGAGATACGATCAATTTGACCTTTTTTTTTTCAGCTACTAATCTGGTATTGTTGTCATCGTCTACTGAGGAACATAAAGGTAAACCATCGTCTCTGTAGATAAGGGTGGACTTAATCATTATTGTCTTATGTGGGAATATGTGGGCCCTATAAAATATCTATTGTCTTATATTAAGATGCTTGATCAACTTTTCTTTGAATTATAAAAGTGATATTTCACTGCCTTTTTTGTTGTTGTTGGAACTTTTCTATACGTGGCGGGTCACTGTCATTTCGTACGAACATATACACTTTTTTCAACATGTAAAGTAGAGTATTTTAGCAACCAGAATTTGAATTATTATTATTATTAGACATTAGAAGAAATATATATGAATATAATACAATTTTATACACAGTATTTTTAATTATTTATATAATTTTTTTTCTTTTTCAGAATAATGATAAGTCATCAAATATCGAAAAATCTCCATTATTATCGTTCCCTTCCGTGGAATCGTTGTTACCCAAAATACTTTCAAAACCGTTATTATATGTCTCCCAGAAATCATTGTATAAACTATTCAGGTACTGTTTATTAAACGGTTTGCTGGAGTTGCCATTAGTCAAGCTTTTCAAATTGCTCTCTTGACCCGAAAAGGATGAATGTCTCGATGGGATATTTTCCTTGGCATTATCCTTATTGGTTACTGATACGGTTACATAATCTAACCCCTGATTCATATTATCATCTATCTTCGAGATTTCCTCCTTAGCTGTTTTTTCAATAATTTCATTCACAGATTTTTGATACTCTTTGATGTTAATAGTATTACCAGCAGCTTCTGCATTGCTATTCAATGTTGCCAAATAGTCAACCCCAAATGCCGCTTCTAAACCTTTCAAATTTTCATCTATCCAATTTTTTTCAAATTGCTTTCTATTTTTAATAATTTGACTCACCATTTTCCTACCAAGTCTTTGAAATGTAGTTGAGATGACAAATGTATATGATCTTCTCATTAATAAATGAATTTTTGGATCCCTTGGACATGCCCATCTATCAAAAATTTCACAGAATGTATCGAATGCATCTTGAATTGAAAAATCTTCATGATTTGCTCTTAATGTATCCAATTTTAATTTAGATCTACTTTCATCCCATATTAAGAAAACTGGTGGATTAGAAATCGAAAACAATTTCAAACTAGCAACAGTTAAAAAACTTATTAATGATCTGGTCAATAATAAACCTGTAAAATTAAGTGCTAACGCTATAAATGGTGGGAGTTCATTACATGTAGGCTGAATCATCTCTGGATATTTCGCTTCATCTAAACTAAAACATCTTGATACAAGATTAGTGGATATATGAAATGCAATATTTGTAGCTTTGGTAAAACCAACTTTAAGATATAAAGTTTCTTCCCCAAACACTGAACAACGTAAAACATAATTACATACAAGCATCGATAATGCAGAACAAAGAATTCTAATTTGATTTAAATCAACATCATATATTTCTTTCTCATCTGTATATTTACTAATATCTGGAAATTCTGTCTCTATAAACGTTAATAGAATCTCTTCATCTTGTATTAAAATAGGCACAACATTACGATCAATTATCCTTCTAAACATTGGCCTCACAATTTTTAGATATCTTTTCATTAACCCTATGAAGGTATTACTTCTATCACATAAAGCTCCTGAAAAATCAAAGAAATATTCCTGTGTAATATTCATAGGATTACCAGTTTCAAATGCAACAGAATAATCATAATATAAAGTCCATATCCATAAGTCTTTTAAAGTATCAATTCTACCGACAATATTTTCTTTACCTTTGAATAAATAATCAATATCATGATTTAAACCTAAAGTTGTACACGCTTTACACAAGGTAGTGACTAAATCAATCAACGATGAATTATCACCAGCATGTGAACCATAAAGCCCTCTATGAAGAATTTGTAATAAGAGAAATTGGGCTCTTTCAATATAAAACACTTTATTATTGGTAAAACCATCTAACATTATAAAGAATTTTTCGAGTTGGGGTGGAATAGCTGAAAAATATTTTGTCAACACTAATATCATTAAAATCACACCTGGTTTATAACAATTCATCTTCTTATCAAATTTCATATGTATCACTTTACGTTTGCCATTTTCGATCGATGTAGAAGGAATGAATGATTTAAAAAAATCGTTTAGAACTTTATTTTTATCTAATATGGTATTATAATTGTAGATTTCTGAATTATCAAAGAATACATCAATGTATTTAAGTATATCTTCAAAGGAGGGCAAGATATTACAAACTTCATCAGTTAGGCACCTAGAATTAGGCATATATGGTTGTTCTAAAGTTTTTAATGATTTCAATATAGAAAAATTATGCTTTTTTTTCCATTTTTTCCTTACAGCTTTAACAGCAGCCCAATTAGTACTATAAAGAAACCTTTGATGACAAATTCTTGTAAAACACCTTGTTGAAGTAGGACCATAACAGTACAATCTTCCTGAATCTTTCATAAGGAGGTAATATTGACTAGCCAAAGGGTTACTTAAAGGTTGTTTCAGGCTGTTAGGATTTGTAGGAAAACAAGGCATGTTTTGATGTCGTTCATTATTTCCTTCATTTTTATTTAATATGATCATTCCAGCTTGATTAAATGAACTGGGTATAGTACCATTGGATCTGTTGTTAAAAAGATCTGAATTATTGTCAAAACCACCATCATTATTTGCTAACGTACTACTAAGGGGAGAAGTATCACTCGAATAGCTTGTAGCAGATGCAGCTGATATTGTATTATCTTGCGTTGCAGAGGTATTACTAGTAGGTGGCGAGTTATTAGAACTGTCATCTAGATACACACATTCACTTAGGTTTCTTGTAACACAAGATGTACAACGTGGTCGTTTCTTGTCACATTTAAGCTTCCTTCTTCTGCAGAAAGTGCATGTTTTAATAATCGTTTTCCGTTTCTTCTTTACTTGTTCCATGATTTCTTGAATCTCGTTAGCTTTGTTTACTATGCAAGCAGCTAGGATCAGAGCAGGAATAAATACCTATTAACATTTAAATCTGGTGGAGTTCGCTTATGGAATTTTCCCTTTCTTGCTAAGTGCGAATTCCTTTAACTTGCATCAACTTTTGCAAGGCTTTCTTGTTCTTACATTTAACTTTTAAAACCCATTTTTGATAGTAAACTCTAAAAATACTAGCTCTGGCCCAATTTTTATCCTCAAAAGGAGATAATTTCCCGAGAAAGCGATTTACTAAGGATTTGGCAAATGACGCTATCACGAAATCGAAAATTAACGAATAATAAGGCCAAAATATGTAAATAGTTTAACCTTAAAGAAGTTCCCAATGCCAAAAATACTATTGGAAACCAAGTTTATAATGTATCAAATGTATCATATTGTTCTGTAGTACCTATATATAAGTATGTATATTTCAAACTACATAATACAATGTATTATTGACAACTTTGAGATGCCCGCACCAAAAGTTTCAGTAAAAATCATATAATGAATGTTATCCAGAAAACATTTCATTTGAACAAGTTTAAGTTGTCAAACATTGAAAGATCATCATAATCATCCGTATCTGATGTTAACTTATCATTCTCAAAAACATTTTCAAACCCTGCATTGTATACTTTCCAAAAATCATCTATTAATTTTGATATATCTTCTATATTCTGAGCAGTAGGCTGTATATAATTAACCTCTTGCCCAGCATCATTTGAAGTTGAAGTTGCAGTGGAATTTGAACTGGTTATTGGGCTATTACTTTGATCTAATAAATTTAAAATATCGGAAGGTTTTAAGGAATTATCACCATTCGTTTGTGAATCTTTATTTGAATCTATCGTTGCATCATCTGTAGTTACCGTATCATTGCGAAGCCTACAACAACTGTGAAAATTTTCAGTCATTCTGTAACCTAAAATTGCTTCAATATTCTTAGAATTCTTAGTAAACCATTTATTTTCAGTTAAATATCTATGATTTAAAATTTTTTGTAATATCCTTCTACCAATTCTTTCTAATGTAGTACAAACAACCCAACAATGTGATCTACACAATATTTTATGAAGCATCGGATTCTCGGGTGTAGCCCATTTATCAAATATTTTACATTGTTTTTCAAATGCTGATGATAATGAAAAATCAGTATTTTCGTTTGCCCTTAATGTATCTAACTTTAGATCCAATTTCAAACCATCTCTAGATAAAAATATTGGTGGATCACTCATAACGGTTAATTTGAAATGAGTCGCAACAACGGAAGATATCAAACCACGCCTCAATGGACTTGACGTATATGTCATAGCCAATGCAATGTATGGTGTCGTGTCTCTACATTTTTCATCTAACATCTGAGGGTATTTTACTTTATCCATTTCATAACAACGTAAAAGGGAATTTACTGAAAAATAATATGTAAAAAGACTTGATTTGGTAAAACCTCCTTTAACATTTAGAGTATGTTCTTTAAGATATGCAAATCTAATACAATAATTACAAATTAAAAATGAAACAGCTGATGCGACAATCATCACATCAGTTAATTCTATCTCTTGAAATTTTTTCTCATTAATAAAATGCTCAATTGGTGGAAATTCTTCTTCAATAAATGTTAACAAAACATTTTCATCTTCGAGGAAATCAGGTTTCAGTGATGCAGACAAGGTGCGCCTTAACATAGGTCTAACAATCTTCAAATATCTTTTTAATTTAGCCATAAAAGTCTTAGAATCATCATCCAGAGTACCATTAAATTCATTAAATGATTCTATCGAAACAAACATAGGTAAACCAATCTCTAACGCACCATGAAAATCATAATATAAAGTCCATATCCATAAGTTTTCTAAAGATTCAACACTTCCCGCAAGAAATTTGTAATGAGAGAAGTGTACCTTTATATCCCTATTCAAACCAATCATAATCGCGTTACTACAAAGAGAACTACGTAAATCAAATAAAGTTGAACTATCGCCACCGTCAGAGATATACATGATACGATGGATTATACGCAATAATAAGAATTGAGATCTTTCCACATAAAATATCTTGGCCATCGAAGAACCATTTAAGGACATTAAAAATCTTTCAATAGGCTCAGGAATACTAGAATAATATGTCGTGAGTGTAAGAATCATGATGATAACTGCAGCTTTGTAATAATTTTTTTTAGTATTTGTTCTGATCTCTTTTATGTTAATATAGGGTGATGTTCTAGCATCTGTATCTGGAATAAAACATTCATAAAAATCATTCAAAATTTTCTCTTGATCGAAGGCATTAGAATATGGAAATAAATCAGTTTCAGAAAAGAAGATATTGATATAAGTAGTGATCATATTATAACTGGGCAATACTTTACATACTTCTGTTAATAGTGAAGTATCTGCTTCATATTCATATTCGATGGATTTCAATTCCTTTAAAGTAGAAAAATCATGTTGCACTTTCCATTTTTTACGTACTCTCTTCATAGTATGCCAAAAACTATTAGTCTTATCCATCATTAATTGAACACCCTTATGCCCAAAACAACGGGAAGAAGTTGGACCATAGGTAATTGTACGGCCACTATCTTTAGTGATACAATGAAATATTCCAGATAAAGGATTTACATCTTTTGAGTTTCTTTCATAGCTGGCTACTGCATACTCTGCAGCGATGTTGTATTCTTTTTCTAGATTGTATGAAGAAGCAGTAGCAGGATTATCTTTTACAACCTTAATAGGATTATTGTTGCCACCCATGTCACAAGCTTTACCAGAAGATGTTTTATCAAGATAGACACATTCTGATAAGTTTCTAGATACACACGAGGAACATCTAGGCTTTCGCTTATCACATTTCAGCTTCTTTTCACGACAGAACAAACATGTCTTAATTTTAGTCCTCCTCTTCTTTCTACTGGTGGGGGTAGAGCCATCATTTGATGGTGATCTCTTAGCTGTCGGGCTATCATCGTTAGGGCTTCTTTCATCCGAATTAATTAGAAGAACAGAGGAAACATTCCCATGGTATACAGGATCACTCATTATTCTAGCAGTAGCTTAATCGTAATGCCTATTTCCCTGTACTATATGAACATATCTCTCTTTCAACAGCTTTAAGATCAATTCTAGATGATCATGAGCAATCTTTGATATTTTTTCACCAAGCTAAATAACGCGAAAGCCCTACTTAGAAGCTTAGCACAGCCTCACAAAGATGCTATATAATAAAAATATATTGGCACATGCACAACTAGAAAGTGGGCAATTGGCACCAGCTACCATTATTACATTCTATTAGAAAGCTGGATTGAAATTTTGGTAGCTCCTCTTTTGAAAAATTTGGTCTTTTGAAGAACCAGAGCCTCCCCGTTGGAAAATATGCTTAAATATATATCGAATATTAATATGAAAATGCTAACTATCTATATATAAATGACGTCTATTTGTTTTATGTTAGCTTGTTCTATAGAAAATGGAGAAACATCTTGTAGCTTTAATTTTTAATCTTCGTTAAGAAAATCATCCGAACTTGCTAAATATGTCTTCCAAAAATCATCAAAAGTATGCGACATGTTTTCATCATTATTGGATGCCTCTGGAGTGGTATACCTTTCTGATTCCAACTGAGAATTATTCCCATGACTTGTTAAAGTTGATAATTCTGTTTGACTAACAGGCGGGGTAGGACTAGTTTGTAGATTTATACTTGATGCGTTTAGTTGTGTAGTACATTGTGATGTCAATTTGTCGATATCTGCATTGCTTGGAATTTTATTATCATCGAAGGCTGATACAATGGCTTCCATATTTTTGGAAATCCAAGTATTCTCTGCTTCTTGTCTATGATTAATGAATTTTGATAAAAATCTCCTACTCATTCTTTCTATTGTTGTACAATTAACCCAATAATATGAGTTATTTAATATTTTATGAAGTAATGGATTTTGAGGTGTAGCCCACTTGTCAAATATCTGACAGTGTTTCTCAAATGCAGATATCAATGAGAAATCAGAATCTTCTTCTGTCCTTAAAGAATCAGTATTTAACTCTAATTCTAATTTGCCTTGATTTAAGAATGTTGTTACATCAGATAAAGTAGTTAATTTATAATGTGTCAAAATTATGGTAGAAACTAACGCCCTTCTCAAAGCATGTGATGTAAAGGAAATACTTAATGCAATATATGGACTTAGCAAAGTAGAATTTTCTGTACATAATTCTGGAAAGGCTTTTTTATCCTTCTCAAAACAAGATAAAAGTGAATTCACTGAAAGATTATATGTTAGCAAACTAATCTTTGTAAAATATGTTTTAACGTGGAGCGTATTGTCTTTCATAAAAATGATTCGCATAGCTAAGTTAGCCATTAAAAATGATAATGCAGAGGCTAATATCATGATATCGCTTGATCCAATATTCTCAAACTTTTTCTGATCAATAAAGTTATCAATTGATGGGAACTCTATTTCAATAAATTTCAATAAAACTTGCTCATCTTTGGATAAATCAGGCTTTAATGATGGTAAAAAAATACGTCTTAACATCGGTCTTGCCACTTTTAAATATCTCTTCAATTTACCCATAAAACTACTCGAAGTATCGTCAAGACTACCATCAAATTCATTAAATGCTTCACTTGTAATAAACATCGGCGAACCAATTTCTAATGCACCTTGAAAATCGAGGAGTAATGTCCATATCCATAAATTTTCTAAAGATTCAGTACTTCCAATAAGGAAGTGATGGTGTGAATAGTGCAAACTCATATTTCTATTTAAGCCAATCATAATAGCGTTACTACAAAGAGAGCTACGCAAATCTACTAAAGCTGAGCTATCATCACTATCTGAGATATATAACTTACGGTGAATAATTCGTAGCAACAAAAATTGTGATCTTTCGACATAAAAAATCTTAGCCATAGACGAACCATTTAAAGCTATTAGGAATCTTTCAATAGGTTCAGGAAGTTCAGAATGATATGCTGTAACCGCAAGAATCATAATAATCACTGCTATTTTGCAATAATTTTTCTTAGAGGTCACTCTAATTTCTTTAATTTTAACATCCATTCCAATATCTGAACTAATATCGGGAATAAATGATTTATAGAAGTCATTAATAACTTTCCCTTTATGGAAGGCACTGGAATATGGATACAATTCTGGGTTATCAAAGAACGCATTCACACTATAAAGAAGCTCATTATAACTAGGTAATGATTTACAAACTTCTTCAACTAACGAACTCTTTTCATTTGATATATGCTCGAGGGATTTCAATTCCTTTAAAGTAGAAAAGTCATACTGTTCTTTCCATTTTCGACGAACCTTTTTCATGGTTAGCCAAGTGGTTAAGATTGCACCTCCTCTATCCATCATCATTGTGATACCTTTACGACCTAGAGTAGAAAGAGAAGTAGGGCCATGAGTAATTGTTCTACCACTACCCTTTGTCCAAATGAAATATGCCTTTGATAAAGGGTTTTCTTCGTGAATCTGGCTGTTATAACTTGCTGCCTCATATCCAGTTAGATTATAAGTTTTTTCCAACTCATCAGGATCTATGTAGGCATCGTAATGCCTGATTTCAGGTGTACTTTGATCCAAAGCACTAGGCGAAGGACTCGGATTAGTACTATCAATGTACACACATTCAGTTAAATGCCTCAGAGCACACGATGAACATCTAGGCTTTAGTTTATCACATTTAAGCTTCTTACCACGACAAAACATGCAACTTCTTATTCTTATATTTCTTTTTCTTTTGATCTGTGGAGTCAAAAGATCATTTGGAGAATCTCGTTTCAATTCACCTTCAAAGCTCCCGCCTGACCCAGAAGAACTTGGAATTGATATATTCATGTTGCTACTGATGATATTGACATGGAACTATCCTCTCAGTTGCTAGCACCATTAGACTAAAAACTTTTGGTTTTGCTACTATTGTTAGAGTATCTATATTTTTTTAATGATATTTCATTATTTTTAAATATATACAAACAACAATGGCGCGCGCCAAAAATATAAGCCTCTTTAATATAAGACATGACACAAGAAAGCGGCCAAGATGTTTTTGAAAGCAAGCTCTTCAAAGCTGTTGAAGGAGAGCTTCAGTTGAATCAGTTCAAGAAAAAGTTGTATTCTAGTTTTCTTCAATAAAAACACAAAACAAAATAGAATAAAGTCAGTGAGTTTTTAAAATTAAACAAGCGGAATTATTGCATAGGAAATTAAACAAAGTGACAACTAATAGCAATAATGGTATATAAATTTGCATAATTGTATATTTTTGAAAATAATTATAAATATGTTGTATTAAATATGGTAGACATTAAAGTGGAAACAGTAGCAGGGGTTGTGGTTGATGGATAATTAGTGTTGGTAGGAGAAAAGACAAGTGTTGAAGAGATGGAAGAACTTGAAGGCCTATTTCTAGCGCCAACCCTTTCATAGTTAGTTGAAATGGGAGGATAATTTGGGTAAACGTAACTTATATCAGGTTGACTATCAAGGCGATGTTTTAGTGAAGCATGGCTTAGGCTCGCAGTATTTTGAATTAAAGGTCTGCCGCAAGGTGACACATATTGAGCTAAATGGTCATTTCTTTCTTCAACATGGACCATGACTACTAACTGCTCCTTTATTTCTTGTCTGTAGAATCTTGGAGGGATGCCACTAACAGCAGCAGAGTGTGCAATAGAAATGCTAGTGAGAGCTGTGGTTGTAAAATTGAAAAACTTCATATTTCAAATAATTCCTGTTGTTTGAGTTAAAGCATTATTTCGTTAAGAACATTAACAAATAATAATAATCAACAGCAAAAAATAAGCCCAATACTTGTCATACTAGCCATACTTTATATATGAGCTTTTACATTTTTTTTCTAGCGTTACCATCGCAATGGATAGGATGTCTTTCACAGTTGCACTATCCTCATTATCTAGCACATTGATTATTTGAATTAAAACAAAATAATGCCTTCAATACTTTTATTTAATGCAGATAATTCAGCCACAAACAAGCTGTTCTCCATTCCAGGATATGCTGATATTACATATTTTTGATCATAATTGTAGGCAACAACCGAAATTTGACCCCGCTCTTAACAATGCTTCGGAGTTATACCTACTATTTTAGTTAGAAGAACGTCTATCAACTCCTCACCACAGCTTTCCATATCGATCAAGGTGACTCTTTTTTAGACACAATTAATGTTGTGGATTTAGTGAGACTCCTGGACTTTGAATTTACCGGCAACTCTCTCTATATTTATTCATCATTTTAACCGGCGGTATGCTTTAAGATCCATTTGAGTCTAAGAAATTTATTGGTAACAACTTTAACGAG
This sequence comes from Yueomyces sinensis, assembly GCA_030581855.1. Classification (NCBI taxonomy): domain Eukaryota; kingdom Fungi; phylum Ascomycota; class Saccharomycetes; order Saccharomycetales; family Saccharomycetaceae; genus Yueomyces; species Yueomyces sinensis. The sequence continues at coordinate 116,396 of JAKTVU010000025.1, forward strand.
ACCTTTTTTTATCAGATACATTGTCAACATTTTAAAATTGTCCACGTTCTTTTTTTTCTTACATATATATTAGAGGGATCTAGATCTAACAATTCATTAGTTTGAAACATATTTACCAAAATAATACACTTTCCGATACCTTTTCTTTAAATATTTCTATTTAAACCAGAAGAACTGTTGAATGTTTCATATATCTAAGAAGTAATTTATTTGCTTAACTTATTTGATCACATTTTCCATCTAGCATTGTACTTACTAAAGTACAGTTAAAGGTAAGATTACGATGATACCATAAACTGGCTATTAGTTAAAAAAATTAAATAAAAAAATAATAATAAAAGTATTTACTAGTTAAGGTAGGTAATATACTATAAATTTAAGGCCGTCCGTATAAAGGTTGCTAAGCATTGCATACCCTTTAATTTTTTAGGTTTAAGATATGAATAATTGGAAACGAATGAAACAAAATAAAAATAGTTTCCCTATTGCCATTCTATTTAGAAGAACAATAATAGGAATTGAAATAAGTGATTATATGACTTTGTTATTATTGTTGTGTATTTGGAAGAAAAAAAAGAAATGCTTTTAATTTGAAATCTAAATCAGTAATGCGATGACACCAAACAAAGAGGTAGCTACACCCATCATATTCTTAATAGCACCATTTGCTGTTTGCTCACTAATGATGATAGAGGAAGGATGGATTTGAACAACTCCTGGAGTGGCATAGGCTCCTTCATTAGCATTTCCTAAGAGAGTGGAAGTTTCGGAAGCCTTTGTTGAAGTAATGGGAACCAAAGCAGTACTGTCAGAAGTAACAATAATCGGATTTTTGGTATTTTTAGCAAGATCAACATTATTGGCGTTAACAATAGTTACCGGATTTGGTACCTCACGAGATAAAGAAGAGTAAACTGTCACTATTTCTGTAGTGAAAGTGGTATATTCTGCATTAGCTTCACCACAGTTAGCTATACATTTTATAACAGTGGAAAAAACGGTGTTTTGAATATCAGTTCCAATTTGTGCAAGCTGTGTATTAAAGTTTGAATTGATACCTTCACGATACTTAGTACCTGATGCTAATGTTGTGGCACTATTCAAAGTACTATACAAGTTGTCATTCTTTTCAGTTGTAGTTCTGGCATTGTACTGATTGTCATTGGTGTTGATAGCATTTCCATGATGAGTAGTCTCAGAAGAAGTTGGAGCTACCGAGGTAGGTTTTAGTTTTTTTTCAGAATTTGGACAATAGGTTGTATATTTTGTTACAATATGATCAGAAGTAGTATAGGTGGTATATTCTGGATTCTTACCCACACAATAATTAGTGCACGAAGTAATAGTTTTGCAAACGGTAGATAAGATAGTTTCTGTAATGATTGTAGAAGCAGTAATAGAACCAAAAATAGCAGTAGAGTTTAGATTTGAAGCCAGTAAATGTTTAGTGGTACTTGCAGATTCAGGGCAATATGTAGTCTTTTCAGTAACCATACTAGTAGTATCAATAAAAGTAGTATTTTTTGAGTTTACACCATCATGATCACTAGGAATTGAAGAAATTGTTGGTAAGGCTGTAGTTTGAATAGTTTTGGTCTCTTTGCAAGAAGTAGCGTTAAAGATAGAATCTGTATTTGTTGATTCTTCAGAATAAGAGATAATAGTAATGGAATAAGACGAAGCATTGGATGAGATTCTATTAGAAGAACATTCGACAGTATTTGGATTTGAAATTAAAGATGTTGATGGCTTTGAAAGAATTAAAGATGTAGATGATGTGGCTATTAATATTTTAGAGGATGAATAAGATAACTCTCTATCTTTAGTTTGTACCTTAGACAAACTTACTGTAGCAATATTTCTTGAGGAAACAATTGTGATACTAGATGAAGTTAAGTTTTCCTTTGATGAAGATAATTGGCTAGAAATAAAAGATTTTGGTGACTCCGATTCAATAGAAGATATTGTTGGAATATGCTTTGAACTCCCTGGAGAAAAAGTAGATGTAGCTTGTAGAGTAGTAACGGTAACACTTGGATCCGTAGTTTGAAGTGAAATAAGTTTTGGTGTAGTAGAAGGTGTCTCTGTTGTTTCAACAGTGTCAGTAATTGATGTATAAGTTGTAGTTGAAATCAAAGTAGTAGAACTTGTCACCGTTAATTGATTGGTTACAGAAGTAGGAGAAGTTGTACTTGATGTGGTAGAAGTAGCAAATGTTTTGGAAGTAACAAGAGTAGTAGGGGTAGTAGATGTTGTAGGAGTGGTGGAAGTAGTGGATTCAATAGATGTAGTAGACATAATAGGATTAGTGGATGTAGTAGGTGTAATAGATGTAGTGGATGTAGTTAGTGTGGCTGAAGTAATATGAGTAGTGGAAGTAGTTGATGTGGCAGAAGTAGTAGATGTTGTAGAAATGGTAGAGATAGTGGGGGTGGTAGTTGTTGTAGAGGTGGTGGATGTAGTAGAAGTAGTTGGTGTAGTAAATGTGGTAGAAGTAGTTGGAGTGGTAGAGATAGTAGATGTGGTAGAGGTAGTGGATGTTGTATGGGTAGTAGGAGTAGTGGATGTGCTAGTAGTACTTACAGGATACGTGTATAAACCATTGGCCGCCCATATCGATTCTATCTTAGGCAATAATCTTGTTGAATACCATGGAACACCAGTAATGATATATCTTGCTGATTCTTGAGGGAAATTATAAAATCTAGTTGTCAACCTGGAATCTTTAAACATTGCTTGCAAAAAAGCCCCCGCAACAGCAGCAGGTGTCTTTTGTTCAGGATGTTCGTTACCAAACGAAATATATTGCATAACATTGTCTGCAATATCTTCACAATATATCAACATAGCCAATAATTCTCTTGACTTATCTTCATATAAAGAATCTGGTATACTTGGAACTGCAGCAGCCTTGATAGCAGTTATTGCAGATAATGCCCAGGTGGCAATTATTGCAAACTTCATTCTAATATAAACTTTTACCTACTTGTATTTACGTTTTTTACAAAGAATACATTACAAATTATAATAGAAATGGCTCCTTGATTATTCAAGAATTACAGCAATTACTGGCATATTTATACGCCAAATTTTATTGAACAAGATGCTGTGAATTTATTGGTTTCAAAAAAAAAAACGCAACAAAAATAATAATAAATACAAACACGAAACCATCGTTCCCATCATTCATCCGGTCTTTACTTGATACCTCTTCTACTCCTTTTCCAAGTAGTTTCAAAATGAATAGCGCTTTTTAATGCCAAGAAAGTTTTGATCTTGGCGTTACTGTGATGCCGCGCACCCAAGGAACGCCATGGTAACCCACCTTTATAAAACATTCCATGGCAACGCTGGAATAAATGCCACTAAATAAAACCCTCTCAATCTTGATTGGGAAAATGGTATTAGTTGATAAACAAGTTTCTATGCGATCTTGCTAATCTAGAATGCTGGGTTTGAGGAAAAAAGTCCTATTTCTAAGATAGAAGAATCGTATAGCCATCATTCTTGGCAAAACATAAATATTATAAAATTTTCATATTCTTTAACAGGATATTTTTGATAATGTTTGTACAGAAGTAACAACAAGTATTAAACGATTAGTGTAAACTTAGGATATTTGTTATATTCACCATTTTCCTTTCTTCAAATAGATAAAACCATTTTCTTGTAATCGTACCAAAAATATATATACTCCCACCTATACTTTTTCCATGTAGCTACAAGGCAGGTATATGCTGTGCTTTTTTTCAGATTTATTTTGATAAAAAGATAACATTATAATAACCAATAATAAAATTACAATTATATATCAATATATGAAGAACAAAAATATATTTTACAAAACTAAAAATAACATTTATATACAAAATGTTTCAAAAAACGAACATAATATTGCTAAAAATCTCGAATAAATGAATCTATAACATAAAAAACAGAGAATCATTTGCTTATATCAATAAGGCAACAACACCAAATAAAGAAGCACCTAAACCAACAATGTTCTTAATAGCACCATTAGCTGATTGTTGACTAATAACAGTTGGAATGTTAGAAGAACTAGACACTGTGGCTACACCTGGGGTGGTGTTAGCACCTTTGTTAGCATTACCATTGGTTGTAGTGACTGGAGTAGTAGAAGCAGTCTTTGTCGTAGTTTGTACTTCAACAGCCTTTGTTGTGGCAGCCGTGTCTTCGGTGGTTTTGGTGGTGGCAGCTGGAGCAACAGTTGCTTTGGCAGCTTTAGTAGTATCTTGTGCTTCAGTGTTTTGTTTGTTATCATTAACCACAGTAGCTTCTTGATTCTTTAATGTAGTGTAAACATTTTCAACTTGGGTAGTGTATGTAGTGTATTCGGCATTATCTTGACCACAGTTTGCAGTACAAGAGGTAACAGTTGTACAAGGTTTAGTCTCAGTGATGATTTGAACTTGTGTAACATATGTAGTGTAACTTGGGTTAGGACCTTCACAACGACCATTGCAGGAAGTAACAGTAACAACTACTTCTTCATTCTTGGTAGTAGCAGCACCATTGCCAATTTCAATGGTATTTTCAGAACCATTGGCAGTTTCAGTAGTTTTTGGTGAGGATGGAGAGCTAATAGTCTTTCCTGATTTAGGACAGTAAGTTGTGTATTCAGTAACAACACCAGATACAGTAGTGTAAGTTGTGTACTCTGGGTTTGCACCATTGCAACCATTGGTACATGATGTAACAGTTTCGTAGACAGTGGAAAGAAGTGTTTCTGTGATGGTAGTTGAGGAAGAAGTAGAACCAATGGTTACAATAGAAGTTAAATTGGAAGATGGAAGAGATGTAGTAGTCTTTTCTGATTCTGGACAGTAAGTTGTGTATTCAGTGATAACACCGGAAACAGTAGTGTAAGTAGTGTATTCTGGGTTAGGACCATTACAACCATTAGTACAAGATGTAACAGTTTCGAAAACAGTAGACAAACTGGTATCGGTAATAGTAGAAGTAGACAATGTTTGAGCAGATGATGAGACTGGGGTAAAGGAAGAAACAACGACAGTGGAAGAAGATACAACAACATCACTTGATGAAGAAACATCTAATATGGTTGGAGTTACACTAGAATAAACTGGAACAGAAGTAGATTCGAATAACAAACTAGAAGAAGATGGTTGAACTTCAGAAGATGTTTGGACTTCAGAAGATGTTTGAATTGGAGAAGCAGAACTTGAGGAAATAGCTTCGACAATAGAAGATGAAACAGATACGCTAGTGGAGGTTAGATCTTCTGAGCTTGAGGTGGCCAAAACAGGGATACTTGAAGAGGCAGTTGAGGTAGTGGAGAAAACTGCAGAAGCAGTTGGGATAGTAGTAGAAGTTGTAGAAGTGGAGGACTTAGTGGATGTAGTAGAGCTAGTGGAAGTAGTAGAAGTGGAAGAGGTAGTGGAGGTAGTAGAAGTTGTTGAAGAAGTAATTGTTGTAGTAGAAGAAGTAATAGCTATCGTTGAAGAGGAAGTCAAAACCACAGAACTTGGATAAGTGTACAAACCATTGGCGGCCCAGATAGATTCAATTAATGGTAGCAGACTAGTAGTATACCATGGAACCATTGTAATCAAATCTCTAGCGGAATCGACAGGGAAATTGCTGAAGAAGGAAGTTAATTCCGGTTTATTCAACATACCGTCAATTAGAGCTGCCTTAACTTCTGTTGCAGTAGTCGTCAAACCATGTGCTAAATAGATGGATTTGTAAGAGGCTAAATGGTGACCCATATCTTCCATATAAATAATCATGGCCAATAATTCTCTTTGTTTGTCATTATACAAGGCTGGGTCAATGGATGTAGCAGGAGCATGTGTTACAGCAGCGGTGGCTAAACTAGTGGATGTAGTGGATGTAGTTGAAGTTGTAGAAGTTGTAGAAGTAGTTGAAGTTGTAGAAGTAGTTGAAGTTGTAGAAGTAGTTGAAGTTGTAGAAGTAGTTGAAGTTGTAGAAGTTATACTTGATGTAGTAGAAGAAGATGTTGAAGTAGCAGCGGCAGAGCTTGAACTAACTGGGTAGGTATATAAACCATTAGCAGCCCAGATAGATTCGATTTGTGGTAATAATCTTGTTGAATACCAAGGGACACCAGTGATAATATATCTAGCAGATTCTGCTGGGAAATCAGAGAAACGAGTAGTCAATTGGGAATTCTTTGCCATAGCTTGTAAAAAGGCACCGGCAACAGCGGCAGGTGTCTTTTGTTCTGGATGTTCCTTACCGAAGGAGATATATTGGTTAACATTTTGAGCAATATCTTCACAATAAACTAGTAAGGCTAACATCTCTCTTGTTTTTTCTTCATATAGAGAATCTGGAATACTTGGAACAGCAGCGGCACCAACAGCGCTTATGGCACCTAAGGCCAAAGAAACAATATTTGATAATTTCATTTCTTTTAGAATTGATACAAACTTCAGATTTTCTTTACTGTTTTACATTTTTTTCTAAAAAACCTTTAATAATGATATCTGAATGATATAATATAATTCAATTAGTGATTTATATACGTGGGATACAAGTATTGAGCCCAAAAGAAAACTTTTATCGCCATCTCAATAGGATAAACAAGATATGCAATTCTTCAAATTTCGTATAGGAAAATACTGTATATGCCATTTGAGACATTTATGATAACTTCAGAATCAGTTATTTGACCCTTGACAGTGACATGCTTTGAAACACTTAGTGTATTAAACCACATACTTCTATCTGCTTCCCTCTGTAAACAGAAACCTTGTCACACCCTAATGTCACCAGGTACTGCATTGATATAAAAGCTACCTTCCAGCGCGAAATCTACTGCTGTCTCTTCGATGCCGTTTGTTTACATTTATCTAATCGTTCATCGTTTATTCGTTTAGTCCCTGGAAATAAGAGCCCTTATCAGGCTAACACCGCCAAACAAAACACTTGGCAAGATCTTTGCTCTCAGAGTCAAGATTAAAGGCAACTTTTTCCGCCAAAATGGGCTGTCAGATCGATAAGAAATCTTGAAAAATAGAGCCAGAGATCCATTAAACGAGGTTCGTAAAATTTGAGAATGATGGCCTTTTGTGAGGCAACCATACCGTTATAGGTCTTATTTTATCTTGAGTCACCTAGATATTAAACTGTCGTTCTTGGCAAATAGGACATCTTGGGAATTTTCTTTCAAGTGAAATTCAGGTCCGCAAGTAATTGAGATCTTGGCAGATTAAAATTCGGTTTTTAATAAGATATTGTATTATTCAAAAGGCTTTTCTTTTTTTTTAATTCAGAGATACTTTTGATGTATATCAAAAATATAATACATTATTAGAACTACTATTATAAAAATGAGCATTCATAGCAGATACTTTTTATCTCGTGTTATCCTACTATATAGATTTAATTTTTTCTCTAACTAAAGAAAGGTTGATAGTATTAGCTAATATACATATATAGAATATGTGACCATATAATTACGGAAGATTATAAAAATTAGCTATCGTTATATTGCTTTCATCATTCTTATAATAGCAAGGCAGCGACACCCATAAAAGCAGCACCTAAACCAATAACATTATGTGCGGCACCGTTTTGTGATTGCTGGGTAATAGATGGGTAAGCGGAAGTATAGGAGACGCCAATAACACCTGGAATAGTATTGACACCCTTGTTGGCATTACCAGCAGCAATAGTGGTTGCTTTGGAAGTTGTTTGGCCTTCAGTTATTTCTTTAGTAATAGCAGCAAAGACTCCAGTGTTTTTAGTAGTTGCAGTTGGAGCAACAGTTGCAGTTGGAGCAACAGTTGCTTTGGCAGCTTTAGTAGTATCTTGTGCTTCAGTGTTTTGTTTGTTATCATTAACCACAGTAGCTTCTTGATTCTTTAATGTAGTGTAAACATTTTCAACTTGGGTAGTGTATGTAGTGTATTCGGCATTATCTTGACCACAGTTTGCAGTACAAGAGGTAACAGTTGTACAAGGTTTAGTCTCAGTGATGATTTGAACTTGTGTAACATATGTAGTGTAACTTGGGTTAGGACCTTCACAACGACCATTGCAGGAAGTAACAGTAACAACTACTTCTTCATTCTTGGTAGTAGCAGCACCATTGCCAATTTCAATGGTATTTTCAGAACCATTGGCAGTTTCAGTAGTTTTTGGTGAGGATGGAGAGCTAATAGTCTTTCCTGATTTAGGACAGTAAGTTGTGTATTCAGTAACAACACCAGATACAGTAGTGTAAGTTGTGTACTCTGGGTTTGCACCATTGCAACCATTGGTACATGATGTAACAGTTTCGTAGACAGTGGAAAGAAGTGTTTCTGTGATGGTAGTTGAGGAAGAAGTAGAACCAATGGTTACAATAGAAGTTAAATTGGAAGATGGAAGAGATGTAGTAGTCTTTTCTGATTCTGGACAGTAAGTTGTGTATTCAGTGATAACACCGGAAACAGTAGTGTAAGTAGTGTATTCTGGGTTAGGACCATTACAACCATTAGTACAAGATGTAACAGTTTCGAAAACAGTAGACAAACTGGTATCGGTAATAGTAGAAGTAGACAATGTTTGAGCAGATGATGAGACTGGGGTAAAGGAAGAAACAACGACAGTGGAAGAAGATACAACAACATCACTTGATGAAGAAACATCTAATATGGTTGGAGTTACACTAGAATAAACTGGAACAGAAGTAGATTCGAATAACAAACTAGAAGAAGATGGTTGAACTTCAGAAGATGTTTGGACTTCAGAAGATGTTTGAATTGGAGAAGCAGAACTTGAGGAAATAGCTTCGACAATAGAAGATGAAACAGATACGCTAGTGGAGGTTAGATCTTCTGAGCTTGAGGTGGCCAAAACAGGGATACTTGAAGAGGCAGTTGAGGTAGTGGAGAAAACTGCAGAAGCAGTTGGGATAGTAGTAGAAGTTGTAGAAGTGGAGGACTTAGTGGATGTAGTAGAGCTAGTGGAAGTAGTAGAAGTGGAAGAGGTAGTGGAGGTAGTAGAAGTTGTTGAAGAAGTAATTGTTGTAGTAGAAGAAGTAATAGCTATCGTTGAAGAGGAAGTCAAAACCACAGAACTTGGATAAGTGTACAAACCATTGGCGGCCCAGATAGATTCAATTAATGGTAGCAGACTAGTAGTATACCATGGAACCATTGTAATCAAATCTCTAGCGGAATCGACAGGGAAATTGCTGAAGAAGGAAGTTAATTCCGGTTTATTCAACATACCGTCAATTAGAGCTGCCTTAACTTCTGTTGCAGTAGTCGTCAAACCATGTGCTAAATAGATGGATTTGTAAGAGGCTAAATGGTGACCCATATCTTCCATATAAATAATCATGGCCAATAATTCTCTTTGTTTGTCATTATACAAGGCTGGGTCAATGGATGTAGCAGGAGCATGTGTTACAGCAGCGGTGGCTAAACTAGTGGATGTAGTGGATGTAGTTGAAGTTGTAGAAGTTGTAGAAGTAGTTGAAGTTGTAGAAGTAGTTGAAGTTGTAGAAGTAGTTGAAGTTGTAGAAGTAGTTGAAGTTGTAGAAGTTATACTTGATGTAGTAGAAGAAGATGTTGAAGTAGCAGCGGCAGAGCTTGAACTAACTGGGTAGGTATATAAACCATTAGCAGCCCAGATAGATTCGATTTGTGGTAATAATCTTGTTGAATACCAAGGGACACCTGTCATGATATATCTGGCAGAGTCTGGTGGAAAATCAGAGAAGATAGTAGTATAAGCGTCAGTTGAAGAATGTAAACAATACTGGATATAGGCAGTCATAACAGCACCAGGAATTTGCTGATCTGGATTAGCACTTTCCATTGACAAATAGTCGTTCATATGAGACCTAATATCCTTGACATATATCTCTAATGCCAATAATTCTCTTTGTTTATCATTATACAAAGAATCATCAATTGATGCGACAGCTGCAGAGTTACCAAAATTAAAGATGGTTAACAAGATGGTAATAAATAGAGACCAATTCATGACTAATTTCGTCTTTGTCCTGATTTTTTGTCATTAGAAATATATTATGAAAACATTGAGAAATAAAATGAAATAAAAAGACCAACGACATTATCGTAGAGGACTTTATATATACATATATTGAACGAAATATTAGACCTGCAATTCTCATACGTCATTAGCACTACACCCTTTGAACATTCTTTTGAAAATATATGTTTTAATGTAAATGCAACTTACTCAACAAAAAAAAACCCATGGGTATAAGCATTATTTAGTCGTTTAATATCTATAGTTTTCGTATACTGAGAACAAAGGTCCCACAAGCGCGATTACATTGATGAGACCGGAGCGGATATTTTCATAGTAGATGTATATGATATTTCTTAAAGAGGAGGATGATTGATATTTCTATCAGATTTAACGAATCATTCTATCTTTCGTATATTGTCCTAAGCTATTTTACCTTCAAATAAAACTTTTATTTACGACATTTACTTTCGATTGGGTTGGCATTTATTTACTTACATATTAGAATAGGTATATTTCTACGCATTTTCTGAGAGGTAATCGTTGAATTAGTTGAAGAACCTAATTTTCATACTTGTCTTTTGTTTATCCGAACAGTGCTAAATCATCCAAGAGCGCCAAGCCATCAGTGATCTCTTCACCGATCTGTTCAAAGACGTTTGCAAAGCCTGCGTTATATTGAAACCAAGCATCCTGTGAATCAGATGGCTTGTTAATATTATCTACATATGTTGGGTATCCGTCTGAATGGTTTGCATCGCTCTGTGGCGTCAACTGATCGTTATTTTGATTGGGGAATTTATTTTGGCTTTCTACATTATTGACTACATCTGCACCAATTTTGGGGCGATTTCTTGTTACCCATTCTTCCTCTAATTGTTTACGATGCTCAACTAGTCTTGTAAAAATTTCACGCCACATTCTTTCAACTGTAGAAGATATAACGAAAAAATATGATTTTCTCATTAATTGTTGTAAATGTGCATTCTCTGGATGAGTCCATCTTGTAAAAATTTCACTAAAAAAATTAAAGGCAGCAAGTAATGGGAACCATTTATTTTGATTACGGAATAAATCTGGCGTAATTGTGTAATCCTTTTCCGGTGATGGATTCAATAATAAAACTGGACCACTTGTAATATCCGTTAAACGATAATATAACATGACCATAAAACAACACATGGATCTTGCAGTTAGCGATTCTATAATACTTGTAGCTAATGCCATATACGGTGCAATGCTAGGATAATCTTTATCACATTTATTTGAGAATTGAGCATTATCTAACATATAAGCGCGTAGCATCAAAACTGATGAAAAATCCAAAGCTAATAACGTACTCTTCATTATTCCTTGACTCACTTGCTTAGTATGTTCTTCTAAATATGCAAACCTCATACAATAATTCCCTATTAGCATTCCTAATGTGGCAGTAAAAATTCGACAACTATTGAAATCCACTTTAAATATTTCTTTCCTATCAACAAAACATGTAAGTGGTGGAAATTCATTTTCAATAAATTGTAATAATCTTTCTTCTTGATCCTTCATAAAGGTCGCGGAATTTGATACATGCGTAGAAAATATTTCGTTGATCATTGGTAGTGATAATTTCAAAAATCTTTTCATTAACCCCATAAATGACTTCGATTTATCGTCTAATCTTTCGTCTAAATTATAAATGAAATCACGATGCATAAATACTGGTTTCCCAACTTCGTAACTGATCACGAAATCTAAATAAGTTGTCCATATGAATAGATTATGTAATGTTTCCATTCTTCCAACAACGTTTTCCATTTTATCATATATTAAATTTATATCTTGATTTAAGCCTAATGCACAACATGTATTCCCAAGACTATTACTTAATTCTATTAAAGGTGAATTATCACCATCATTTGAAAGATATAACATTCTATGGATTATCCTTAGGAATATAAATTGTGCTCTTTCGATATAATAAATTTTCGCTACGGAGAAACCTGCCAACATAACTAAGAATGTTTCTACTTTGCTAGGTATCTGTCCTTCAAATTTGGTCAGACAAATAATCATTAATATAATGGAACTTCTAAAATAGTTCTTTCTCTTACGATCAACAATTAAATCTGTTACTACTCTCTTATCATCTATATTTTCGACCTTAAAACAATTATAAAGATCACTCATAACTTTATTCTGATCAAGAACATTAGAATATGCGAATAATTCAGTCTCATTAAAAAAAAATTCAATAATGCTGATGATTTCGTCAAAAGAAGGTAAACATTTACACATTTCTTTCACAATGTCGGTGCCAAGCTCCATAAATGGATCAGTTAATGTATCGAATTCTTTAAACATTGAAAATTTATGATATTCTTTCCAACGTCTTCTTGTAACTTTCACTGAATTCCATAAATGCTGCTGTCCTAAGAATAAAAATCGACCACCCATATGAGTGAAACACATTAGTGATGTGGGACCAAAAGTAATGGTTCTACCATCAAGTTTTTGTTTTGCAAAATAAATGTTACTTAATGGGTTCCATTGTGTCGCAGTAGTATTGTTACTACAATAACCTATTGATTTGTGTAATTTTGGATGACAAAACCTAAATTGGGATCTTTGTGAAGGTGGTAAGAGCATTTGATTTGCAACTCCGAAGGGCTGAACATACTGTGTTCTGAATTCTTTCTTCATATTCTCTTTATTTGATGAATTATTCATCCAAGAAGATAATGGTTGAGTTACTCCAGCTGTTGGGCCAGTGACATTTATATTCCATTTTGGATAATCCATCAGATTAATTGAGCTGTTTGTCTGAATACTCGGAGTATTAGGTGATGTAGAAGTAGACATAGTTTGCTGAATAATAGCGGAACTACTATTCGGAGGGGACACTACTGTTGTGTCAGTTTGACTATATATACATTCAATAAAATTACGGCCTTTACATGTAGAACACATTGGTTTTGCTTTATCACATTTCAATTTACGTTTACGACAGAAGGTGCATGATTTGATGGTGGACTTTCTCTTCTTGCGAGGCGGGTCAGGAGAGTTCCCAGCGTTAAGTTCATTCAGTTTAATAGCTGATGAATCATTTGAATTATAATACGGTGAGTTGTTATTAGATATCAGATCAGATATAGAGCTTCTTGCCATCTTTACTGATAGATATCCCTCTTTGTCTAATACCTTGGTCTATCAATAAATTCCATGGAAATTTTAAAGAGTATTTTTCTAAACAAGCTTTTGAGTGAGAATAATTCCACGGAATTTTGGAATCTGCGACAAGCTAAGAAACCAAAAGTCAGTAAAAGCAATGAATGACAGCAAAACATCCAACAGAAATTAGCTTGATAATGGTAGTGTATTAGATGCTATTAGAATGTTTAAAATCTCTTGCCAGTTGTTTATTTCTTGTTGAAGAGAAATGCGTTCATCACTGTTTGGGTATTGCATAAACAAAGAATTTAAGATGATGACCCAGAACTGAATAAAGCTCTGTAAATGCTGGATGTTCGTTGGTTTTGTCGATAATATCAATGGAAAGTTATTCCATGATTCTTGATTCAATGCTGTTATTGAAGAATGTTTAAAATATTCTGAGAAAACACCTGACCAGCATTCCTGCAATATAATTAAACATTCCTCTATATTCGTTGGTGGTGAATAATTTATGGCTCTTAGATGATTAATATTGAATGTTTCTAACATTATATGATGGATTATTAGTATCAATAATCTTACTACTGTTGTATATACATGTATGGAGAAACTTTCAAAATCTATAGACGGGTACTGTACTTCTTGTTGTTGTTGTTGTGTCGCCGCTATTGGATTATCATTTTGTGATAAATATTCTTGATATACTGTATTAGCTATCAGTTCTGCATTCATCTCTTTTCTGAAACTAATAGTCAGTAAATCTTCGGTCAATGCCTTAGCACATAAATTCTTATCATTTGACATTAGTATAATTAAAGTAGGTGAATCTTTCAATAATTGTTTGTAATATAAACAACAATCTAAAATTGCATCATCTTTAATGCAATCTTTATTTATTCTTTCATTTAATTTTTGAACTTTAACATATGGATCTCTGTTAGACAAATTACTAAATATCCAATCATTTGACCATCTTGCTAATTTTCCAAGTGCTATATTTTCCTTTTCCAAATGATCATTACTACTATCTGGAATTTCATTTTCTTTAGTAGAATGTTTTAATCCATCTAGTTCCCTAACTACTGTACTTGGTATTACAATTTTAAATTGAAACTGTTGTGATAGCTCTTTAAGTTTCTCTAGAGTATTTAAATGCGATATGATGAAATTTGTATCAATCACGAATATAACGGAAGTATCCCTAAAAATGGAAATTCGTTCTTCATTAACGGTATTACTGTTATATGTATCTTTCTCCAATGCATCATCTAACCAACGTTGTGCATGACTTTTGTTTCCATGTTTCCTGTCATCTAAGGAAGTAGCATGATCATCACCATATCTTTTGGATTGGACTGCATCAGTGACAAATTTCAAATCATTATCATTATCAATCTCCACCATAAGCAAATCACCGTCAACCTCCCTTTTAAACGTGGAAGCCACCGCATTGTTCAAATCCTCCAAAGTATATTTTTTCTTCCTTCCATATGCGTCTAAAGAAGCATCCGGTATGGATGATAGTTTGCCTTCTATAAGCTTGGAGATATTGGACAGATTGCCATCTTGTGCTAGATCACTCTTTTCACCCTCGTTATAGATCGACTCCAAGACCATAATACTTGTGAGAACAGATATTTCTATGTTCGTAGTTTGTTTTGTGTTTGCATTGATAATATGAAGTTATGTATATATAATTTAATATTTTTTTAGTTTTTTTCCTGATCTTGGCGCTGAGCCAATTGAATGTAAAAAAATAAAGACATGTATAAATCTGTAATAAAGGTTAAATTTTAAAATAATAGTGAGTAAATGTTTTTTTTTTTGATTTGATTAAAATATACACGTATATATATTATTTATTTGAGATATAATTTTAAAAAAATAGCGTGTACATAATTTTTAGGAAAGAAACGTTGTGCAATGAAGTAATAATAAAGACCCAAAGACAAAAACTTCTTAACGTAAACGTCTGGCTTCTCTTTCGGATTCCATTAAGACTAAGATGTCGTTTTCTCTAACTGGACCCTTAACGTTTCTGACAATAGTTCTGGTAGTGTCATCTAAAAATTCAACACGAACTTGAGTAACACCACCACGAGAACCAGTTCTACCTAGAACTTTGATAACTTTAGCTAGAGTTACAGGTGTTTTAGAATCCATTTTGTCGATGAATTTATGTTAACTTGGGGAGGTAAAATAAAAATCTGAAATATCAACCACATTCCTTAAATACAACGTCAATTTCTAGGCATTGGTACCAACTACTTTTAACAAACACTAGTATGACAAAACAGTATACTATGATGGGACCTTACATTGCTTGCAGAGCCGGGCTTGTTGCCCAGTTTTGTTAGCCAATTAGCTGCGACCATTGAATTTTTCAGAATTCGCAGATTTCTGGCAGCTTTTTTTGTTTGCGCGTTGGATAAAAAAAGAAGATTATTAGCAGAAAAACAGAGAAAAAAATAAAAAAATGGAAAAAAAATTTGGAAATATGATTAGCAGGGAACAAAATTGAAAAATATCACGACAACGAAAAATAAGATAGTTATGAGTGAACCAGGAAATGATTTCCGGCGATGAGATTCAGAAATATTTATCATCGGATCTGTTGTGCATATCTCGAAGGCACTCGTTGAATCTATCTTCAATATCTTGGGTACTAAGTGTCAGATTTTGAAAAGTATCAGTGATGAGACTATTAACTCTTGTGATATCATTATTAAAATCTATTTTCATCTTATCCAGTAATATAGTATATTTTTGGGTTAGCTTTGGTAGAAGTTGATCGTTTAGATTAGCTGTAATGACACCAATCTTTGAATTAAGATTATTTGTAAAACTATTCACATTTTGTAGAATTTGTTCTTGTAGAGTAGTTGTAATTAAAGCGGTACTGTTATTAGTATTATCTTGTATTGGGATTTGTGGTTGATACTTCAGCGAATTTTCATTGAATATATTGTTATTATTGTTGTTGATCTTCGTTGGGTAAATTGGGGAATGAAACTCATGGGTATTATTACTATGGATGGTAATATTTGGAGTTAATGGTGTCTTGGTTCTATTAACCCCTTTGTTCACAAATTTTGTAGGTGTTTCTGGGAAATATGGCTGTGATTGTGATGGAATGTCAATAACTTGTTTAATATTTAATTTTTTCTGTTGTTTTGGTTCTTTCTTAATCTTGAATACCTCTTTATCATTTTTTGGTTTTACAGGACAAATTTTAATATTTGTAATTTTTGCCAGACTTAATTTATTGCTGTCGTTATTACTTAGCACTTTTGCAGAACTGAATTTTTTTTTAGTTTTAATATTTTTTTTCTTCTTTAATTTGCTATTAACTTTTGAATTATTTGCAAATAGGGAATCAAGAACAGTCAAATGGTTATTATCCTTTTTATGATCATTTGAATTAGTTATTTTTGAGACATCTTCGGTTTTTGATATTGTAGTTTCTTTAATACCTGGTTCTTTTAAAAATAACATTATTGGTGAGGAAGTTCTTGTGGGTGTAATGATATTAGTATTAAGAACAATATCTACTTTTTTTGTAACTTCAGTACTTTTTTTAACCTTTTCTTTTTCCTCTGGTTGAGGTGTAATTGAAATTGGACAATTAATATAATTAATAGATTTTGATATTTTTGTAGGAATATTTGTTATCAATTTATAAAAATCCCTTGTATCTTGAGGGTCACTAAAAGATAAAGTAAACACCTTAAATTGGTTATTTAAAGATACTGTAGAATATATTTCAAAATGTGTATCACCTTCAATTAAAATTTTATTATCTTTTATAGTTAACTTTGCAGCACCTATTGGTGACATTTGAATAAGATTTGAATTTGATAACATTAAATATAAGTAAGAATTCGAATATTGGAAAAGTGTATTATTATAGGTAATAGTTTTGTGGTTTTGAATAAATGAAAAATTACAACTTGAAGGGTACTTTTTACCAAAGACAGATTTAATAAAAGGGAATAACTGTGAATAAAATAATCTGGATTTTTGTGGGTATAATGTATTCTCAAAAAATAAATCTATACCTAAATCAGGTTTATTCGAAGTACTACCCTTTGAATTAAAATTCAAACATATTATTGCAACAAGATAATAAACAACCGGAAATTCAATATTATCTTGAAACTTAAGTAAACCAGTTGTTTGCAATAAAAGTTTATGTATAATCACTCTGGAATATGGAGATTCATTTAACAATTTCAAAAGACAAAATGGAAAATACCAATGTTTCCTACAATTTTCTAACAAATAGGGGAGTAATTGTGAATTAAAAGTAAGTTTTGGTGAAAAGGAACATTTTGTTAGTAGGATAAACCATAAATGTGGTAATTCTAATAAATGAAGAACACGTACAATTGTAAAAATCAGATTAGAATTTTTAATTGTAGTAGAAGATAATAATTCTAATAGAGATCTCAAATTCAAAATAAAACTTGGTTTTTGATATTCAAATTGTAATGGTTCGGGTAATTTTGGAACATCCTCTTTTGAATTTCGTGGTATCTTGTTAATTAAAACAGGGGATTTGAATAATTTCAGTATCAATTGATCACTCTGTGAATTCATTTTTTCTTTGAGTTTTCTCTAGTTCCAGTCTTTAAATCTGTTGAAGATCTAGTTTAAACTCTTATCGTTTTCTTTTATTTATTTTAATTTAATTGTAGATCTTTTTATTTTCTCTCTTTTTTAAAAAATTTAGCCGCCTTCAAAAAATTCAAAAATAGAGAAGCAAAAATTCCATAAGTAGTAATATCCTCTTAAAGGAGTAAATATAGAATTACTTCTTTATTAATTTTCAATAAATATCAAATAAAGGTAAAAACAAGTTAACATATTAACTTGAACTAAAAAACTAAAATATTTTATATGAATTTAAGATATTGTGTGTTTTCTTTACATATTACTTTGTTTTACGCCATAAATTCAACAATTAAGATCCAAATAAAATTATTGGAAAAACTAAAAAAAAAATTATGTGAAAAAATACAACTAAATAAAACTAGCGTATTAACAATATATTATTATTCCTTGAATTTGTTCTTCTAAGTTTCTTATCCAATAAAGTCATGAAACAAAAGAGTAATTATTGTTCTATTGTCAAACTAATTTTTATGTCAAAAAAATTTAGAATTTTTTTAATTTTTTTTTTTTTTTTTTGTAATAAATAAATATTTTTAAATTAATTATATAATTAATATGTTGCAACCAGCATATTTCTCTAGTTTAAATATGCTTTAAACACTTGCTACTATCAGTTCTTTAATGCTGTCCATCACTCTTCACGAAGCTCATCTCATCGCGCAAATAATAACAAACAAATTTCACACAATTATTCAATACAAGAACAATGACACCAAAAATATACTCTGAATCATCCATTGTCGTGTTTATTATTCGTTATTATATTTTTTTTGTGTTTAGGTAATTTAAAAATAGATAATATAATTAAAATTAAAAATTAATATTATGTCTACTCCAGACGCTATTTTAGCCAAAGCTGGCTATGAAGATGCCAAAATCAAAGAAATCGTTAAGAATAAAAAAGTTACCGATTCTTTACTACATTTGATCTCCTTAGATAAATCTAATGAAGAATTATCAAAATCTGCTAGAGCCTTGGTACATAACTTAGCTATCACCATTTCTAAGGACAAAGATGCTGATTTAGAAAACATAAAATTGAATTTCATCGTTAATGGTATAATTGCAGATGAATTAAAGACTAATTTACAAATTACTGCTGCTTATAAATACATTAAAGAAAATACCGATGCTTCCGTCAAAGATATGAACACTGCTTCTGGTGTAGGTATTATCATTACTCCAGATGATGTTGCCAAGGAAGTCGCCAACTATATTACTGAAAATAAAGAAAAGATTGAAGCTGAAAGGTACAAATTAGTTCCTTCTATTATTGCTGATATTAAGAATTTACCACAATTGAAATGGGCTGATCCTAAATTATTTAAACCAACTATTGATGAACAATTATTAAAAGTTTTAGGTCCAAAGGATGAAAGAGATTTAGTTAAACCAAAAAAGGCCTCTAAGAAAGCTCCAAAGAATACTAACACTAAGATTGCCGCCGAACCAAAGAAGGAAAGATCCATGTTCAGTGAAGGTTTCTTAGGAGATTTACATAAAGTTGGTGAAAACCCACAAGCTTATCCTGAGTTAATGGTTGAACATTTAAAAGCTACTAAGGGTAAAGTTCACACTAGATTCCCACCAGAACCAAATGGATACTTACATATTGGTCATTCTAAAGCTATTTTAGTCAATTTCGGTTTCGCCAAATTCCACGATGGTGTATGTTATTTAAGATTTGATGACACTAACCCAGAAGCTGAAGCTCCAGAATATTTCGTTTCAATTAAAAAAATGGTTAAATGGTTAGGTTTTGAACCGTTTAAGATTACTTATTCTAGTGATTACTTTGATCAATTATTTGATTTAGCTATTGTTTTGATTAAGAATGGTAAAGGCTATGTCTGTCACTGTACTGCTGGAGAAATTAAAATGGGTAGGGGTATCAACCCAGTTGATGGTACTCCAGGTGGTGAAAGATCTGCTTGCAAACATCGTTCCAGATCTGTTGAAGAGAATTTGAAAGAATTCCAATTGATGAAAGAAGGTCATTATAAACCTGGTGAAGCTATCTTAAGAATGAAACAAGATTTAGAGTCTCCAAGTCCACAAATGTGGGATTTAATTGCTTACAGAGTTTTAAATGCCGCTCATCCAAGAACTGGTGATAAATGGAAGATTTACCCAACTTATGATTTCACTCACTGTTTGGTCGATTCTTTTGAAAATATTACACACTCTTTATGTACAACCGAATTTTACTTATCCAGAGAAAGTTACGAATGGTTATGTGATCAAGTTCATGTCTTTAGACCAGCACAAAGAGAATATGGTCGTCTAAATATTACAGGTACAGTCTTATCTAAGAGAAAGATTGCTAAATTAGTTGATGAAAAATATGTTAGAGGTTGGGATGATCCAAGATTATTTACTTTAGAAGCTATTAAGAGAAGAGGTGTTCCACCAGGTTCTATCTTAAATTTCATTAACACATTAGGTGTCACTACAAGTACTACTAATATTCAAGTTGTTAGATTTGAAAGTGCCGTTAGAAAATACTTGGAAGATTCTACTCCAAGATTAATGTTTATCTTAGATCCAATTGAAATTATTGTAGACAATGTAGCTGAAGATTTTGAAGAAATGGTTGAAATTCCATATAGACCAGGTACTCCAGAATTTGGTAACAGAACTGTACCATTTACTAAGAGATTCTACATTGATACATCTGATTTCTCTGATGATAAAGAAACATCTAAGGAATTCTTTAGATTAACTCCAGAACAACCAGTTGGTTTAATTAAGGTTCCATTTACTGTCTCTTTCAAGAGTGCTGAAAAGGATGCTAATGGTAAGATCACTAAGATTCATGTTCATTACAACAATGATTCAGAAAAGAAGATTAAGCCAAAGACATATATTCAATGGGTTCCAATTTCTGAAAAGCATAATTCTCCATTACGTATCAAAGAAACTAGAATCTACAATCAATTATTCTTATCTGAAAATCCATCATCTAATCCAAAGGGTTATCTAGCTGATATTAACCCAGAAAGTGAAGTTATCTACAAGAAATCCGTTATTGAAAACAACTTTAACCATGTCATTAAGAGTTCTCCATGGGTCATGAATTCTACTAAGGAAAATCCATTCTATGTTGAAGAAGATAAGACCAGTAAAGAAGTATGTAGATTCCAAGGTATGAGAGTTGGTTATTTCGCATTAGACAAGGATTCTACTGATGAAAATATCATCTTGAATAGAATCGTTGCATTGAAAGAAGGTAAATAAACAAATTGAGAGATATTTAAAAAATTATTTATTTTTTTTTATAATTATAATAATAATATATATTAATAAAAACCAAAAAATTTATGAGATGAATTTAATTTTATTTTATGACATTTTTGTATTTAACTTTTTCAACGGCCATCGAAAAATTTCAACCGGAAAGTTAAGAACGATAATTAATGAAAAAAAAAAAAAATGGTAATGCTATTAAAAATATATAACTTAGATAGATCTATTTTAAGAAGAACCTCTTTTTTATATATAAATCTTCAAAAACAAACAAACACAAATAAATCATATCAAAAATGTCTGGTCGTCAAGGTGGTAAAATGAAGCCTCTAAAGCAAAAAAAGAAGCAACAACAAGATTTAGATCCAGAAGAACTTGCATTCAAAGAAAAGCAAAAGGCAGATGCTGCCGCTAAGAAAGCTATGATGGCTAATGTTAAATCTGGTAAGCCATTAGTTGGTGGTGGTATTAAGAAGTCTGGTAAGAAATAGATGAATATTTGTTATTTAAATATGTTATATGTATGTAATAATGAAACATTATTATTAATTTAGATTGTGAATTTTCAAATTAATTAAATTATTGAAATGCTATATATATAATAATGCTAAAAGGTATATATAATATTAAAAAGATAAACGTTAAGAATAATATTTGATTTTTTTTTTTGAGTTCTGTCTTTCTTTAAAAGATTGTTCGTAAAATAAATTACAGTGATAAAAAAGGTGTCTTTTTTTTTTATTGTTGTATCACATTGTACCAAACTCAGTTTCAACATATTTACCATTACGTAAAAGTGTTTTACATAATTTTGGCATAACTTCAACAGTAATTGGTTTTAATGGGAATTTTTCACCGTCCACGGATAAGATAGTATTAGTAGCTTTCGGTATTAAAGTATAAGCGGCAATTTTTGAATGTAAAACTTCAGGTTGTAGTACATGAGAACCTTTATCTAATGCTAATAAGATGGGTACCATTCTTGTAACCGGGGTTCTTGCATCTGTTAAAACCATATCTATAGCACCATCTGAAGGTAAAGCAGCTGGAAAGAATTTAGTATCAGCTGCTATGTATGGCATTTTGCCAGCATAAAATATACCTAAATTATTAGTTAAAGAATCATCAATTTTAACCCAATCTTTTGGTATTTCATCAACATTTTCAATTGGATATTTAATATTAAAATTATCTTCATTTAATTTATTATGATCAGGTCTTGATTCTTTTGATTTTTCAATTCTTTTATTATCAATATAAAATTTTCTTAAATCATTTTTAGTCTTCGCAATATATTTAACATAAATATCACAAGGATATTTTTTTTTTTGTAAAACATTAAATGCAACACCTAATTCAAATCTAGCAGAGCCTAACCATCTAATAAATTCAGTATTAATATCAGATTCAGCAATAATACCATAAGTTTGTGAAAGGAATGATAATTTTGGTGGTATATCAGGTTGGGAACAACACATAACATCTATCCTTTTTTCAACAGATTTAATTAATGATAAAGTAGCATATGATGTATTATTAGTCCAAAAACAAGATACACTCATAGCATTACCTGAACCACAAGGTAATTGAGTAATAGCTAATTTATTAAATGCTTTAATTCTATCTTCTCTTAGATATAAACCATTTATAATTTCATAAGGAATACCATCACCTGAAGCACAAACAATGGTATCATATTTATGTATATCTAAATTCTTGGCAATATCTATAGCATGACGAGCGTATTGTGTATAAGTTACATCTAATTTAAAACCTGCAGCTAATAATAATGGTTTTGCTTTAGTAATAAACATTTTCTTTGCATTACCTTTACCACCGAATTGATTAATAATTATTAAAATGGATCTATTTCTTTTACTATTTTTAAAAGATCTAGATAGAATATCTTCAATAATGTCATTTCTTCTAAAATATGGTGTTGATATGAAATCACTACTATCTCTGTTATACAGTAAAGCCTTTCTAGTTGGGAAATTCTTACTATTAACTGAAGTAGGACTAGATGCAGAATTAGAATTAATTGTACCTTCAGATTCTATATCAGATAAGAAAGATTTAAAATCATTTAATGATTCTGGATAATTTTCAATACATAGACTAATTTTCTTTGGTACTACATCATGCCTTCTTGGTTTAGCAAAAGTGATATCAATATAATAATTTTTCTTTAAACCGGTGGTATTATTTGTAGTAAAATCATTTTTAGTCTTTTCTTCTTCTAAAGTAGAACAAGTAGTACCAGAATCTGCATTAGGTATAGAAGTCATATAAGAAGCAGATAATATTCTAGAGTAGGGGATAACTGTATTAACAGGTAATTGACCATTAACCCATGAACATTTATTGGGATTATGTTTATGATGATGTTCAGAAGATATCGATTTCTCCAAAGTGTTTGGAGTATTAACGGATGGAGTATTAGACGGACTTGGTGTATTAATAACCGTACTAGCTGTGGAATAAGTATCACTTAAACAAGTAACACAACTAATCAAAGAGACAGTTTCGAAGAAAGTACTATTACTCTGATCTGAATTAATATATGGGGATCCGAATTCATCACCTACAAAAAAATCATTCTCATTGTCGTTATCGTTATCATTATTGTCATTGTTATAATCAGAAAAATCATTGTTGGTTGTATTATCTATATCAGATAAAGCATTATGGAAAGTATCATCATCTGAATCAATATTATTGTCATTATTACTACTATTATTATTAATAATAACACCATCACCGAAAACTAAAGAATTTTCATTCGGATTTAAATTAAAGTAATCAATATTTGTATTAGAATCGTTAGGCGTAGTAGTATTAGTATTAATATTATTAGTATTATTTATATTTTGTGATTTAATTAAAATACCATCTTCTATTAAAATAGCGGTACTTATAATATTATTATTTTTTTTTCTTTTATGTAATTTAGGCATTATAAAAGGTATGATATAATAGCAATCATAATCAATTACCCTATGTATATATATAGATAAGGATTGATATAATCAATAACTGAATCTGATATATTTTGTGATTTAATTCTTTAATAATTTAAATTTGCCATCAAAGATTAGAATATTATAAAAAGATAGGGTAAAAAAAGATAATGAAAACTCCGGTCACGTGGCGGTATCACCGAAATAAAAAATATACAATTTAATAGATATAATAAGCAAATTTTAGTAATAACTTATAATAATATATCAAATATTTAAGATATTTAATATTAAAATATAAAAATGATAAGTTAATGATAGTAGTGATAGTATAGTATGTTGTAGATCCTTATTAATAGATACACCCCTAACAAATCTGACACATTAGACAAAGTGGATATATAAGAGATATAAGAGATATGTATCGTAATATTAAAGAGAGAATATAATGGTATTGAGTAATAATATTACATATTAACTAGTGTATTACTGTGATATATTATATGTAAATGTGTTATAGATCTCAAGTATATTAATAGCATTTCGTTGTTTAAACATGCTCAGTATTATAAGACCGTGTTATATATATAAGAGTAGTGTATTATAATAGAGTTTTTTTTTAAATAATACAGTATAGTACTGTTGATCTTAGCTGTACCCTTAATTATAAGATATACAATATAATAATACTGCTTCTTATTACAATATAATGGGTTTAATATACTATATACTATGATATATGAGAATAATATATTTTTTAATACGAACGAAGTGAGCCACAGTTTTTGGTTCTTTTTTAAAATAGAACAATAAATGAAAGTATAATATTGTAGTATATAGTATAATATTAGAGTGTGTTAGTTTAATGGTTTGTGAATATCTAAGCTTCTAATATATATATATATACTCCATTGTATAGTATAGTAGTAGTATATAGAGTGGGTTACCCGGATATTCACTTTTTTAACATAGTGTATATTATATTAATTTACAGTATATAATATCTTATTGTACGATTTTGCCTTATATATGTGTGTTCAGAGTGGTAATTGATGGATAGAGTGTATTTTATGTCGTATTTGAATGTAATATACCATTATATTGTATGTTTCTAGAGTATTATTCTAATTAGTGGGTGAGCCGGGTAATGCAGGGTAATAATTTTATTGAATTCTTAATTAATTGATTAGAAAATAATCTAATAAAATAAGAGTAATACTTATTATTGATACAATTATCACAATTACCTCGTATATATATACTCAACTGTATTTTATAATACACTCGAACATCAGCAATGTTAAGATCTACCACTACTCGTTCAACTAAACTAATTAATAATACTAAATTATTAGTACGTAATTATTCATCACATAAAGAAATTCAATTTGGTGTTAATGCTCGTGCTGCTTTATTAAAAGGTGTTGAAACTTTAGGTGATGCAGTTGCTTCTACTTTAGGTCCAAAAGGTCGTAATGTATTAATTCAACAACCATTCGGTCCACCAAAGATTACTAAAGATGGTGTCACTGTTGCTAAATCTATTACTTTAAAGGATAAATTTGAAAATTTAGGTGCTCAATTATTACAAGAAGTTGCTTCAAAGACTAATACTGCAGCTGGTGATGGTACTACTAGTGCTACTGTTTTAGGTAGAGCTATTTTCTCTGAATCTGTTAAAAATGTAGCTGCTGGTTGTAATCCAATGGATTTAAGACGTGGTTCTCAAGCTGCAGTTAATCATGTTATTAAATTCTTAGAAAAAAATAAAAAAGAGATTACTACTTCTGAAGAGATCGCTCAAGTTGCTACTATTTCTGCTAATGGTGATGCTCATGTTGGTAAATTATTAGCTTCAGCTATGGATAAAGTTGGTAAAGAAGGTGTAATCACTATTCGTGAAGGTAAAACTTTAGAAGATGAATTAGAAATTACTGAAGGTATGAGATTCGACAGAGGTTTCATTTCTCCATATTTTATCACTGATACTAAATCAAGTAAAGTTGAATTCGAAAAACCATTAATTCTTTTATCTGAAAAGAAATTATCAGCTATTCAAGATATTATCCCTGCTTTGGAATTATCTAATAAGACACGTAAACCATTATTAATCATTGCTGAAGATGTTGATGGTGAAGCTTTAGCTGCTTGTATCTTAAATAAATTAAGAGGTCAAATTAAAGTATGTGCCGTTAAAGCACCAGGTTTTGGTGATAATAGAAAGAATGTTTTAGGTGATATTGCTATCTTAACTGGTGGTACTGTATTCACTGAAGAATTAGAATTAAAACCAGAACATTGTAAAATTGAACATTTAGGTTCTTGTGATTCTATTACTGTTACTAAAGAAGATACAGTTGTATTAAATGGTGATGGTTCAAAGGAAAATATTCAAGAACGTATTGAACAAATTAAATCTTCTATCGATATTAATAATGCTAATTCTTATGAAAAGGAAAAATTACAAGAACGTTTAGCTAAATTATCTGGTGGTGTTGCTGTTGTTAAAGTTGGTGGTTCATCAGAAGTTGAAGTTGGTGAAAAGAAAGATCGTTATGATGATGCTTTAAATGCTACTAGAGCTGCTGTCGAAGAAGGTATTTTACCAGGTGGTGGTACTGCTTTAGTTAAAGCTTCTCGTATTTTAAATGAAGTTAAAACCGATAATTTCGATCAACAATTAGGTGTTGATATCATTCGTAAAGCTATCACTAGACCAGCTAAACAAATTATAGATAATGCAGGTGAAGAAGGTTCTGTTGTTGTTGGTAAAATTGCAGATGAATTCGGTAACGATTTCTCTAAAGGTTATGATGCTGCTAATTCTAAATATACTGATATGTTAGCCGCTGGTATTATTGATCCATTTAAAGTCGTTCGTTCTGGTTTAGTTGATGCTTCAGGTGTTGCTTCTTTATTAGCTACTACTGAAGTTGCTATTGTTGATGCCCCAGAAGAAAATAAACCATCTATGCCAGGTGGTGGTATGCCAGGTATGGGTGGTATGCCAGGTATGATGTAATAAAAAAAAATTAAACAAAAAAACCAGCATAATAAATAAATAAGAAATTATATATATATATTTTTTGTTTTTTTTTTTATTTTATTTATTTCAAATCTTGTAAGTAACAAATATATAATTATCCCTATAAATAATTTTAAACTATTATAAAACAAACAAATAAACAAAAGAGTATTTATTATTCTTATTATTCTATATGTATTATGCGGTGTATAGATGTATATTTCTTGATGCGGTAAGATTGAAAAAAATGTCCATTTTAAGAATTAAAAAAAAAAAAAATAACATAAATCATCTCATCGCAATTTAAAGTAAACAATCTATAATAATAATTGATCTGTTTGTTAATCTGTATCTTAATTATTTGATAATAAGTTTTTAGATTTAAAAAAAAAAACAAATTAAAAAAAAAAAAAAAAAAATAAAGAAAAAAAGATCAATTGTATTGGTCTTCTTTTTTCAAGAATTGTAATAATAATAATTTAAATGTCATTCAAATGTTTGAATACCCTAGAAATCCTCATACTAAAGTATTAGGAAATGAAAGAAAGATACGATATCAATATATTAATGAATTATATAAAAATTATAATTCGAATTCAAAATTAAGAAATAATTTATCATTATCTAATTCTGATAATGGTTTACCAACACCTGAATCATCAGCACATGAACATAGTGAAAATGAATCAAATAATAATAATAATGATTTTGATTTTGATGAAATATCAAATCATAATTCAAGTAATGAAGAATCAAAATATTTTTCAAGACATGATAAACCAGAAGATGGTTATGAAATATGGGAAAATAATATAAATAAAAAAATACCAATTAATAAAACACATATAACATTTAAAAAATATTCAAAGATAGAAAAACTTTCTAATAAAAAGATTCAAAATCGTATTATACATACAAGTAATCGTCTTCAAAATCATTTTAATGCAATAAAACAAGGATATGAGACTAATTATTTTGAGATACAAACAAATTCATATAAAAATATACATTTTGAGAATTTAATTAATTTATTACATTATTCAATTTCACGTGAGAATTGGATACAAGGACAAAGAATATTTGCAATATTAATAAGGATACCATTTGTTGATATAAGAGATATTTGGGGACCTGGATCATTAATATTAAGACATTCAATATCATTAAGTAGTTCAGTTGAATTTTTACATTTAATGACACAAATATATGCATCTAGACAAAGATTTCATCATAATGTAAATTATCAATTTCCACCAGTATTTAGTCGAAGTTCAAGAACACATATGAGTAAATTTACAAGTTCATGGTTATGGTTACATTTAAAATATTTACAAAAAATTCCATATGAAGATGGAATAAATAATTTTGATAGACAAAGGAGAAAGATAGATGATTTTATAGATAAATTGGATAGTATGATATTAATACCACCATATTCTGAAGATTCAGAAGTATGGTATATATTAGGAATGGCACATTATTTAATGAGTAAAAATTTAAGTGAACAATGGAAAATTAATAATAATAAATTAAAAGGTAGTGATAAAGATATAGCTATTGGTAAGATAAGTAGTCATATACAAAAAGTTGAGAATTATTTAAATACTGCTAAGAGTAAAAGTGAATGTCGATTTGATGGTGATATAATAATTAATAAATTAAAAGACATGGAAAGAGAATTATATGAAAAGGGGAATAGTAGTAGTAGTAGTAATGAAGAAGAAGAAGAAGAAGAGAATAATAGTAGTGATATGGATGATACATATATTATACCTGAATATCATAGTGATTCTAGTACATAAAAAAAGCATTAGCATGTGCAAAAAAAAAAAAAAACTTTGCACCTATATATATATATACATAATTAGCATAATAATATAGATAAGATAGATATTAATCATATAATATGATCTTTCATAGTATTAGTATTAGTTGAATAAGTCATTGATATATCTGGTATGATTATATGATTTGAATTATTCTTATTAGGTTGTAAATATAATTTAGAATTGATAGAAGTATTTGAAGAATAATCATGAATATTAAAATTGATATAATTATCATCAGAGATGAAATTAATAGGGAATGATAGCCAAGTTTCATTAAGTATATTAGTAGTAGATTGTGTAGTGGTTTGTGTTTGTCTCTTCTTTTGTGGTAATACATTACCATTATCATCGAATACAGGTAATCTACACATTGGACAAGTTTGACTTCTTTCCATCCAATTTTTCAAACAATTCATATGGAAAACATGACCACAAGGTAACATTTTTGGTTTTCTTTTTGTAAAATTTGAATAATTTGATTCATATATATTTAATTCATCCATACAAATAATACAAATTTTATCATCCATTAAATTTAATTCATTTAATAAAATAGTTGGTAATTCAGAATCTAATTTTTTATTATTAATCCAAATTTTCCAAATAGCGTTAATATTTTGTGATAAAGTAATAATATCAATAACTACATCTTTAATTAACATAATTGGCATAGCGAATGGTATTAACATAAAAATATGAATAATTGTTTTACAAAAACGTGTAAATGTATCAATCATTTTTTCATATACGAATTTACCTTCTAAACCATTAAAACCGGAATCATCATCATCATGTATAATATTATCATCTTCTGTATCTAGAGAAGTGTTTAATGCTATAACAGAAGACCTATGAAATTCATAAATATTTAGTATAGAATGTGCGAATATATTAAACAAGTCAACTAATAACATCGTGAATTCCATACCTAATAGAAGATAAACTGATGTGGAGTAACCATTTGAATTAGATCTTAGGGAAGTAGATATACAATAATTCATCATAAGATAATCTATCAGAGTGAATAGTATCATATTAAAGAAGAATTGTGTAGAGAATATCAATTGAAATATAGTAGTGGTATCATTAACGGTTTGTAATAGTGCTTCTAATCTGTCTTTAAGTATCCAATTGGATACTTTCATATACAATAGTATAATACTTAACAAAATGGTAGAAAAAATGTCATGTTCATTAAACATAGAAGACATAAATACCATATTAATAATAGTGAATGGTAATCTCTCCAAAACGTGCTCATATTCAATTAAACGTAGTTCACCGAAAAGAAGATAATTAGAGGATTTCCAGATGATGATGGAGTTAATAATAGAGAATGTGGATATAATGATCACATTAAAACCTTGTGTCAGTCTGATAGTCACTTGTAGGAATGAAATACTCGTTGACACTGCCAAATACACGGCAGCAAACGTCAGCAGGTATATCAGAACAGTGAACAGACCAAACTGCACTGTGCGAGATTGATAGAAATGCATACTCACACTGCTCTGCTCTTGTCATAGGTACCCTTCTTCTCACCTATATATCATTAAAACCCAACTCTCTTTTTCATCTAAGCACACCTGCCACACTCGCCCATTACCCTTCCCGGCAACACCCTCACACCAACACCTGCCATAGCACTCCATAATACACTATGCAACATATTGCTATTCTCTTCTCTCTGTTCTTTTTGAACACAGCGCTCTTCTTCCGCGGAGCCACTGCTATTTCGCGATCTTTTGCTGCTTCAGGCAAACAAAGCAGTGAAAAAGAACCCTGTCCCTTTATTTCTAAGCCCATCTCAGCTCTCTCGAATGCATATATAACAAGTATATTTTCATCACAATGCATCATTCTTTTCTCTCTTCTCCCAATCACACCCAAGTAATCCATCCACAATGCTATTGTCACAACAATTACTCACTATTCTACTATTAGACTCTGTGTTGGCTTGGTCGCCCACTGATTCTTACGCTCCAGGTAACGTCTCTTGTCCAAATACTACACTGTTAAGAAACGGTTCTTATTTATCTGATGATGAATTGAATTGGTTGAAAAAACGTGATGTCAATACTAATAATGCATTAAATAAATTTTTAAATCATCATATTAAAAATTTCTCTAATTCAAGTATTTTTAAAAAATTTTTAAATTTTAATAATACTGAAAAAAAATCAAGAATCGCTATTGCCGCTAGTGGTGGTGGTTATCGTGCTATGCTTAATGGTGCAGGTGTTATCGCCGCTTTCGATAATAGAACTAATGGTTCTTGGGAACATGGTTTAGGTGGTCTTTTAGAATCTTCTACTTATTGGGGTGGTTTAAGTGGTGGTTCTTGGATGTTAAATACTTTAGCTTGGAATAATTATACTTCGGTTCAAACTATTTTAAATAATTTCACTGGTAAAGATGATAAATATACTATTTGGGATTTAGATAATTCATTATTCTTTCAAGGTGGTTTTAATGTTTTTAAAACTGGTAATATTTGGAATGAAATTAGTAACGCAATTGATGATAAAAGAGATGCACATTTTAATGTTTCTTTAACTGATGCTTGGGGTAGAGCTTTATCTTATCAATTTTGGCCATCTTTAAAAGAAGGTGGACTCGCTTATACTTATAGTACTTTAAGAGATGTTGATGTTTTTAAAAATGCAAGTATGCCATTCCCTGTTGTTGTCGCTGATGGTAGATATCCAGGTACTTATATTATCGCTGATAATGCTACTGTATTCGAATTTAATCCATTCGAATTTGGTTCATGGGATCCAACTTTACGTACTTTTATGGATATTAAATATTTAGGTACAAATATGACTAATGGTAAATCAAATGGTACTTGTATTGCTGGTTTCGAAAATGTTGGTTTTATTACAGGTACTTCTTCATCTTTATTTAATCAATTCATTTTACAATTAAATACTACTAATATTCCAAAAACTATTCAAAAAATATTTAATCATATACTTGAAGATTGGTCACAAGATGAAAATGATATAGCTGTTTATGAACCAAATCCATTTTATCAATCACATTATTCAAATCATTCTTATTCAAATGCTTTATCTAATTCAAAACAATTATTTTTAGTTGATGGTGGTGAAGATTTAGAAAATATACCATTTATACCATTTTTACAACAATCACGTCAAATTGATACTATTTTCGCTATTGATAGTTCTGCTGATACAAATCAAAGTTGGCCAAATGGTACTTCTTTAGATGCTACTTTTCATCGTCAATTTACTAAACAAGGTTTTAATATTTCTTTCCCATATGTACCAGATACTGATACAATGGTTAATTTAGGTTTAAATAAACGTCCAACTTTTTTTGGTTGTAACGCTTCTAATTCAACTAATTTATCTCATATTCCACCATTAATTATTTATTTACCAAATACAAATAATTCATTTGCTAGTAATACTTCTACTTTTAAAATGTCATATGATAAAAAAGAACGTATTTCAATGATTAGAAATGGTTTTGAATCTGCAACTAGAAAAAATATGACACAAGATCCACAATTTGGTGGTTGTATAGCTTGTGCTATTGTTAGAAGACAACAAGAAAGAGAAAATTGGGAATGGCCAGATGAATGTAAAAAATGTTTTGAAAGATATTGTTGGAATGGTAAAATTGATAATAAAAATATTACTAATATACCAAAACCAAATATTACTACTGAAAGTGGTGTTCTTTCTAGTTTAACAAAATCTATTACTAAAACTAAGAAAAATAATAATAAGAGTAAGACTTCTAGTGCTAGTGCTAGTGCTTCAGCTAGTTCTACTGATGGTGGTTTCTTTGATAATTTCTTCTAATATCTAAAATCATTAACAACTTATTTTTCTAAATAATTTCCGCTTTTTTTTTTTTATAAAACTAATTAAAAAAATTAAATAATAATATTATTAATAAATAATGATACAAAACTTTGATACATATATATAATTTTAATCTCTAATTTTAGCATATCCTTTAGATATTATATTATGTACACCCATCCTTCTATTCTCTAATGCAAATAATAAATCTCTCATTACAATACCTGGTTCTTCTCTTGCTTCCCTAAATCTTAATCCAGTATCACCTCTAGTAGCTATTTGTGATGCTACTTTACCTAATTTAGATCCAACATTTGTCGGTTTATTAGTTGATGATGTTAACCAACCATATTGTTTTTTACTACCTGCTCTTAATCCAGCTGTTAAATTTGATGCTCTATGTAATGTCTCTTCTGAATCGGCTTTATTCTCATAATCTTCCTTCTCTAATGATAATGCTATTCTCTTTTTAACTCTTCTCTCTTCTTCCTTTTTTTGTGATAATGCTATATTCCTTAATGCAATTGATACATTTGATCGTCTACCAGAATTTAATTTAACTGCTTTTCTACGATGTCTTGATACTACTAATGAATTAGTTAAAATATCTCTCATATATGTTTCAGTTGCTGCTGATATAAAATTTAATATATCTGTATTTTTAGAAAAATCTTGTTGAAAATTTTGTTCTTCTAAATTTTTTTTTAAAAAATTTGTTAATTGATATGGATGTAAAAATGGTGAATGTTCAGGTACTTTACCATTTGGTACATTAATCATAGATTTAGATGCTGTTACAGATGAATTTAATAAAGCTTCTTCTTCTCTAATATTAACACCTGCTGAAAATAAAACATCTTGCATTTTACTAGCTGATGCTTGTGTATTACTATTTGGTTGAATACCATTCTTAGATACATTTAAATTTTTAGGATCTTGTTTTGGCTTTTTCGGTAGTGCTAAACCATTATTATTTGTAGGATTATCAATATTCTCTTCATCATCGTCATCTTCTTCTTCTTCTTTAACTATATTAGATGCAGGTGATGAAATATTAGGTAAATTACTATTACTAGGAGCTACTGATGACGTATTACTTTTATTATTTTCTACAGTTTCATTATTACTATTGAATGGAGTCACAGTTAGAGTGGCATCATTGTTATTATTATTATCACTATTGAAATATCCAGCATAACTACTTGATGGGGTATCAGTATTAATTGTATTATTATTATTCATTCCCAAATCAAAAGCTGGTTCTGATGTGGTATTTAAGGTATTTTCTGGTGGTATTTGATCAGGATTCTCTTCTTTAATCGAATCTGGTGACATTTTTCTAATTCTATTAGATAAAGTATTTGATTTTAATTGATCCAATTATAAGTAGTTAGAATCGTATTATTATTTATCAATCTCTTTAAAAAATGTGTGCAATTTTTCTGGTATTTTTTTCACTTTAATTAAAAATCACTAATTTTTAAAAAAAATTCGGCCTGTGTCCGGGTAAAATTGTAAAAGTAATACCAATTTTTTAAAAAAATATTGACAACTCTTTTTATTATAAAATATTGCCATTTTCCTTTAATAAGTTCAATGAGTTTAATAAATTTTCCAAGGATGTGTTCTTCATGTTATGGAAATGATATTTGAATTTCATCCAATTTAAAATTGATTCAATCATCAGATTTTGTGTCTCTTGAAAAATTATAAATTCTTCAAGAATACATTTTCTTATTAGCCATGCTTTATTTGATTGATCTGTTATCAATTTTTTATCTCGTTCAATAAATGATTGTAATAATTCTTTATCCTTTTGTTGCAAGAAATCTTGATTATTATTATTATTACTATTTAAAATTTTCTGTTGATTAATTTCAATTCTTTTCTTTAATTTTATTATATCATTTTTACCAATAATTCTATACCTATTAAAGATATTCTTAAAAGATTTTAATAAAATTATAAATTTTTTCAAATTTGGTAAAATATTTTGTGAATAATTATCAAATTCATTATTATCAATATTATTTGAAATTGTAACAATTGAATCTTTAATCGATAATAAATTTGAATTTATCTTATCAATTGAATCTTTATTGCTTTCATTATCATCTGGATAAATTGTGTTTAATTTTTTAGATAAATTATCTAAAAGTGTTGAAAATAATAAATTTTTTTCAATAATTGTATTCTTTAATAAAGTTTGATCATTTTCAATAAATAATAAAATCTTGAACCAAATCTCAATTACAATATTTAAATTAATGTCTGCAGTATTCCATTGATTCAATATATCATTATTATTAAACCAAATTTTCTTAAAGTCTTGTGATATTTTTAAATCTGTAAATTCATCATTAAAATTTAAAATTGTTGATTTAATCCAATTAGTCAATTCAATTGGTATTGTTAAAAATATTTCAACATATTCATCCTTAGATAAAACGGGATGTTTTATAAGTAAATTAATAAAAATCGATAAACCATTTTTACGTCTCTCTAAACTCTTTGAATTATTATAATTTTGTGTAAATTTGATAAATTTTGGTGGTAATTCCGGTATTAACCTGAATGGATACCTTTTAATAAGTGTATCTCTTAACCAGAGAAAATCTGAATATCTTCTAATAGCCGTGTTAGAGGTAGAAGTTGAATCCAAATCCTTAGTAGTAATCTTATAATTGACATGTTTAAAAAGGAAATTACCAGATAATTCAGGTAACTGTTCTACAATGATCGAGTCTGGTGACAAGGGATTATAACTGTTCCTCAGATCAAGATACCATTGTTGCTTGCTTAATGTATAATCAGTATCATCATCTTCTTCTTCTTCAGTACTTCTCTCGAGGGGCTGTTCATTGCCATCATGTTCTTCCTCATATACTGGAGTAATATCGTTCAAATTACCTTCATTGGCATGATCCTGGTTCAAACCTACAGAACCCCATAGCTCTCCCGTAGCTGCATCAGTAATAGTACCAGTAGCATCGACGGTGTTGTTCTCGTTGTTGTTGCCGTTCTCAGCAGTGTGCCACTTATTAGCAGTAATTTCTTCTACACCATTTTCTTGTGTCAGCTGTTTATTGGAACTCCAATGGTTATCGTCCAAGAAGTCCATCTTATCGTTGATGTTGTCGCAATCTCTGGATCTTCTGCAGTATCATTTCTTCAGAAGGCATCATCTTATTTGCTTTTTTCAACCTCCGCCTAGTGCTAAAACTTATATATAGTCAAACCTTGTATAATACAGTGAGTAATACTACAATGCAACACATCTCACACTCAAAGACATCTTAATAAACGTTATTCATAAATCATTACTCTCTAGTATATACATTGTGTTCTTTTAAAAAAAGAACCAAAAACTTCTGCTCGCTACGCTCGTTTATATATATTTATACGTATAATTATTCATTAAAATCAAAATTGATCCAGTTAGGCCAGGCTAACTCATCTTTTATAAAATTCTTAAACTTTTCAATCAAAAATTCTTGTAATTTGATGTCAACGTTCTTCAAAACAGAACCGCTGTTCAAATTACCATTTATATCGTAAAACTCAGTCTCTCCAATCTCCGTCTCTATTCGTATATCTTCAATGATGGATATTCTATCCAATAGGTCATTGCTATTACCAGTATTGTGATTCGATTCATCGTTCTCTTCTTCTTCTATATCACACAGTATACTCACGAATACCTCGTTGGCCAGATATGCTATCAGTAGTAGACAGTTCATCTTAAAATTCGATATCTTCAACTTAACGGGTAATTTCAAGAAATTCTCATCTGGATAGTTGATAGACAAGATACCTGTTAGAATAATTTCGAAATGAGGATCATTATATTTGAACTCACTGACTATTTGAATGTCATGATTAATAATCATATCATTAAAGTCGTTTTTGATCGAGGGTTCTACAAACTGATTAGTATTGTCACCACTCTCTTTGTTGTCATCCTTTGTAACCTCATCCTTCACAGATTCATAGAACTCATCTATGGGATCATTTATCTGTTTAATAGTAATCTTAGGACCTGTATTTCCTAAATTGATATCCTCCACACTGATCTCACTCAGATAACTAGGTAACTGTATTGAATTAAGAAAATTTGTCAATTTATTTACAATTTCATTTTTCAAATTTAAGTCATTTTTAATCTTTTCCCAATTTATATTTAATGACATACTCTTCTTCTACTTCTTAATTCTTAATCAAGTATAGTAATAACAACTCAGATCCTATAAACAGTATTTTATTATTTACAAATTGATTAAAAAAGATTATTTTTTTTTTTTCAATTGATTATTTTTGTTTTGATGATTACCCGTTTAGACTTTAACTGGATGCCTCAACAGGAAAACTATTAATTCTACTAAATAGAATAATATATTGAGAAAAGGACTTGTACAAGTTGTTGTTCATTTTACTGCAACAAGTAATTCAATTGAATTATTAGAGGCTACATCTGTTTCAATCAATAGTAGGGGTTGAAATACTTTGTTTTTACTACCAACGGCTTTTATATAAGAGACACAAGTTATTTCATTTTTCTTTGATTCCATAAGGCAAGGTTTCTTCTCTTCGTTATTCATTTGATTAAATATAAGTGTATTATTTTTGATATTTCTCCAGTTTTTATTTCAAACTTAACAATATAATATATTATTATTTCAATATTGTTATTACTCTTCTATAGTGTGGTGTCTGTGTGTATATTTCCGCTTGCGTCTTTGTTGTTGTCTTTTCCCAAAAGAGAAAATTTCACCATCACTCTATAATAATATCAATAATAACCACAAAGAATTCTTAATTATTTTCAATTTAAAAAATTTATTAGAGGTACAATCTACTGAATAGTGATTTAGAAGATTTTTTTAAAGAGTTTAATTCAATTAATTATAATAATAGTATCAGTTATTCAAAGGAAAAAAGGTAAACTATACTTTATTTGGGAGTTTTGTCATAATTATAACAATCGTTTGAAAAAAACATTAAGAATTTAAAATCTAACTATGTCGTTGGCACCATTAAATGATCAGAATTTGAACAATCGTTCAAATCTATATAATAACAATCCTACATTTACACCTGTTAAAAAAACTAATACAGCTAATAAGAATAATAGTTTGAATCATTATACTCCTATCAATAATAATTTTAACAACAATGTTAATGATAAAGAAAATTATTATAATAACAATAATAATAAAAGGGCTATGCCAAATGAACAACAACCTATTACCAATAAAAAAAAGAAAGAAAAATTATCATCTTTATGTAAAACACCTCCTTCTTTGATTAAAACAAGAGGTAGAGATTATAGAAGAGGTCAATTCTTAGGTGAAGGTGGTTTCGCTCGTTGTTTCCAAATTAAAGATGATACAGGTAAAATATTTGCTGCTAAAACAGTTGCAAAAATTTCAATTAAAACTGAAAAGACTAGAAAAAAATTATTATCAGAGATTCAAATTCATAAAAGTATGAAACATCAAAATATAGTTCAATTTGTTGATTGTTTTGAAGACGATATTAATGTTTATATTTTATTAGGTATTTGTCCAAATGGTTCATTAATGGATCTTTTAAAGAAAAGAAAACAATTAAATGAACCAGAAGTACGTTTCTTTACAGTACAAATTTGTGGTGCAATTAAATATATGCATTCAAGAAAAATTATTCATAGAGATTTAAAATTAGGTAATATTTTCTTTGATGAAAATTTTAATTTAAAAATTGGTGATTTTGGTTTAGCAGCAGTTTTATCAAATGATAGAGAAAAAAAATATACAATTTGTGGTACACCAAATTATATTGCACCAGAAGTATTAATGGGTAAACATTCTGGTCATTCATATGAAGTTGATATTTGGTCAATTGGTGTTATGATTTATGCTTTATTAATTGGTAAACCACCATTTCAAGCAAAGGATGTTAATACAATTTATAATAGAATTAAAAGTACAGAATATTATTTCCCTGGTAATAAACCAATATCAAAAGAAGCAATGATTTTAATTCAAGATATTTTAGTTCATGATCCAATTGTAAGACCATCAATTAATGAAATTATGGATTATGTTTGGTTTAGAGGTTGTTTCCCAGATAAAACTTCACCAAATATTTTTATTGAATCACCTGAATATGATCAATTTATATCACCAAAGGAATCATTAATTAATTTTAAAAATTGTATGAGTAATTCTGGTTTATTATTAATTAATGATAATCAACAAAATCATTTACAAAATAATAATACAAAAGAAGAAAATATACTAAAAATGATGGAAAATGAATTAGAAAAATATAATAATCATACAATTTTACCACATTCATTATCACCAAATGGTACTAAAAATAAATATAAAGAAATTATTGATATTGAATCACAAAAAAAATTAAATGATTTAGCTCGTGAAGCAAGATTACGTAGAGCACAACAAGCAAATGCAAAAAAAATATTAGTAGCAAGCTCAACGAATAAAATTAATTGTGAAATTTCATTAAGAATTTTAGCTAGTGAATGTCATTTAACATTAAGTGGTATATTAGAAGCTGAAGCACAAAAAAAAATGGGTGGTCTACCACCATCAAGATTACCAAAAATACAAAATCCAATTATTGTTACAAAATGGGTTGATTATTCAAATAAACATGGTTTTTCATATCAATTATCAACTGAAGATATTGGTGTATTATTTAATAATGGTTCAACAATTTTAAGATTAGCAGATGCAGAAGAATTTTGGTTTATTAATTATGATCAAAATGAAGGTTGGGTTGCTAGTCATTATTTATTAAATGAAAAACCAAATGAATTAACTAGACATTTAGATGTCGTTGAATTTTTTACAAAATATATGAAATCAAATTTAAGTAGAGTTTCAACATTTGTTAGAGAAGATTATCATAAAGATGATGTTTTTTTAAGAAGATATACACGTTATAAAGAATTTGTTATGTTTGAATTAAGTGATGGTACATTTCAATATAATTTTAAAGATCATCATAAATTTGCTATATCAGATGGTGGTAAATTAATTACATATATATCACCATCACATGAGAGTAAAACATTTCCATTAATTGAAATATTAAAAAATGGTGGTATACCAAATTGTCCAAGTAGTAAATTTTTAGATAAATTATCGTATATTAAAGAAAGTTTAAAAATGAAATCATCAATTGTAACAGTTGCTGATGATAATGGATTAAAATAAAATAATTTAAACGACATAAAAACACATAAGAATACCCCACATTTCATTTTAATTCAAAATTGTCATACATTTTTATAAACCAATTAAAAAAAAAAAAAAGATACATTCTAAAAGAATTTTTTTTTTTGTTTTTTTTTTATTAGAATACTAATGAAAAGAAGTAAAAAAATATAATATAATTCCTTTCACTTTAATAATAATATATTCCTGTAATATCATATAAATTTTCTTTTCGTTTTTTCTCTAAAAAAAAAAAACTATTTTGCATTCATAATTAAATATATTTATATTATTTAATTTATATAATAATAATACCAATTCTAAATTCTAAAGTATAGTTTTTATGCATTAATATCAACACCGAAATCATCTAAACTTTCACCCCAATCATTAACCCAATTTTTAGTATTATTTATAGATGTTCTTTTCCTTATAACTTCTTCACCATCAACAATCAATTTCTGGATATTATTATTATTATTCAGATCTTCACCATCTATTGGTTTCATATTATTATCTGGTGGCCATGGTATACATAAAATAGCATCTTGAAATACCATATTAGGTTCAATGGCGGCAAATTCATTTTTTTCAAATATTAAACCATGACCATTTGTCGGTGAACCCCATGGATATAACCATTTATAGAAAGGACCTAATACTGTAATTGTATTTTTAAATGGATTTAAATCATATGGGAAATTAACTAATTCAGAATAATTTAATTTATTAATATCCTTAGTATAATTTTGATTAAATAATTTAATTGTTAATTTTTCAATAATTGGTTGTAATTTTTTTGATTTATATAAAGCAAAAATTCTATCTTGTTCCCAAGATTCAATTTGTGTCCTACCATTGAATATTTGATTATATATACAACGAATGAATAATAAAATAATAGTGAAAAGGACAAAAAAATTTAATAAAGCAGTTAAAATTAATGTAATAAGATGTAATTTTGTTGGTGAAGAGGCAATTGTCTGTGGTAAATGACGTATATGATATAAATGAATGAAATGTGAACATTGATGTATAAATAAATTACCAGTACCAATAATGACCCATAATAAGAAACGTATAAAATGTGGATAATTATTATAACCTACACAATTCATTGTCCATGGACAATGATGATCCATCATAAGAACACAAGTTTTACAAGTTTTACAATGGTGTGATCTTGGTGGTTTATAATTATTACATTTTTGACAATAATTTTCCCATTCAATTATTTTATTTGGTGATGGTTTATAAGATTTTGGTGGTGATCCAGGTAATGTATAAATAGCCAAATAATAAGAATAGTAAATCATGATAGCAGTAATGAAATACCATATTGTTTGGTTTGTTGTGAATATAGATTTAAAGACTAGAAAGTATGATGTAGTGGAAATAAATGTTATAATGCATAATGGTATGGCAATACCCAACCATGGGTATTTAAACTTTGGTGCCATGGGAATATCTTTATATTCTCTTTTGAATATTTAAAGTCTACCTGAACAATACCACTACTACTAATAATTCTATTAATCACACACTATATATTAAAGATCTCTCTATTAGATATATCTAATAGATCTATTGAAATATATTAAAAAATCTATTAATTTTATAGATCATGTGATTGTCATGTGACCGATTTCTCCTCTTTTTTCCACGTGATTCCCCGCAATTTGAATTTTCGAAAAAAGAAGAAACAAGAAAAATATCCAAAAAAACAAAAAATGTTGTTTTTTTAAAGAAACACGTTAAAATAAAAAAAAAAGGATTTGAGAGGAAGTTTTTAAGAAGTTTTTTAATTGATCTACTGAAAAAAGAATAATAAAGTATTATTAAGAGTGATCAAGGTTAATAATAATAGTGTGTTTAGCTTAGAATCAGATAGTAAAAAAGATAGTTTATATCAATAGTCGGTCATCTCCATAGCAATAGAAGATATTTGTGGCGATATACTGGATTTAACTTTATTTTTTTTTAACGGTTTTTTTTTTTTTGGTTTGTTTTTTGCTTGAAAAGAAGAAGATCCTTCCCCCCTCAGTTGTTGATTAAAGATAAAAACGAAAGAGAGAAAAATACAATATACATTAGAAAGAGAATAAAACATATATATATTCAAGTATAGAAGAGTATTGCAATATGACTACAGAGTTACCTTCCATCAATAGTACGACATCTATATCTGATAATGTTGCTTTAAAGAATTATTATGAGAATTTATTATTTCGTAATGCTAGTGGTAAATCATTATCTGATTTAAATAATAATAATCATAATAATATTAATCATAATATTAATCATAATAATGAACATTTTATTCATGAAGATTCTTTAACTTTAAATTTTGGTAATAATACTCCTTTTAGTGCACATCATCAAATACATTCAACTCCAACTACACAACATTCTTATGATAATAATCATTTCTCTAAAAATCATTATCATAATAACCATAATAATTTTATGACTTTTAATAATCCACCTTCTTCTGCACCAAATTTCCCTGTTTATCACAATCAAAATTATTCTAATAATCATATGATTCATTCTAATAATCATCATCAACATTATACTAATAATACTATGAGTAGTAATAACAATTCACATGGATTAAACCATGGCAATAATAATCATGGTATTACACATAATAATATTAATAATAATTTAAATATTAATTCAACATCAAATGATTTTATTATTGATTCAAATCAAAGTATTAAACCAAATGATAAGTTAAGAGATATTTATAATAAATTTGGTAAAAATTATTTTTCATCTGAAATTGTATTTAGTTTAATTGATAATTTAAAATTAAATTTATTAAATGAAAAAATAATTTCAAAATTTTTAAATTATTTATTAGAAATTAATAATTTAAATTCAATTGAATTATATGCACCATTATGTTTAGTATCATTAAAAAATGGTAAATTAGAATTATTATCAAATAAACAAATTACTACAACGACCGAAAATAAAAGTAATAACAACTTGTTGTTATTAGAGAGAGGTGATTTAGTTATTATTGATGGTGATCGTGGTAAAGATTTAGGTATGGTAATTGAAGGTAAAGTTAATATTGAATTAGCTATATTTATTAATTTTTTAAAGAAAAAAATACATTTTGATTCATTAATTACAAATCCAAGTAATCATATTGATAATTCAAATTTTATTGAAACATTATTGAGTGATACTAATAATATTATTGATAATAATGGTATTAATTATGATAAATTTGAATTAATTAAATTAATTATACCATCAAAGAATATAATTAGATTTGCATCTAATTTAGAGATTATTAATTTTTTACCAAAAAAATTTAATGATGAATTATTAGCATTAAATTATATTAATAATAAATTAAAATTTAAAAAAAATTTAAATTTAAATTTTAAAATAATATCATCTGAATTTCAATTTGATTATAAAAAATTAACTTTTTATTATATTTGTAATAAAAGGAATGATTTCAGAGATTTAATTAAAGATTTATTCAAATTTTATAAAACAAGAATTTGGTTATGTGCAATTCCAAATAATTTAGATGTTGAAAATTTATATTGTAAAGAAGAAGAAGAAGATGTAAAAGATATTGAACAAGATATTAAAAATTATAAATTTGATAATTTCCAAATTGGTATTTATATTGAATTAATTAAACAATTGTTTAATATTTCACTGGTATGAATAACAATTGTTTTTTTTTATGGTATTCCACTTCTCCCCCATTGATGTTTATATTCCAAATTATACTTTACTTCCCTATAGATTTTTTTTTCCTTTCTCATACACATACATACACATCCTTTTTACCATTGTTGTTTTTATTTTTCCAATTATTATGTGTTTATTAAAATTTTATAAAAGAATAATACAATTTTATAGTATATAAATAGAATTATATATAATTAGTAAGAACTATAGAGATTTTTTTACTATATGCTTTTTCTTGTTATTGGTATTACTTTAAATATTCATGATTAGTCAGCTGACATCCACTCTTTTCTCACGTGATGCAGCCTGTGAAATTTTTTCTTTTTCTTTTCTTTCAATTGAAAAATAAAATTTCACACGGCGTGAAAAAGAAACGAAAAAATTTTCCTGTGGCTTCCAACTGTGGCGGCGATGAGATGCCGTGGTTTCCAGTATTATTATTAATAATAGAGCCAGTATTCGTGAATATATAAAAGAGATGAGATATTGGATAACAATTGGTATTCTTGTCTTAAATTCATAGAATTGTATTTATGATTAGAATTGTTATTATATTTAGAGTTATAATTCAGGTATCACACCAGTCAACCACATTTCTTTCATTAATACAATATGGCTAAAACTTTCTTATTTACCTCTGAATCTGTCGGTGAAGGTCACCCAGATAAGATCTGTGACCAAGTCTCTGATGCTATCTTAGATGCTTGTTTAAGAGAAGATCCAATGTCTAAAGTCGCTTGTGAAACTGCAGCTAAGACTGGTATGATCATGGTCTTTGGTGAAATTACCACTAGAGCTAAATTAGATTATCAAAAAGTAGTTAGAGATACTATTAAACAAATCGGTTATGATGATTCTGCTAAAGGTTTTGACTACAAGACTTGTAACGTTTTAGTTGCTATTGAACAACAATCTCCAGATATCGCTCAAGGTTTAAA
Organism: Yueomyces sinensis; assembly: GCA_030581855.1. Lineage (NCBI taxonomy): Eukaryota > Fungi > Ascomycota > Saccharomycetes > Saccharomycetales > Saccharomycetaceae > Yueomyces > Yueomyces sinensis. The sequence goes on from JAKTVU010000025.1 coordinate 160,999, forward strand.
ATTAGATGAAGCTTTAGAAAATTTAGGTGCTGGTGATCAAGGTATTATGTTCGGTTACGCTACTGATGAAACTCCAGAAGGTTTACCATTAACTATTTTATTAGCTCATAAATTAAATATGGCTATGGCTGACGCTAGAAGAAATGGTTCTTTACCTTGGTTAAGACCAGATACTAAAACTCAAGTTACTGTTGAATATGAAGATGATAATGGTAGATGGGTACCAATTAGAATTGATACTATTGTCGTTTCTGCTCAACATGCTGAAGAAATTTCAACTGAATCTTTAAGAGATCAAATTAAAACTGAAATTATTGAAAAAGTTTGTCCAAAGAATATGTTAGATTCAAAGACTAAATATTATATTCAACCATCTGGTAGATTCGTTATTGGTGGTCCACAAGGTGATGCTGGTTTAACAGGTAGAAAAATTATCGTCGATGCTTATGGTGGTGCTTCTTCTGTTGGTGGTGGTGCTTTCTCTGGTAAGGATTACTCTAAAGTTGATAGATCTGCTGCTTATGCCGCTAGATGGGTTGCTAAATCTTTAGTAGCTGCTGGTTTATGTAAGAGAGTTCAGGTTCAATTCTCTTATGCTATCGGTGTCGCTGAACCATTATCTTTACATGTTGATACTTATGGTACCGCTACTGTCAGTGATGATGAAATTATCGCTATTATTAAGAAAAACTTTGATTTAAGACCAGGTGTTTTAGTTAAAGAATTAGATTTAGCTAGACCAATTTATTTACCAACTGCTTCTTATGGTCATTTCACTAACCAAGAATATTCTTGGGAAAAACCAAAAAAATTAGTCTTATAAGTGCATTCTACTACTAATTAATAAATTAATGAAAAAAAATAATAATAATATTAATATTTCTCTCTCAACATTCATGCTAAAAAAAGAAAAATTTTGTAACTAAAAATATTATAAAAGAATATATACATCTTTTTTTTCTATATGTATATATATATATTTATATTTATTTATATATGTGTATATATCTCACTGTAAATTAATATAAGAAGTTTTAACAAAAAAAAAACTTTAATATCTTTATATTTTATAAAAGATATATATTTATTAAATTACTGTATTTGGTAATTATCTTTATCACGAAAAAAGAATTTTGAATCGATTATGCCTAATTAGGAAATATTTATTCTTTTCATGATACAGACTTAGTAAAACTTAAGAATAATCACACAGATATATATATTTAATTATTATTATTGTAGAATTTATATATATATTATTAAATATACTTTTCTCTATCTCTATATTCCTTTAAATCATTATTATCATTAACTTGAGTGTTAATTTTTTTAGTTAAAAAGCAAGAAAATAAAAGAGAGAGAGAAGGATACCATGTAAAAGAAATGCAGGTACTATTTAAATATTATTGTTATAAAACATTAAAAATAATGAAATAGAATAGAGTATACTACTTGTTATTTGTTTAGTTGAAGTTATAATATCATACTTTTTATTACTATCTATTTAGTGTACACCCGTACACCACATACAAAAGTATGTTTCAAAAAGTTAAAATTTTGCTTTCAACCAGAGTCGAACTGATGATCTCCACATTACTAGTGTGGCGCCTTACCAACTTGGCCATGAAAGCTTGTTGTTATTGATGTTGACTTCAATAGCTGCAAATTGACTAAAGACGAACAACAAGAGAAACGAGGATTATAAGCTATGAGTAGCGTATATTAATAGGTTAAATTTTCTATTATAAATCTCGATATTTTTTTTTTATATAACAATTATGTAAAGATAAATACAATTAATAAAAGTAATAAAACAGATGCGACAAGCATGTGTTTATATATGAATAATGTACAGAGATGTGCTTAGTGAAAAA
>JAKTVU010000026.1:0-160059 GCA_030581855.1 Yueomyces sinensis
TCGGCCGAACTGCTAAAGCTAGAAATTCGGCCGAGTAGTTCATATTATCTCTAGTAGAAAAAGATATATATTAAATTATCGATACACGACAGATAAAAGGGAAAGAATATTAATATATAAAGGCATGCATATTTTAAAATAAATAATGGCACAACACTCATTCTTCTTGTAATTTATAATATAGCAAAATAGAATAAAAATAAGTATTTACTAATTCAATAAAAAAAATAATAAATAAGAATGTCTTACCCAGAAAAATTCCAAGGTATTGCTGTCGTTGAACCAAAAGATTGGATTCATCCAAAAAAAATTTCTTTCAAACCAAAAACATTCGATGATCATGATATTGACGTTGAGGTTATTGCATGTGGTGTTTGTGGTTCAGATGTTCATGGTGCCGCTTCAGCTTGGTGGCCTTGCCCAAAAAACCAAGTTGTTGGTCATGAAGTCATTGGTAAAGTTGTTAAACTTGGTCCAAAATCTAACAGTGGTTTAAAGTTAGGTCAAAGAGTTGGTATTGGTGCTCAAGTTTTGTCATGTTTAGATTGTGATCGTTGTAAAGAAGACAATGAACAATACTGCAAAGAGTATTTTGTTTCCACCTATTTGTTTAAATACAAGGATGGCTATGATGCCCAAGGTGGTTATGCTTCTCACATCAGAGTCCATGAACATTTTGTTTACCCAATCCCTGATGAAATCCCAACTGAATTAGCTGCTCCCTTATTATGTGGTGGTATTACAGCATTCTCCCCATTACTAAGATACGGTTGTGGTCCTGGTAAGAAAGTCGGTATTGTTGGTATCGGTGGTATTGGTCATATGGGTGTCCTATTTGCCAAAGGTTTAGGTGCTGAAGTTTATGCTTTCTCTAGAGGAGAAAATAAGAGAGAAGATGCAATGAAATTAGGTGCCGATCATTATTATGCTACCAGTAAAGAAGGTTGGAATAAAGATTTATCAAGTACCCTTGATTTATTGGTTATTTGTGCATCCTCTTTAACTGGCATTAACATTGATGATTATGTTCCAATTATGAAAGTGGGTGGTAACATTCAATCTATTTCCGCTCCTCCTGCTGACGAAAAGCTTGTTTTAAATCCAATGGGCTTAATGGGTGTTACCATTGGTAATAGTGTGATTGGTTCAAGAAAAGAAATTTTATACATGTTAGATTTAGTTGCCAAAAAAAATATTAAAATTTGGATTGAAAAGATTCCAATTAGTGATGCTAACGTAACTAATGCATGGGAAAGAATGGAAAAGGGTGATGTGAGATATAGATTTGTTCTAACTGATTTTGATAAACAATTTTCTCAATAAGGGCTATGTTTTAAACAAAATTTAAAGAATTTTATGAACTTATTATAGTAATATTTAATATTCATTTGAAAGAGTATACCAGAAGAGAAAAATATCAACTTTCTATTTTATATTTTTCTTCGAAATAGCAAAATATATGTAATTTAAAATATTCTTTATAGTTACATACAAATAAATTAGTTTTAAAATAACGTCTAATAGGCACATATAACTTAAGAAATTTGGTTAATAAAATTACTGATTTTAAATATTCATGAGGGACTAAGAAAATACTTTGATTTCCCTTACATCTAAGAACCCAGATAAGTTAATAAGATATGTAAAAAAGATGCCAAATGTCCTAGTTTAAAAAGCATAGCCAAAATTACCTTCAATTTGAATTAAGGTAAATATTTGGAATTAATAAAAGTGTTGGAGCTTAAGCTCTTTAGAGAGTAAGGTTAACTGATATCATCTTATTTATACGTAAATAGTGATGGTTACGCGCGCTCGCTGTGTAATCATCTGACTATTAGTTTTCTCTCGGGCTTATTATATAAGACTAGGGATGAAAAATAATAGAATCTATATAATATTCACTTATATAGAATCGAAGCCAATACTATCATCAAACCATAGTAGGTAACCAGCTATATATAATACAAGCAGGATCTTACCCTCTTTACTAGGTTATATAACAGTTCACGTCACTCTTGAAAGAATAGATGACTATGGTCCAATAAAAAGGAATTTTTTAAATACGAAAGTATACTTTGTTTTGAACCTGATACATAATTCAAAGTCCAAAATATCTGTATGTTATCTTTAAAATAATTACATAGTTTTTTTCAAGATTTATTGAAATTAATTTAATTTATAAATTTGAGATTTTTTTATCAAAGGTATTTTTCATTCGATTTTTACTGCACCTTAGAAACCATTTATTATAACCAATTGGCCAATACTTTTCTTTTTCAAAATTTATTATAACTAATAATACAATGTTTAGTTAAACTATTTTTACTATATTTTAAATTTTAGATTGTAGTTGTCAAGATAATGCGATTTAAATAACAAATTAAGATTTCCATGAAAAAAATAATCATGGAAAACTGCAATTATTAAGGTAAAATAGAACAGCAATCACATACTATAAGTTATGTCCATATTGTTCCACTACCATGACATATCTTAGACCTTCTTTCAAATTAATATCGGTTCCAGACTTACTACTTTTGAAGGAAACAAAAAAGAATTGACATGTGATTATAACTATTATTATCAGGTTCTCTAAAATTTGATTTTCTCATAAAACAAGGCCTTGTTGGCGCAATCGGTAGCGCGTGTGACTCTTAATCACAAGGTTAGGGGTTCGAGCCCCCTACAGGGCTTTCTTTTTTTGATCATGGGCGGGTGGTCACGTGACCTAGGATAGTTTCATATAATAACCTCTTGTCACGTTTTCGAGATATAGATTCTCTATATTATTTCTAACTGAACTGTAAATAAGTATGAAATGTATATCAGAGATATAAAATAATAATAATTCTATAAAGTTGTATTAAAAGAATAAAATTATAAATTGTAGATTAAAATAAAAACAAATTATTATTATCCTCAGGATTGAACTATAGACTTCTCTGGTTTCTTGTCTTGATGTTCAATCTTGAGAATAATAAGGTTTAGAAGAATATTACTATTCTTTATTTATATACTTTAGTTTTTCATCTCATCTTCAGTTGTCGATGAGCTCAATTCGTAGAAAATGATATCGACGCGCTGAGTAGACAAAAGATTGGATATTATACCAACTTTTGTCTGCCAACGCGACACCTCTTTTTTTTTGAAATATTTTGAACTCTGTAGTGTCATTGAAAGGTTTTAATCTAAGTGATCATTTATTTTAGCATTACGGTTGATGTGTATTGTATTAGTTCTGTGTTTAACACTTTGAATGAAAATTTATGAAACCGCTTAACAGTGTGTCAGAAGAAAAAATAATTGCCAGTAAAACTTCAAAAATATATAGCTTAACTTTTCTAACCAAAAGATAATGTAAATGAATATCTAAGGTAACAATCAAATTATATATTCTATGTATAAAAATAAATACACTCAACTCAGGTTGTAATTGGGAGAAGAAAAAAAATTACTCGGTTATTGAATAAAGTTTCTTAAATAAGGATCACTGTAAAAAAGTTTTGTAGTTATTTAAATACTTTGAGATATCATCTAGTTATTTCAAATCAAAATATATTTGCCAATAACTGTACAGAAATATGTATATCCTTATTAATAATTATAGTCTTTTTTGCTCATTTAATATTGACGCATGATCAATTATAGTTATTCTGAAAATCCTTAGGACTCTTTCTGATATATTCCTAATTATTATCATCAATTGTGAGATGAACAGTATCTTCAGAAGTTTGAGTAATATTTAATAAAACGAAATAGGATACATAATAATAAATTATATTTTACATTGTATTGTGAGATTATTATATATACATAAATTCATATACACATATGCTTATTAATCTTCTTCTTCAGCAGGTGGAGTCCATGCAGCAGGTTTGAAATATTCTTGGTCTGCTATGACATCCTTCTTAAATTTTTCCTTGTTGTCAGTAAATTCTAACAAATATTCTAACTCTAAATCATGGCATTGTCTACCTAGGATAATCAAAGAGTGTAATGGTTCACCAGCATCATATTGTGAAAGTTCTTCAATGGTACCTACTTTGAAAGATTGTGAATTTGAACCTAATCTACTAATAGCAACAGCTGGGGTATTTGGTGTATAAGCATTAGTATTTCTAACTTCTTCAATTTCTAATAATTGTTCACAACATTGTGCGATGCTCATATAACGTGGTGGTTCATAAATTAATCTACCACGAGCCATATTCTCTATACTTTGTTCTTTAACTTTAATATCTAATAACACTAATGTATGTAAACCAATTTTTCTATTTTCTAGAATTTTATCATACCATGAATCAGGTCTCCAGTTATTTGTAAAGAAAACCATTGAAATGGTTTGACCGAAATTGTATAATTGTAAACCACATGAACCGACGGCATTCATAACACTTGCATTATGGATGACTTCTACTGGAATCTTCATATGCTTAGCTCTTAAAACTAAATCAGTATGGGTAGTAGCACCAAATACATCACCAACTACTAAGAATGCAACATTTTCAGTTTTAGCTTGTTCTAACATTTCTTCACAACCTGATTCAACTAATTCACGATCAGCTAAAGTAACTGGTCTACCATAGTATTCCTCCAATTCTTCCTTGGTAGAAGCCATTAAAATGGAAGTGTAATGTTCTAAGTACACATTAGAACAAGAACGAACAGCTTCCAAACCACGAACAGTAATATCTGTTTTGTAAGATAAACCAAGACCGATCAAATACAACATTTTGCTGAGAGAATATTAATGTTGAGTATTAGCCCTCTACCTAATCAAACACAAGATAGCAAGTTTAATAATCACCAAACGTTTTAATTAAATACATTTTATATGTAAATTTCAGTTGATTTTTTTTTTTCGATGAGCGGTCTCTTACTGGAAATCACGAAAATGATGGTTTAAACTTATTAATATAATGCTAGTTAAAGGTGCACTGCCTTGTATCAAGGTGAGAATTGCCAACTAATGCGGGTGTCAAGTCTTGTCGTTGATAATAATTTAAAACAGGTTTTTACATCCTTTCAAATTTAAAAATTGAAGATACAGGTAGAAATAAGCGCCTTGACAATGTTGACATTATTTTCTTAGTAGTAATGGCCATTCAAGGTAAATTGATATTGTATATATCCATAATATGTCACAGTAGCTATGAGCATAGTTAGAAACAAAGGAATTTAGGATTTTATCAAAAGTTCGTTATTTATAGGGCTATTCAGTAAGTTCTAAAGAGCTTCTTATAATTAAGGTAAGAAGCCCGAATGCCAGCCCGTATAGAAGAAGAAGCACAATAATAAGATTAATAGATAGAGGTTCAATAAGAGCAGTGTACTTGATTCAACTAGATATTTCTATCATTTGATAACCATGTCTAACATATTTAGAAGCATGAAGTTGCTGCGACAACAACGGATATCTAATTCTTTCTCCTTGCATTTCAAGCCATTCAGATTCCAATCTAGAGGGTTGCATATTCTTCCTAACAGTTCTCCAAAGAGACACCCATTCTTAAGAAAAAGGGTTATTCTATTAGGTTCTTTGGCTACATTGGCAACATTTTCTTATCTGACGAATGAGCAAGTGCATTCTAGTGCCAATCATGTCATATTGTTAATCAAAAGGGTCTCCGTAGTCACGAAAGCTACTTCAAAATGTCTATATAATTATAAGAAGACACTGAACAAGAAATATAGTACCACAGAGGATCGTTCATTGGCAATTAGTGATTGTCATCTAAAATGTGCCAAGATAACATTAAAGGCTTTAGAAAAAAATGGTGGGATTTATATTAAATTTGGTCAACACATTAGTGCGATGACTTATGTTCTACCAAAGGAATGGACTGAAACAATGCTTCCTCTATTAGATAAGTGTCCAGAATCAACGTATAAAGAGATCAGTGATATGTTTGAAAGAGATTTAAATTTAAGTATATCAGATATATTCTCAGAATTTGATCCCAAACCTATCGGTGTAGCTTCATTAGCTCAAGTTCATATTGGTAAACTGCTTGATACAAATGAAAAAGTAGCTATCAAATGTCAACATCCATCATTAAAAGAATTCATTCCTTTGGATATCATGCTAACTCAAACAGTTTTTAATATATTGGAAGTAGTTTTCCCTGATTATTCCCTTACATATATTGGTGATGAATTACAACAATCTATATATGTTGAAACAGATTTTATTAATGAAGCAAGAAATGCAAAATTGACAATTTCTAATTTTAAACCATATTATAAAAAAACAGCATTAAAGATACCTAAGATAGTTCAAGCTCATAAGCGTATATTAATAATGGAATACCTAAATGGTGCAAAATTAGATGATTTAAAATATCTAGATAAACATAATATTTCAAGAGATGAAGTATCAATATGTTTGACACATATTTTTAATAAAATGATATTTACACCAAATTGGGGTATACATTGTGATCCTCATATTGGAAATTTATCGATACAAGCGATTGAAAAAGTTTCGAATGGAGGCCATAATTTTGAGATCATCTTGTATGATCATGGATTATACAGATATCCGACTTTAGATATAAGAAGAAATTATGCACATTTTTGGTTAGCAATATTATATCATAATATTAATGACATGAAAAAATATTCAAAAATTTTTGCAAATATTGATGAAGAACAATTCCCATTATTTACAGCAGCAGTAACTGGGCGAAGTATTGATACCGTACTAAATAAAAATTTGATACAAAATTCTATTAGGACACAAGATGAAATCGTAGAGATGACGAATGGTATAATGGAAGGTGAAAATCTATCTCATTTAATGAATATTTTAAGTAAAGTTCCAAGAATTGTACTGCTAATTTTAAAGACTAATGATCTTACTAGACATTTAGATGAAGTATTGAAATGTCCCGTTGGGATCGAGAGAAATTTTCTAATTATGGCACAATATTGTCTAAAGATTGTATATAATGAAGAAATTGAAATAATAGATAATAACTTCCAGAGAAGCCAATACAAGAGATATTTCAAAAAATTCAAATGTTGGTGCAATTATGAATGGAAATCAAATCTATTATTCCTTTACGATTCTTATATCGTACTTCAAAGATTTATCTCCGCTCATTCATTCAGAATACGTTTCAGATTGAAAACAGCAAATATCTAATCGTGTAAATAAAATAAGATTATACATTTTTTTAAAAAAGGTAAAAAAACAATTAAATAGCTAAAGATCTAACTGATAGTTGTTTGTCAATCCAACCTTATTAAGTGTCGCCATAACAATCATCACGCTTTTTTGCGTTATTTTTTTTTCATCAGATATTTTGCTGACAAAAGCCTGAAGTAACCTTACTAAGATGAATAAGTAAACACTGACGGCATTGCGCGTAGCAACCTTCTTAGATGACACCTGTTATCTTCATATCCCTTGAAACTTGCGTCCGAAAACATTCAATTACAAATCTCTGAATCTCAGCTTAGGGGGTAAATAACCCTGGTCGTTGAATAATATTAGACTAGGTTGCTTAGGTAAGTGGTTTATCTGCTACTTCTTGCCTCCGACTTTTTATCCAACTATTTATTTCATATATATATAAATACGGTGCAATCCTTTTTTTTAATTGTGTGCTTGAATAACTAAGTACTCTTCAAGAATATTCACTAATACATACATCCTAACAGGAAAACTATTAAAAAAAAATTATTCACAATGAAAGTAGCTATTATTATTTACTCAAACTATGGTCATATTACGACTCTTGCACAAGCAATTCAGAAAGGTATCAAGAGTGCAGGAGGAAAATCAGACTTATATCAAGTTCCTGAAACTTTATCAGGCGATGTGTTGAATAAGATGGGTGCTCAAACATTTGATATCCCAATTGCTACCCCAGATATCTTAACTAAATATGATGCATTTTTATTTGGTGTTCCAACTAGATTTGGTACTTTACCAGCTCAATGGTCAGCATTTTGGGATGCCACAGGTACATTATGGGCCAATGGTGAATTATTTGGTAAAATTGCTGGTCTTTTCGTTTCTACAGGTACATATGGTGGTGGTCAAGAGAGTACAGTTAAAAATTGTTTATCATATTTAGCACATCATGGTATTATATACGTTCCATTAGGTTATAAGAATGCATTTGCAGATTTGGCTAATGTAGAAGAAGTTCATGGTGGTTCACCATGGGGTGCTGGTGTAATTGCTGGTCCAGATGGTTCAAAAGATCCTTCAGATTTGGAATTGAATATAGGTAGAGCACAAGGTAAAGAATTTTATTTACAAGCTAATCAATTATTGAATGTTGCTAAAACAGGTAACAACCAACAAACCACAGGTGCTGCTGCTGCCACTGCTACAACTAATAAAGAAGCTACTAAAAAGAGAACTAATGTTGACAATAGGGCTAAGACTGCTGACAATGGAAGATCTTCTGCACCTGCAGCTACAACTGACAAAGCATCTAAGGAAAGTGGTGGCAATTGTTGTATTGTAATGTAATGTGAAAGGACTAATAGTGAAAGAATATTATAATAATAATAATATATATATATATATAATGCTAAAAGCTCTCTAAAAATACTAATTATAATTTATTTTATTTTTTTTCTCATTTTAGTATATATACATGGTTTAGATTACAAATGGAATTAATAATTAAAGTATAGAGAGATGATCTATTTCTTCTTTTCAGGGACTGGTAAAGTTCTCAAACGTTTTAACAAATAACTATCTTTATCTTCTAATTTCTTTTGATATTCAGTCTGTTTCTTACCTGGATATAAGATTCTTTTATCCAATTCTGATAAATTATCAATAATATCTTCTTCTTCTTGAATGTTACGATCTTTTAATTTCCAAATCTTCTTTATCTCACTGAAACAATGCATACACAACGTATGTGATCTTTTATAATGGCCACAAGACGGACACTTATTCAAATTGTGGATAAACTGCAATTGTTTTGATTTTGGAGCATACAATTTTTGTCTCTTCTTCATATGCGATACTTTCTTCTTAGGCACAGCTAGTAAACTTGGAGTCCCCTCGAACATAACCAGCCCTTCCCGGAGAGGTGGTATGGCACCTTGTGAAGGTATACTAGGTGTAAGTAATTGAGGCTGCAGGCTTGCCAGTATACAATTTAAGGGATTGAAAAAAAATCTAAGATTCAGTATATTCTTTGATTTCGGGACAAGCATCTTTTTATAGTCTTTTTCACTCAATTGAACGTTGTGTCCACTTAAAGTATACTCTTTAATTGGTTCTCCTTTATCTCACTAACTCTACAATGAATAATTTCACATACACTATATATTTCATCTAATAAACTCGAATATTATATATTACATCCTTTTCTCGCAGACACCAAAACCCGAAAACCTCGGCTATTAAAATCATCAAAAAATTGGATATTTTAATAATAATAGTTAAAGATCCAGTGAAAAAATAGCAAAATAATACAATATAAAGATCTAATTAACAGATCTACAAGTCTCTTTTCTTGAGAATAACAATCATTAAGATGAGCTCATTAAATTGAATCTTTTAAAGCTGTTTCTTATTATAATATATAGAATGTCGCCAAACTCGTAAACATCAATTGTGTCGTCTGGCAATAATAATAATGTCTGGGCTCCCAGCAACAGATAAGAAAGCCCTTGTCCTCATTCTGCTGTTTGCCGTGGATCCATTTTGTTGACTGACCTTGTTTACCACTACAATGTACCTCTTAAATGAGGAAATGCCTAGCACAAGCTGCTATCCCCCACCTACAGCAAGCAATAATACCCCCAAGAAGCCTTCCAGTAGGACTTCTCCGAGAACCGGCAAAGATCTCCCCCATGCTTATTTGAAGATTTGTAACACCTATAAAACTGGAGTCCTTTGGTCGGATATCTGTTCATCTTGAAGAATGCCATAAACCCATTTGGTCATTCAGAATTGTCCAATTGTCTCCTCAACACAGCAATTTGCTTTCAAACAATGGTAGAGCCAAGAAAAATTAAGGTACAGAATCCCATCGTGGAGATGGACGGTGATGAACAAACACGAATTATTTGGCATTTGATCAGAGAGTTGCTTATACTTCCATACTTAGATATTGATTTGAAATACTATGACTTGTCCATCCAGAACAGAGATGAGACAGACGACCAGGTAACGGTCAATTCTGCATTAGCTACCAAGAAATATAAGGTAGCGGTTAAATGTGCTACAATTACCCCAGATGAAGTAAGAGTAAAGGAATTTAATCTGAAGAAAATGTGGCCTTCTCCAAATGGTACTATTAGAAATATTTTAAATGGTACTTGTTTTAGAGAGCCAATTGTTATTCCAAAAATTCCAAAATTAGTTAAGAATTGGCAATATCCGATTATTATAGGTAGACACGCGTTTGGTGACCAATATTATGCTACAGATGTAGATATCCCTGATAATTCGAAATTGAAATTGTCTTATACTACTCCAGATGGTAAAGAAGTCGAAATACCAGTATTCAATTATCCAGTAGGTGGAGGTGTAGCGATGACAATGTTTAACACGACTCAATCAATTACAGATTTTGCCAAGACTTGTTTTGATATGGCAATTAATCGTAAATTACCATTGTATATGACAACTAAGAATACAATTTTGAAAATTTATGATGGTAAGTTTAAAAATATTTTTGAAAAAATGTATAATGATCAATATAAGGAAAAATTTGAAAAATTAAATATTTATTTCGAACATAGATTGATCGATGATATGGTAGCTCAAATGTTAAAATCAAAAGGTGGCTATATTATAGCAATGAAAAATTATGATGGTGATGTTCAATCTGATGTTGTCGCTCAAGGTTTCGGTTCATTGGGTTTAATGACCTCTACTTTAGTTACTCCAGATGGTTCCGCTTTTCAAAGTGAAGCCGCCCATGGTACTGTAACTAGACATTTTAGATTACATCAACAAGGTAAGAAAACTTCAACAAATTCAATTGCCTCAATTTTTGCTTGGACAAGAGGTTTAATTCAAAGAGGTAAATTAGATAATAATACTGATTTAATCAATTTTGCAGAATTATTAGAAGCAACTACAATAGCTACAGTACAAGAGCAAGATATTATGACAAAAGATTTGGCATTAATCTTAAATAAAGATTCATTTGCTTCTACTGAAGAATTTATTGAAGCTATTGCTGCGAGGCTTAAATTACAATTTCAACAAAAAGTTTAATAAGCGCACTAATATTGCCAAATTGTAAAATCATTTTATTTATTTTTTGATTTTCTTTTTATTTATTAATTATAATATTTTATTTATTTTAATAAAAAAAGTTATTACATAATATACAAAGCATTTATTATTATTATTTTTATCTCTAGGTAAAAATTAATTTATTTGATCTCTTCTCTTTATTGTCCTTTGTTTCTTTTTCAGCATCAACAACAAACCCTAAATATCCATAACTAGTTTCATTACCAAATTCAACACCTGGAATTTCAGATACCTCAGAAAATTCTTCTTCCTCGTCATCATCATCACTAGATTCAACTGTGCCATTATTCTTATTCCTTTCCAGTTTTTTATTAACTCTCTTTTGAGCAGATTTAGTCAATTTTGTATAATCAAACATATCTAACTTACTAGGTGAAACCCAAATAGCATCATCTTCTTTTTTCTTCTTACCTAAAGATTTTTTGTCTCTTTTACTATTATCTGATGGTGCCCTTAAGCTGATGGATCCCATTGTATTAATCTGTGGTATCCTATAAAAAATTGGATCTTGAACATCATTTTTTATAGATTCCTTAGCTGACATCTTATCAAATAACATTTTTTGTAAAGGTGGTTCTTGACTCTCGTTAGCGGTTTCACCTTGGTCAAATTCTCCAAAAGTCATATCAAAGGAACTAAATTCTAAATCACTTAACATATCTTCATGATTTTCACTGATTACTCTAATAGGATTGCTATTGGTGATACTTCTAGGTTTAGCAGCACTAATTCCTGTGTCTACATCTGTGTGTTCAGCCTCAGTTTCTGTATCTAATACTTCAGATGTACTAACATTGGTTGTCTTTCTACTAAATTGTGGGCCATCCTCTTGTAATTGGGACACAACTCCGGACATTTGTACCGACTCAAAATCGTTAAATTCTTTAGATGAAACACTTGAAGTATCTGGGCTTCCTATTGATGAACTTCTAACTCTCATGATACTTGGAGAACTGATAGTTCTAATAAAAGGTTTCTCAACTAAGCTTGTCTTTCTTGGTTCTATCCCATTCTTTTCGACTGATTTGATTATTAAGTTATCATCTATTTCAACGTCATCTTGGTCAAAATCTGATACTATATTTTTACCAAGTAAAATAGATGATTTTCTGGAAAGGTTTTTGTCTATTGGGCTTCCATTAAGCATAACTGATGATGATCTTCTAGATAATGAATGTTTGCTTGTGTTCTCATGAGAAATTGGAGTGAAATTTGACTTCAGAATTTGACTACCATTTAATGCTGTGCTTAATATCCTTGAGGATATATCACTATTTCCAATTGGGCTAGTAGTTGATCCAAGAGGAATATCGTACGAGGCAGCAGAAGGCGTTCTCTCAGTTTCTACATCCTTGATCTTTGGAACTTGTACATTAATTGTATTATAATCAGATGTTTTACGAGAAGAATTAGCTGAAGTTGGTCTAGTTCTAGGGATGTAAGTTTGGTTAATGTTAGAAATACTATCTTCTTCAGTTTTGGTATAAACCTTCTCCATCAAAGAAGAGTGTTGGATTTCATTTTGACCTTCAAATGGAGATTGTACTGAAACAGGAGAAACTAAATCTTCAACTTCTTTATCTTTATGGTATACTGCAGGTGAGTCGAGCTCTGAGAAGTTGTCGATATGTTCTGGTTCATCTTTAAATGGACTACCCTTCTCAGTGGCAGATAGCATTTCACCAACTTGTGGTAAAATAATAGGAGCAGTTTGGACAATTTTTTCTGACTCTCGATTCAAATTTTTCGCCTTCAAAGCTGGTAGTTGTGGGTATTTTGTCAAAATATCATTGATCTTATTAGGAGAGGAAGCTGCAGTAAAAAATCCAAAATTTTCACCTGAGTTCTTTGGTGGAGATAATGACCTGTATTCACCATCTGTATAGAGTGGTTGCAATTTCAGAGGACTTGTAATACTAGGTTGCGAAGAATTAATACTAATATTAGAGGTATCATTGTTCACAAATTTTGATGGAGACCTATTAATTACCTTGAATGGAGAAGTCATATGTAAAGAAGATGTTCTAGTTGGACTTTCTTGTAGCATATTATCGGCAATATTTTCAATCTCTAACAGGAAGCTATTTTTTATGTGAGTTATATCAGTTAAATCTGTATCTTGCTTGTTTATGTTGTATTTCAAATTTTCTGAGCCAGAGAATGGTTCTAGTGATTTGTTATCCAAAATAGCATTGGATTTAGGATCAAGATGAACAACGCTACCAATTGAATCAACGGAAATTTCATCATTAAAGGTGTTCTCTACATTGTTATCATTAGCAGAAGTTTCCGTTTGTTTTTCATTAGAAGACTCTTTCTTAACATTTTCCACAGTTGATATCTTATTGGCAACTGATTGAACCCTTGTACTTTTACCAATAGCAGTCTTTAAAGAAAGAGTTCTATCGCTTGGATAACGCTTCCAATTAAAACTTGCATCATTTTCGTCCAAAACTAATCTAGTAAACTCGAAAATCTCTCTGAAAGAATCGGATCTGTTGACTCCTATTTTCTTAATTACAGGTTTAGGTAAGTTAGGGAAAATTGGACTTTCAGTTTCTTTTTTTTCATCCTTCTTGACAACAAAGCCATCAATGACTTTCTCTGTAGCTATTTCTATGTTTGGCTTTTCACTTTCGATGGTTTCTGGATCGATCGTAGTTTCACTGTTATTTTCATTTTTCATTACATTTGAGTTTTGTTTTGAAGGTGATTTTGGAGGACTGTATTGTGCTACTCTGCTAAAAATGGTAGCAGCGCCTGTTTCTCTTGATTTTTCTACTTTTGGTATTAAGTCAACTGGATCGTTCAAAGGAGTTGTATTCTGGGTTGGAATTGAAATTGCAGAAGTTGTATCTGTTCTACCGGTGTCAGATCTGGCTGAATTTTGGTGATCAGTAAATAACTTTGGTTTTTCAGAAAATATCGGTGAAGGATTAATTATTCTGGAATCTTTTTCAATTGATAGTTTTTCATCAGAAGTTTTTGATGGTTCATCCATTTCAATATTACTTAGAATAGTTTGTTTCCAAGCTTCTCCTACCTTTGAAGTTGGTGCGGTTTCGGTGCTTTCAACTGAAGGTTTTTTATCTATAATAGAAGAAGTTGATTGTTCATCTTTTGACTGTTCTGGGATAGAAAAGTAGGCATGTGGAATCTTTGGAGGGCTCTGTTCTATTTCTGGAGTGTTTAATTCTGGTTCAACTGGAACTAAATCACCAAAGAGATCGTCATCAAACATATTTTTGGCCCCTGTAGGAGATTGTCTTCCAGAGTCAGGTTGAGAGTTAGATCTTCCAGAAATATCTGGAGAAACTTGTAACCGTGGAGGAGATTTAAAGCCTAAGCCAGGTACAGATGGAGTAGAATATGGTTGCATTGCGTGGAAAGATTCTGTTGAGGTGTTAACATCATTGGATGGTATTGATGGTGCAGAATATGGTTGCATTGCATGTGGCAAATCAATAGGAGGGCTTAATGCGCTCTGTGGAGCTGAATCAACATCAGATGAAGGTAATAAATTAGGGACTGTAGGCGTAGCTAGGGTAATAACATTGGTAACAGTTGATTCTTCATTATTTTGGGGAATACCAAATACTGTTTCAGGTCCTCCAACAACTGATGATAAACTGATCATTTCTTGCTTATCTTCATTTAGTTCAGAATTCAAACCATTCTCCTTTCTGTTAGAGTCCTCACCTTCTGGTACTTGAATGTTAGTATTGGTATTGTTTTTTACATTGTTAGATTCAGCAGCTGGAACTACAAATGGCTTTTTGTAACCAGATAACAATTTAAAATCTGAGGTTGATGCAGGAGTAACATTCACTTTTGGTCTGGAAATTAGATTTGTTAATTCAGTTTCAGCATTTATATTTGTACTCATTCTTAATTCCTCTTGTTTAGTTGGTTGTATTTGAGGTTTTGAAACTATTGGACGAGTTGGAACAGATTCTTTTTTCGTTTGTTTTAAGACTGGTTTAGGTGCTGTGGTAGCGTTAACGTTTTTAGTATAGGTAGTAGTTTTCCTAGTATTATTATTACTAAACATACCCTTCATTGCACCAAAAATACCTTTCTTCTTACCCCTTTGGGAAGTAGAAATATTAGCAGCTACAACCGTAGGTTTTTGTTTACTACTTGTTTGTTGATTCTTCTTTAGATTTTCTTGAGTTTTTGAATCAGAAGATGTTTCGATTTTAACACTAGTTTTGGCAGATTTAGATTTGGGCTTCCCATTTTTAATCTTTTCTGAATCAGTATTGATATCTTTACTTTTCGAATTTTCCTTTACCTCTGAAATATTTGATGTAATGTCTGATTTCTTCTTATGTGGATAATCAGATGTTAATGTACTGTATGAGCTTCTTTTACTATGTCTTTTTGTATTCGAGGTTGATGAGGTGTGTAATGTTGAATTTGAAGGAATTGAAGATGGAGCACCAAAAGATGTAGTTGAATTATGTTTCTTTGAAGTTGAAATAGTAGGAGGAAGGAATAGAGGGACGTCTGATGTAGAAGTCGTATAACCATCCCTAATGAATTCCAATAAACTTTGATTTGCTTCAATTAATTTAGAGAAAATATTAGAATTAATACTCGAGTAGTAGTTAGGTAATCCTTCTTGTAATAGAGAAAGTAATGTTGGAATCAATTGCATAACATTAGTGTTAAATTCTTTAGTGACCTTATCATCAGTAGCATTAAAAACCTTTAGATTAATCTCTTCACATTTTGGTTTATCTGTAAACATAATAAAAATACCCATAAATAAGTTATGTTTTACAAGATATTCTTGTTTTGGGGAAATGTTTAAGAAAACAGCAAATTTAGATCTAACCTTTTCTACTAAATAAGAATTTAATTCATGAGCAGTACAATAAAGAGAGAAATTTGAAGTAACTGATTTAAATAAGTGGAATGCGGTTTCTTTTTCTAAAATTTTAGCTTTTGTAATTAAATCTGAAATATGACGTGCTGTTGTTCCACTTGAATTTAATAAATTACTAATTAATGCATAGGAATGTTTTTGGTTTTTAGATTCTGTGTTATCATCATTTATTATATCAAATCTTAATGTAGTCTCATCAAATGTACTAACAGTTACATTACTGATGTATGAATAGTTAGAAACTGCTAATTTTGGTATCTTTGGTGGTAATGGAACTTCATTGATTAATGAATTCATTAAAATATCAGATAAAAGAGGTTTATCCTTTTTACCAACGATGATATTATTTTCAAATTCATCACTGTAATATTTTTCATAGTTTAATACATCCAAAAATACAACGTAATCACTGAATATAACTAACAATTGTCTTGTATTATTGCTTGGAACAATAGTGTCAAATACACCGATTACTCTTCTCTTTAACCATTTATATTGTAATTCTTGTGGCCAACCTTTTGCTAATTCAGTCAAAATCTTTCCTGATGGTGTGAAAACTCTTGTATTATAAGAATTTAAAGGGGTATTATCTAGTTTAGCAAAAGAATCAATAATTTCAATTGAATTTTCATAAAGATTTTTTGCTTCAGGCTGTAAAGAATTTGGGAATAAATTTTTTTGAAATAATCTATCTAAGATTAATTTAATTTTTAATAATTTCTCTTGTGGACCATTAATTATAGAGTCAATTTTCATTTCATTGTAAATGTTACTGTTTGGAATATATTTGTTAAAAGTCTTTAGAAAATTCTTTAACTCTTTGTTAAAGTTTTTTGTAGCGGCAATATGTCTTGTATATGCTTTATAAAAATATGGGATTGTATAACAAGTTGCCTTTAATATTTCAAAGGAACCATAAGGTGATGCTAACCTTAAATTATCTAAAAAGATACAATTGATTCTAGTTACTTCATCAATTGTTGGTGGAAAAAGTCTATTTAATTTAGCAGTTGTTAAATTTGGGATTCTTTCATTTAGTACTTCTATTCTTAAAGTGATTAAAAATTTTTGTAAAAAATCAACAAGTGATAAAGTAAAATTTGTTTGAAGAGTTAAAAGTTCATCACAAATTGAATTTATCAATGGAGAAGAATAAGGTAAATCTTCTTTATTCAATGGTGGAGTATCAGCAGGTGGTTTGTATACGAATTCAGTTTGTTCAGGTGAATATTCAGTTAATGGATCAAACAGTTGTTCTAATTGGTCACCTAAATGAAAGACTAATTTATTATTAAGATCCATTTTACTTTCAATTGATTCATAAACCACATCAAATAAGTAAGACATCATTAATCTTTTATTAGTGATACTAAAATCTTTTAAATTTGCGATGACTAACTTTGATATTTCATTACTAGCTGATTCACATTTTGATGCTAATTCACCAGCATATGTGTCATCATAATCTATAGAAGAAAATGAATTTTTCAATAATTTAACTTTATTATGTGGTAAAGCAGCATATCTATGTAATAAACAAATTGCAATTACTTTTCTCTCAGATGACATTTTAAATTTTGAAGGTAAATTTTTAATAGAAGAGTAATAGATAGAATCAGGAGATGTGTCAATATCCTTAAATACTGACGTGCCGAACTTATCGATAATAATAAGAGTACTGCAGTCTTCATTTATTTCACTTGGAGTGACAACCAATAGCATATTACCCCAAATGATCTCATCAGTGACAGTAAAGACCTTTGCCTTAGCGCTGATGCTCAAATCCACATCATAATCAGAAGAAGTTTGAAAAAGGTTTTGTCTTAGTACTATGGAAAAGGGATCATGTTCAAAAGTAGTATTATTCTTATTACTCTTATCATTGAGTATGTTGGAATGTGTATGGTGATCCAACTGAGTATAGATAGAGTCAGTGGTATCTTCGATGGTCATACTATGAGATAGAAGTAGTAGATACGCGTCAAAGATTACAGGTTAAATCAAAATCAAGAGATAGATGGTTCCTTATACCTTAAAATAGTGTGTTAGCAGTAACTTAGCAGAAGATCGAGCCTTATTGTAGAGTGTTTCTCTTATCTCGAGTAGTGAGATCTATAAACACTTTTCTTAAGATTTGCTTAATAGCATCACTCCTTCTGAAATATCAAATATTAAAATATATGCTAATCTTTCTTGTTTACATTAATACTGTTTTGGGGTATATCTTCTTTGGGAAATTTAAATGCAAAAAATTTCAAAAAACACGAAAGTCACGTGAAACAAGATGTGTCTGTCAGCAAATGAATTACTGATACTGGCTTAAAAAATAAACAAATAGAATAATATATTTTTGATTGACTAGTATACTATTGGTGTATTGCTAAAGTAGCAAATATCTAGTAGTTGTTTATTTGAATTTATGTACTTTAGATTATATATATATATATATTGGTTGGTTAAAGGAACAAGTCATATAAGTATTTTCAGATATATATTCAAAGGATTCAGGATAGCTTACTATAAACTGAAATATTAAACATATAGTACATCTATGAATCAAAATATATATGTATATAGACACACTTGTTACGTAATCCCTTACCAGAACACATGTATTAGTTTAATAATGAAACTCGACCTGCATGTTACCTACTCCTCATTATATTAAAAAAAATAACAAAAAAAAACTATTGAAACATTAACAACTTTAAATAAAAATGTAGCACTATATTTTAAAGACCAAATCTCTAGTTCTGTCGTCATAGCAAGCTCTCTAGTGGGGCAGAGGAATCTTACTAATTTCCCGGTTTTTTTTTGTAATATTTCACCCTCTCCCTTCTTAAAGGAAAAAAGTAGAGTGGGATAAACTGTAAAAGTAGCGCCGTGTATATAAATGTACATTATTTATTAACAAGAATTAATTGATCCATGTTTTAATGTGTGGATATTTATTCACTTCTTTCAGTTAAAAGCAAAACTTCTTCATCAATGAATGATTATTCTATAACCGAAATAGGAAGGAGAAAGAATACAAACAAACTCCTGACATTAAAAGAAAATATGAAAAGACTCATACCCAGAGAATCAAAAAACGTACGTTTTTCAAATAATATTAAGATTATTGAATTTGATAAAACTCATTATTCAAAAAGTCTTTGGTGGACAAAGGAAGACCTCATTAGAAATATGGAGAATAGTACCACTCCAAAATACGAAATATATCTGGCATTGTACCTCTTTATTACCATTGGACTCAGTGTTGGGTTCGTCATATGGACCTGATCAACCTATTGTTAATTCTTTATTTAATATCTTATATATTCTGATACTGTCTAACCCCTCCCCCTTCATTTTTTTAATAAATATTCTATAATAACTAAGCCCCGCGTTGTAGAAACGACAATTATTCTCAAGAGAGATTAACTTTAAAATAAAACATATTCATATTGGTACTAAACGACAACTTATGTATTCATTTATATATTAATTAACCTAAGTATTTTAATCTTTTCTATGCATTGGTTGTATTTTAAAGTTAACCTACATCAAAAGACTATTTTTAGATAGATTTGAATATTACGAAATAATAATGCACAAATTTCATTTTAATTAGAAAAAACTTTCCTTTTATTTAATATATATCATATGAATAACATTAAAAAAATACTTTGGAATAGTTTTTGACTTGAATTACGATTTTTAAAATTTTTGTTATATTTTTGGAACTATTCTTAAAATAATGAAATTTTGGGAGTTATATTGAAAGGATTTATGTATGTTGATATTTGTAAACAAGCTGTTGAATTATATTCTGAGTCTATATACAGTTATAATAACGTAGTTCCTAATTAGGAAGTATGTTATGATAACTGGTACTGTATAATAAAAAAGTAAAAACGTATATAAGCAGAACATATTATTCACAAGAATAAAATGTTCTCTCCCTCTTTCTATATAGTGTTATATAAAAGAGGACAACGCTTTTATTAATTAAATCCCTAATGTCAACAAATTATCTATTTGTCCAGACATTAGACAATTCGACTTATACCACTGCATTGCAACACAAGCCCCCATTTTTTTTGTTTCTTTAAAATTACTAAATTTTTCGAACTATATATTCCAAGAATACCACATTTTTAAATATTTGAAAGCAAATAACTTATTTAATTGACAAATATTATTTTTTTTCTATAAATAATATTTATCTATACAAAAGAGAAAAAATATAATTAGTACTAGATTTAAATAGTGGGTACAAATTAATAACCTGTAAAAGGTTTTAATTTTATCTAGATCACATTCTAACAAATTTTACCCAATGAGAATCTAATAGCTGAGAAGAAAAAAAAATCCAAGATAAATTCATTGTTAGAGTAGTTTATTTTCTACATTAGACAGGTATTTTACTCAAAAATGGAGAGTCTTCTAAAATATTTGCAATCAAAATATTATTAACATAATAAATATTTCAAATTATCGTTATTTTCCTTCCATCAATAATATTGTTTTCAACAAAGAGAATATTATTTTTATTATTCTATTTAAGCAAGGATAGCTACTTATTAATAATATTTATATAAAAGAACCAACATTTAATAGTGTTTTATTGGTAAAATAATAATTAGCAAATTATTAAGGGCCCAAAATATGCTAAATTAATGATATTTTAATTTTGTATCACATGGGCAAACAGAAATCATTACACAATCTGTAAAATTCGAAATTTCAACAATTAAATAAGACTCCGTGGCCAAGCTGGTTAAGGCGTGCGACTGTTAATCGCAAGATCGAGAGTTCAATCCTCTCCGGGGTCGTTTAATTTTTGCGATTTCTGGTATGGCAAATCCGGGTAACAGTTACATTTTTATGTTATATAGCAGTAACATTGTTTATTTCTAGTGGTATTCTGATGTACAAGTAGGAATATATATTAGAATATTATGATCTATATAGTCTATAAGAATTGCTGTTATACATATATTGAAGCAGGTACAATTGTATTTGTTTTTATACCGACAATATGTAATGGTATCTAATAATATTACACTGAAAAAATTTAATGTGCTTCACAACTTGACACTCATTTGTGTCATAATGTCTTTGAATAGTATCTGACTATTTATATTAAATGAATATTGATTATTCTTATAGTTCTTATTTAGTAATAATTTTTATACTCTACTATGTTAAATTGCGAACAATGTCTGTTTCACTCAACCTATTTTATTTTTGTTTAAAGAAAAAACAGTTCCATAAATGCTCTTGTGCTATCCCCTCATGGCCTTTATCATTAATATCCAAATCTTCCTCATATTCTTTGTTACTGTCATCAATATTACTCTTATTTGTTAATTTATTTTTTTCGATAGTACATTTATATCTCAATATATTTTCTTCTACAGAATTTCTTATCATAAAATTCCAAACATATGTTTCATACATCTGTCCAATCCTGTTATTACGGTTCATAGCTTGTAACTCTTCACTTCTATTTAAAATAGGATCCAAAATAAAGATATGCCTAGCATTTAATAAATTCAAGCCTGCTCCTAATGATTTAACATTCAATAATAAACAAGTTATCTCTGGATCCTTCTTAAATTTTTCAATACTATCACTTACTTTTGAAACATTTGAAATAGATAAAATATTTTTGATATTATGAATATTAAGAATTCTTGAAATTAATTTTAGAAAATCTAAATTTTGAGAATACATTAGAATTTGAGGTAGAACATTTTCAGAATCTTCACTTTTCTCTTGTTCTGCCTTCAGTCTTATAAATAATACCAATTTGATAATATAATTTAGTTTTGCACCATAATTATCTTTTATTTTCATCTCATTAACAATATCAATATCTTTAAAAACTTTATATCTTTGATTAAAAAGAAGATCGTTCTTATCTTCAACTGAAGTAACTACAGTAGAAGGGTGATCCTCACCTTCGGTATTTCTGTCTAAATCTTCAATTTTAGTGTTATGGATAATTACTTCATCTTTAAACTTAAAACTATAAATTTCAGATGAATTAGTTTTAATCTTACACAAGGGACAATTATGTTTTGACTTTAACCAGCTTTGAATACAATCTCTACAATAAAAGTGACCACATTTCAAGATAGCTCCCATAAATATCTCTCCAATACAAATTGAACATGTTAATTTTTTGTCATTATCTTCAATAGAATTTTGTATTAAATCTAAGTTGTTCAGATATTTCAAACGTGAATCTAACATTGCAATTTTTGCTAAGTTTTTATTGACTTGATTATCATTTTTTATAGATTTTAGTATAGATTTTTGATTAATTGGTTCAAGTTGGATTAGAGACACCAAAGAATCTGATAATTTTTGTAAATGACTATAATACTCTAATTTGGAATTATAAATTACATTTAATTTTTTGATAATATCTCTAAATTTTTTATTTTCCTTTTTTATTAATTTTGTAACATCTTCAAATCGCAGTAATTGAACTTCAAATGATGAATCATTTGAATTGTTTGAATTAGAAAATTTATGAACTACATGAGAATTCTTTAAGTCTTCAAAAATGTTTTTAAATGGAATACCACTTATTAGCACTAATTCACTTAATAAAGAAAGATGTTGTTCAGATAACTGTTGATCACCAACTTTTTTCATATTTTTAATAATATTAGGTTTTATCTCTTCATCTGATGTTATAATTAAATCTCTATTAACTAATATCATTTCAAGACATGCTAATATAGCGAAAATACGATCTTGAAAATCCAATGAATTTTCATATTCTTTTGCTTTTTCATCTTCATTAAGTTCATCATAAATTTTAGCAATAGGTGAATATAATAAATCAGTTAATTCTGTTAAAAGATTATTAAATTGTTCAGTTTGAGAATTTAAATTTTTAAATAATGTTGATAATTGATTATAACAACTTCTAACAGAAAATGTAGAAGAAAAATCTTTTAAATCAAAATTTATAATTGTAAGATCCATCTTTTTATTACCAATTGATTTTTTACTTTCATCAATAACTATTCCAACATTATCTATTTCAGTAGATAAAAGTTTTTTTCTAATAATTTCTGCTTGGTCATAATAAAATTTTTCTTTCTCTTGATTTTTTTCTATAGCAGTTAATTCTGTTGTAGTAAAAAATTTCTTATAATTATTATCATCATCATCATCTTCTTCTTTATTTTCATTAACTTTAACAGTATTATCATCATTTTGATTATTTAAAGCTTCTTCTTTTACTTGTTCGATTAAATAAGAACCGATCATGTAATAAGCATTACCTAAGAAGAAATAACTTTGATGAAATAAATCCCAAAGTGATTCATCATCTTGATTAACTGATAAAGTCTCTTGAAATGATTTTAAATCATTAATAATATTAATTAACATTTCAATACCTTTTTTAATATTTTTATCTAATTCAATATTAGCTTGTGAATGTTTAATCCTCCAATAAAAATTTTCTTTAATTAATGAAATTTTATTCTTTTCAACTGTAATAATCATATTTTGTAAAATATCATCAATATTACCAATAGTCAAATCATCATCTAAATTTGATTTACTATTTTTTGTTGATTTTAAATTAATTAAATCTAATTTATCTTCTAATGAAAAATTACAAATTCTTCTTAAATCATTTAACCAATTATTTAATTGAATAAGTGAAAGATTTGTATTACCATTACCAATAATAGAATAACCTGAATCTGATAAAAATGAATTTAAATGATTTGAATAATTATCGAATTCAATTGGATGAAATGATATTGGTAATAAATAATTAAATTGTTTTGGTATTGAAAATTGATTTTTAATATTATCCTTTGTATGTCTAATACCTAAATTTAAATTTTTAAAAATATTAAAAATTCTTTTTAAATCATAATTAATTAAATTTTTTTTATCATTATTTGTGAATAAAGGTTTTAAATTTAAAAAATCTAATATTGGATTAATATTGAAAAAAGTAAATAATGGTAAAAAATCTGAAATTTTTGATACTGGTGTACCAGAGATAGCCCATTTATGTTGTGAATTTAACATAGTGATACATTTAGTAACGTTAGTAATATTACTTTTTAACATTTGAACTTCATCAACTATAATTCTTTTAAATTTTAATAAAGTTAATGGTGAAGAATAATCATATTTAATTGGATTTCTAAAAGAACGTTTATTATTTGCATAATTAACATAATGTAATTCATTTTTAATAACTGAATAAGTAGTAATAATTACATCAAATTTTTTTAAAAAAGTTGAAATATCCTTGTCAGTGTTATTATCATTTAAATATTTATAACCTTTATAATTAAAAATTTTTAAATTAGTAAAATTAAAATTAATATTTTTTTCAATTTCAACAATCCATTGTTTTAATAAAGGATTTGGACAAATAATTAAAGTTGGATTATCAAATTTTTTTTTATTTAATAAAATTAATGATAAAATTTCAATTGTTTTACCTAAACCCATTTCATCAGCTAATAAACCAATAGTATTAATATCATTATTGTGAGTATTCATATTAGTGCTGATATCGAATAGTTTTTTAAATGATATACAATCATTATTAATTCTATTCCATAAGAATAAGTTGTTAATATTAATAAAATGTGAATTATTGAAAAATTTATTAGCGAAATTAATATAATCAATAAAATTTGAATTAATAGATAATTTATTATTATCATTGGAGATAAAATTTTCTTTATTATATAACCATTGAATTGAATTTAATTGAAAATTAAATAAATTAATATTTAATGAATTTTTAATTAAATTTTTATCAAAAGTAAATGAATTTGAATAATTTAAATTATTAATAGTAAAATTCGATAAAAATGTATTAAATTGATGTGAAATATGGAAATTAGAATTATTAATGATAATATTATCATCACTAGTATCATTATTTGAACAATAGTATAATCTATTTAATAGATTAACAGTTGAATCTGATAAATTTGATTTAATTTGATTTAAATTAACAATTAAAGCAATATTATGTAATGAGAAATGATTATTAATTATAGATAATCGACAAATAAGATCATTATGATTAATAAAATTAAAATTATTAAGGTAAAATAATAAATCATTAAAATGATTTGAATTGATAATTTTAAATGATATCAATAATAAATCATTAGTTGGAATCATAACCTTTCTTCTTTTATTTTCATCTTTTACAGTTTCAATATTATTATTGTCATTATTATTATAATAAAGGTATAATATTTTTTTATTAAATTTAATCGAAGTAATAGGAATATTATCAATATTGATACTTGTGGTACCAGAAGTTATCAGATTAATAGCAGGCAATTCAAACCCACTTCTATCAATATCCTTAGTATCAAAATGATCCGATGGCAAACCCAATCTTGGTGTAAAAATACTATCAATCAACCTATCATTATCAATACTCTTATAGTCATTAAGCAGCGAGATATTATCTTCTAATACTTCAACATCAGCAGTAACATCCATCATAAGCTCACCCAAGCTATCTCTCTATCTCTCTCTATAGTCTTGTTCTTCTATCTCTTGAATTTCCATGAAGATCATCTTTATTATTATTATCTATCTATCTAATTTAATCTTGAAATTTTCAAAGGTCCGAATCCAAGATCCGTCGGCTATAATCCACCAAGATAAATCCGCCGGAGATCTCCAATTTTTCAGAGGGTCATCGATTATTCTATCAAATATATGAAAAATTTCAATCTTATCTAAAAGATCATCTTCAATGAATTTCACTATCGACCCTCCCAATGACAATCTCATTGTTGATATGGCGATACTTGTTGGTTACGGTGGAGGTTACCATCACAAAAGAGGTGGGCCCTCTTACTGTAATTAGAAGGATCTGTATCACGTGAAAGGTTACCATAACAAATTTAACATTCTCGAAGTGTAGCCTGGTGGGTTTCAGTAAGAGTATGAGATAAAGAACACCCACTTCTGATGAGCTGGTTACTATGGAAGGAGGATGCCTGCAGATAAGAGAGAGTGTAAGAGAAAAAAAAAGATCTGTTGAATAATACCATTCTTGATTACACCTGGTTGTCATATCAAAAATTATTTGATATATAAACATCATCAATAACTCATCATAACTTGTCATGTCTTGCTCTTGTTCTTGCTATTTAGTTTGTAGTAAAACAATCAAACACATACAACAACAACAATTACTATTACTACTATTTAATGTCTACTTTAGCTTTAACACAACTCAACAACAATAACAAGATATCAATGGAAGAACCAAAATATAAGATAATTAAGAAATTAAGCAATGGTGCTTTCTCTAAAGTGTATCTAGCCAAAAAGTGTAATTCTCATAATGATGAAGAATTATTTGCAATTAAATCATTATCATATTCTATTAATTCAATGGAAAGTATTAATAAAGAGGTCAAAATTCATTCTTTAGTATCTAATATAGATGGTATTATACCATTGAATTCATTCCATCATGGTAAGAAACATTCATATTTGATTATGCCATTCCTTAAAAATGGTGATTTATTTGATTATATTAAAGAGAATGAATATTTAGAAGAAAATGAATCAAAAAGGATAATTAAACATTTAGCTATTACAATTAAAAAATTACATGATTTAAATATATTTCATCGTGATATTAAACCAGAGAATATTTTATTAGATAAATTTGGTAAACCAATTTTAATTGATTTTGGTTTATCTACATTTAATTTTAATAATCCAAAGACACCTTGTGGTACATTAGCATATTCAGCACCTGAATTAATTAATAATTCTAAAAATATTAATTATGGTAAAGAGATAGATATTTATGGTTTAGGTTGTATCTTATTTACAATGTTATGCGGTTATCCACCATTTTATAGAAATGAAAATAAGAAAAAATTAATTAATAGAATTTTAAATGGTGATTGGGAATTTGATATTAATTGGTCATCACATATTTCAAATGATGCTAAAAATATAGTTAAAAGATTATTATGTTTAGATAAAAATAATAGAATGACTATTGATGAATTATTAAATGATCCATGGCTAGATGATATTATTAATGATAATAATAATAATAATGATTTTGATATTAATACTATTAAAAATAATTTTAATTATAAAAATTTAAATATTAATAACAGTTTATTATTACAAAGAAGGGAACAAAATAAGATTAAACAATAAATTCACAACCCTTTTCAAAATATTATTAAATTATTATATATTCATCACCGTTATTAACTTATATATTCTTGTAACTATTACATTCATATTCCATTCTATAATTAACACATTTTAATTAATTACTTATTATAATATACTAATACAAAAATACTCTCTCTCTATAAATATATATTTATATCTATTTCTTTATTAGTGAAATATTTCAAACTCATCGTTTAAATAGAAAATACATTTAATAATTAAAATTCTAATACTTTGGTTACTCGAAAGAAAGTAAAAACAATTGTGCTTTTTAAGTCATATTAAATATGGCTATTAATACTAAAAAATATTTTACTATAGCAGATTACAAAGATTCATCGGAAATGGACCTTAAATAAATGGATAGGGAAGCTAATAGAATTATTTAACATTTTGATAGTTATCCATTACTGTTAGCGTCTGTTCAATACACTAAAATATAATATAATATAATCTTATACTATACTAGATTTCCAAATATGCCAGCACGTGATACCCTCAATATCACCAACTATACATACTAGTATTCTTTCAATTGTCCTTTTTAACAAAAAGAACCCAAAAACTCTTCTCTTCTTTTTAACAAAAAGAACCCAAAACACCCACAACCAGGCTCCTCTCTCAACAAAGCATATCTGCTCGAATCTTGTGGAGTGGAGAGTCTCTCCTGCGCTGGCTTCAACACCACCCACACTAACAAACAACAAACACGTCTTGTTAGAAACAGCCCCACGCGCAAAAGAGGGGGCCGCCTGTTCACGGCAACGATTGTTAGTCGTACATGACTTCTTCATTGTTGGCCAACTGAAAAATTGTGGTATTTAAAGCACCTGGAATACTTCTTACTCGATTGTTCTCTGGTGAAATATTCCATTCTTGTTCTATAT
Source organism: Yueomyces sinensis (assembly GCA_030581855.1). Taxonomy (NCBI): domain Eukaryota; kingdom Fungi; phylum Ascomycota; class Saccharomycetes; order Saccharomycetales; family Saccharomycetaceae; genus Yueomyces; species Yueomyces sinensis. The sequence continues at coordinate 28,250 of JAKTVU010000026.1, forward strand.
TATATGTAACCTTTAGTAAAGTATACACACTCAATTCTGTATTCTCTATTCTCTCTCTTTTTAGTATGCCACACGTTCCTGATAATGTTAAAGGTGTTATTGATTTCGACCCTTGGTTGAAACCTTACGCTGATGTTTTGTCTGAAAGAAGATATTTAGCTGACAAATTTAAACATGATATTATTAATTCTTCTCATGAATATAATAGTTTATCTGAATTCGCTAGATTATCTTATAAACAATACGGTTTACATGTTGATACTAATACTAAAAAAATTTATTATAAAGAATGGGCACCAAATGCTAAAAAAGCATTCTTAATCGGTGATTTTAATAATTGGAATGAATCCTCTCATGAATTATCTCATAAAGATGACTATGGTAATTTTTATATTACTTTAGATCCAATTAATAATGATTATGCTATACCACATGACTCAAAGATTAAAATTATGTTCGTATTAGATAATAATGAAAAGATTTATAGATTACCTGCTTGGATCACTAGAGCTACACAACCTGATAAAGATACCTCTAAAAAATATGGTCCTATCTATGAAGCGAGATTTTGGAATCCATCTAATCCATACCAATTTAAACACTCTAGACCACACATTAATAGAAAATTAGATTCTTTACGTATTTATGAGGCTCATATAGGTATATCTTCCCCAGAACGTAAAGTTGCTACTTATAAAGAATTCACTCAGAATTTATTACCAAGGATTAAATATCTTGGTTATGATTGTATTCAATTAATGGCTATCATGGAACACGCTTATTATGCGTCTTTTGGTTATCAAGTTACGAATTTTTTCGCCATCTCTTCTCGTTATGGTACCCCAGAAGATTTAAAAGAATTGATAGATACTGCTCATTCAATGGGTATTCTAGTGTTATTAGATGTCGTTCATTCACACGCTTCAAAGAATGTTGATGATGGTTTGAATAATTTCGATGGTTCAGATCATCAATATTTCCATTCGTTATCCTCAGGTAGAGGTGAACATCCTCTATGGGACTCTAGATTATTTAACTATGGTTCTTTTGAAGTTCAAAGATTTTTATTAGCTAATTTAGCATTTTATATTGATATTTATCATTTTGATGGTTTTAGATTCGATGGTGTTACTTCAATGTTATATTTACATCATGGTGTTGGTGAAAATGGTGGTTTCTCAGGTGATTATAATGAATATTTAAGTAAAGATAGATCTAATGTCGATCATGAAGCTTTAGCTTATTTAATGTTAGCTAACGATCTTGTACATGAAATGTTACCTAATTCAGGTGTTACTATCGCTGAAGATGTTTCTGGTTATCCAACTTTATCAATGCCACGAGAAATTGGTGGTGGTGGTTTCGATTATAGATTAGCTATGGCTTTACCTGATATGTGGATTAAATTATTAAAAGAGAAAAAAGATGAAGATTGGGAAATGGGTGATATCGTTTATACTTTAACTAATAGACGTCATGGTGAAAAAGTTGTCGCTTATTGTGAATCTCATGATCAAGCTTTAGTAGGTGATAAAACTTTAGCATTTTGGTTAATGGATTCCGCTATGTATACTGATATGACTATTTTAAAAGATAGAACACCAGTTATTGATCGTGGTATTGCTTTACATAAAATGATTAGATTAATTACACATTCATTAGGTGGTGAAGCTTATTTAAATTTTGAAGGTAATGAATTCGGTCATCCTGAATGGTTAGATTTCCCAAATCCAAATAATAATGATTCTTATCATTACGCTAGAAGACAATTTAATTTAGTTGATGATGATTTATTACGTTATAAACATTTATATCATTTTGATCGTGCTTTACAAAATACTGAAAAAAATCATAAATGGTTAAATACACAACAAGCTTACGTTTCATTAAAACATGAAGTTGATAAAATTATCGTATTTGAAAGAAATAATCTTTTATTTATCTTCAATTTTCATCCAACTAATTCATTCTCTGATTATAGAGTTGGTGTTGAAAAACCAGGTAAATATAAGATAATTCTAAGTACTGATAGAGATGAATTCGGTGGTTATAATAATATTGATGAAAATGTTGAATTCTTTACTACTGATTTAGAATGGAATAATAGAAAAAATTTCTTACAAGTTTATATCCCAAGTAGAACTGCAATTGTATTAGCACCACAAGAAAATTAGAGCATTCTCTAACACCCAAAAAAAAAAACATTATGCCTATTTTTTTTTACTTTATTTTAATTATTTATTTTTAATGATACATGCACTAGCAATAAAAACAACAAACCAAAACATACTATTTTTTTTATTTATTACTTATAGATATATATATATGTTTAATATTCTTTCTTTAGTATAAATTTATTTTATTTTTTGACACATTCATTACGCTACGCCTCTTTTTTTTTCAAGAAATAGTAATAAACAATGACATATTTTTAAAGCACATATAAATCTTATTTTAACAATCTCATATTCATTACTTTTTAAAATCTTGAATTTCAGATCTTTTATTAATTAATTAATTTTATCTTGAAATTATTTTCAATATTAAAGTACTTATTTATATCTCTTAGGGGCAAAAACTCACTATTAAGGAAAACAAAAACACTAATTGTTACTGAAAAAAGACGAAAAAAAATATAAATTTCAAATTTCAAAGCTTTATTTTTAAAAATAAAAAATTCAAGAAAAAGTTGGCTTGAAACATTTTTTAATACTACAATTCATTCATATAAGAAGGTACTGTTATATCATTATAACAACAAAGATATATATATATATATATATCTGCTTACAACATATCTTTTCAACCAAAGAAATCTGATTTATTTTATCCTTTTAACTCCCAATTTTATTTTAAGATCTTCAATAATTAATACATATAATACTCCTCACTTTTAATCATGCAGATGTATCCAGAAGAATCAATATATAGATCTGCTCCTATGACTTATGTTCAATTCTATATACCATTAGAAACGTCAAAGGAAGTTGTTCAATTATTTGGTAAATTAGGTAATATAATGTTTAGAGATATGAATACTAAAATTAGCGCTTTTCAAAGAGGTTACGTTAATCAATTACGTAAATATGAAGATATGGATAGACTTATAACTTATTTAAAGGAAATTTCACAAAAATATTCAAAGGATACTTGGAAATATGTTTTGCATGTTGATGAAGAAGGTAACCCAATTGAATTACCAATTGATGATACACATAATCAATTTAATAAATTAGATAATATCACTCAAGATAATATTAATGATCTATTATATGATATAACAGAATTCGAATCAAGAGTAAGACAATTAGATGATTCAATGGATGATTTAAATTCAAAATTAAATTCTTTAATTGAACAAAGGCATGTAGTTTTCCAATGTAGAAAATTTTTAGAGATTAATCCAGGTATAATCGGTAGATTATCAAGAGAGAGAAGAGATAGATTCGACGTAGATGATTATTCTGAAGATGTAGTTAGTGAACAAATTAGTAATTTTACTATTGATTCAGATCATACGAATAATAATAATCAAAATGAAAATTCTGGTTTCTTAGAACAAGGTATTCATCAAAAATTCATGATTGCAGGTTCTATTAAAAGAACTAATATTGAAATTTTAAATAGAATTTTATGGAGATTATTACGTGGTAACCTTTATTTTCAAAATTTCCCAATTGATGAACCTTTATTAGAAGGTAAAGAAAAAGTTGAAAAAGATTCATTTATAATTTTTACTCATGGTGAAATTTTATTATCAAAAGCAACACGTGTAATTGAATCCTTAAATGGTGTAATCTTTTCACTACAAGATACTAATAATAATACTATTAATAATTTAAATGAAAGAATATCAGAATTACAACATATCGTTAATACTACAGAACAAACTTTACATACAGAATTATTAGTAGTAAATGATCAATTACTATTATGGTCTTCATTAATTAAAAGAGAACAATACATTTATTCAGCTTTAAATTTATTTAGAAGAGAAACTCAAGGCTTATTAGCTGAAGGTTGGATACCAACTTCTGAAGTTAATTTAGTTTCAAATTCTTTAAAAGATCATAGTGAATTAATAGGTTCTGAATTTAGTCCCGTTTTAAATATTATTAAAACAAATAAATCACCACCAACATATCATCGTACAAATAAATTCACTCAAGCATTTCAAGCTATCGTTGACGCTTATGGTGTTGCTTCATATAGAGAAATTAATCCAGGCTTAGCTACAATCGTTACTTTCCCATTCTTATTCGCTATTATGTTTGGTGATGCTGGTCATGGTGCAATCTTATTTATGATTGCTTTATATTTAATAGTTAATGAATCCAAATTTGATGCAATGAAAAGAGATGAAATTTTTGATATGGCATATACTGGTAGATATGTTTTAGGTTTAATGGGTTTTTTTTCAATTTATACCGGTCTATTATATAATGATATTTTTTCAAAATCAATGACATTTTTTTCATCTGGTTGGGAATGGCCTGAACATTTTAAAGAAGGTGAACCTTTAGAAGCTGAAAAAACTGGTGTCTATCCATTCGGTTTAGATTGGGCTTGGCATGGTACTGAAAATGCTTTACTTTTTACTAATTCATATAAGATGAAATTATCGATTTTAATGGGTTTCACTCATATGACTTATTCTTATTTCTTTTCATTAGTTAATTACCGTAACCGTAAATCTAGAGTTGATATCATCGGTAATTTTATTCCAGGTTTAATATTTATGCAATCTATTTTCGGTTACTTATCTTGGGCTATTATTTATAAATGGTCAAAGGATTGGGTTAAAGATGAGAAACCAGCTCCAGGTTTATTAAATATGCTAATTAATATGTTTTTGGCCCCTGGTGTAATTGAAGATAAATTATATACTGGTCAAGCCGTTATTCAAAAATTCTTATTATTTGCAGCTTTAATTTGTGTTCCTTGGTTATTACTTTACAAACCTTTAACTTTAAAGAAGGAAAATTCTCGTGCAATTCAACTTGGTTACCAAGATATTGATGATCAACGTCTAAATGAATCATATTTAGATACACAATCCGTAAATGTTGATGAAGGTAATGGTGAAATGGTTATTCAAGATTTTGCTTCCGAAGATGATGAAAATTCTAATGGTTTCAACTTTGGTGATATTATGATTCATCAAGTTATTCATACAATTGAATTTTGTTTGAATTGTATCTCACATACCGCTTCATATTTACGTCTATGGGCTTTATCTTTAGCTCATGCTCAATTATCTACTGTCTTATGGGATATGACTATTGCCAATGCATTTTCAAGTAATAATCCAGGTTCTCCATTATCCGTTTTCAAAGTCGTATTTTTGTTTGGTATGTGGTTTGTTTTGACAGTTTGTATTTTGGTGTGTATGGAAGGTACATCTGCCATGTTACATGCATTGAGATTAATCTGGGTTGAATCAATGTCTAAGTTCTTTGAAGGTGAAGGTTATGCTTATGAGCCTTTTACTTTCTCTAATTTAGAAATTGAAGAATGATTGGGAAAAGGACACGCATAATAATAATAATAATAAAAACATTTATACTTCGCAGTTTTGTTTTGTAACTTTTTAATTAATTGATTAAATATAGACAGATAGATAGAATACTGACTATGTTTTGTTTTTATCCTTTTCGCTTTTTTAATATGAACAATATATAATAAATAATATCAAAATTGTGTTTTAAATAAATTCTTTTTTTGCAAGTTAGTAGTAATAAACTTCTAAATGAAATAAAAATTAAATAGAGATTTTAAAAATAATAAATTAATTGATGTATATAACAGGAGTGAAGGGGAAGAAACGGGGAAAAAACTCATATAATATATATATAGTACATTTAAATAAATTTATGTAATCATAATTCATCTTGTTCTAAAGATGAAGAAGTAGAAGTAGAAGTGGTTGGGATAGTAGAGCTGGTTGATGAGCTAATGGTAGCTGTGCTAAATTTTTCAGAAGATGTACTTTTTATTTTACTAGCATTTTCTGAATTCGAAGAATTAGTACCATTTTGTTTTCTTAATTCTCTTTCTTCTTTTCTTTTAATAGCTCTTAATTTTCTTCTATAAGCACCTTGAACTTCATTAATTTTATAATCAACAGATCTAGAATAAAAGGCAAATTTTTCCTTTAATTCAGTTAAATATTGATCAATTTTAGTTTTAAAATCAAATAAATCTTCACGAGACATACCTTTTAAAGCTTTTTTAACTAATTTTTCTAAATTAGTGACTTCGTCTTTAAAATTAGCAATAGTATCATTCCAAGTAATTAATTCTTTTTGTAAATAACGTGGTAATTTAATAGAATTGAATAAATCATGTGGAGTAGTACCCATAACTTCAACATATTGATCATCATATGTAGCTAAAGCTTCAAAAGAACCAATATCGATTGATTTAATTTCTTCAATTATTTTACCACAATCATTTAAAATTGTTCTAAATTGTTGAACATCCAATGGTTCATTAGCACTTTTAATATAAAATTCAATATTTCTATGTAATTCATCAACTTGAGAAGTAATCTTTAAAACTTGATCATGATTGGCATCATCGGCTTCTAATTCTAACCATTCTAAATATTTTTCAACTAATGTAGATAACTCTTTAACTTGTGATTTTGGACCATTATTTAAAGTTTCTTCATCAATTACAAAATTTCTCAATTCATAAAGACGTGATTCTAAAACATTTAAAGATTTTTGGAATGCTAATCTTTCATCATCTAATTTATCTAAAATATTAATTTTTTCTCTTAAATTTAATTTTTGTTTTAAAGTTAAATGAGTAACAGAAGAATTAGAAATAGTGGTAGAGATTGAATTTGATGTTGAATCACATACACCATTGATAGAAACAGAAAAGATACGACTCTTAGATAATGAAAAAGTTAAATTGAAATAAGAACTCTTACATTTTTTAAATGATTTTTGAATTGATTTACCATTAAATGAAACAGAATTGATAAATTGACCATTTTCATATAAATTAATAATATTATTACTTTTAAAATCAGTAATATTAACTAATAATGAAGTTGAATTTGGATAAGAGGAACCTCTTGGGAATACAGTTGTTGAATTTAAATCTAAAGAATCAGAAGTTGAAATAGAATAATCAAAAATTGAACGATCAACTAAAGTTACAGGTTTAGTCTTAAAAGCGTTAAATGCTTTAATACCACGAATAGTAACACCATTAACAGCAGATTCATCAGCATTAATATTTTTTAAAATCTTATCATTTGATCCAACTAATTTAATCAATTGTTTTTGAATAAATGGGACACGAGTAGAACCACCAGCTAAAATGATACCATCAATATCCTTTAAGGATAAAGTGATATTATCAGAGAATAAATTATTCAAAGCATTATGAATTGGTTCAATAATAGCAGTTTCATTAAATAAATTTTCAAAATCTCCACGTAAAACAGTACTATGGAAATCATCATTACCATTATTAATAATATTTTCAATTGAAATACGAGCATCATTATTAGCACTTAAAATAGTTTTTGCCTTTTCAGAAGCAGTTACAATTCTTGCTAAATTTCTATTTGATAAAGTATCAATTGAGAATTTAGGATCAACTTCAATAATTTTTTTAATGATTAAATCTGTAACGTATTTATTTAAAAGGTCACCACCGACATTTGAATTATCATAACCGATTAATTCAATTTTTAATGGGATTGAAGTATTTAAATCTTGATAAAAATTTAAAATTGAAACTTTTGTTGAACTAGAACCCATATCATAAATGATATAATTGAAATTCTTACCAGGTTCAAAATTTTCATTATTCTTTAAAGCAAAATTAATACCAATAGAGTTACTGTCTGATATTAATACAGCATTTGGTTGAGATGGAGTAATTGAGATAGAATCTAATAAAGATAAACGTTCATTTTGATTAAAATATTCAGGGATAGTAACAGCAAGGTAATCAATAACTGAAGAAGAAGATAATAATTTTGATGCATGAGAAATTTGTTGTTGAAATTGCATACCGATTAATTCTTCAATTGAATAAGTTTCATTTTCAACTGTGAAATCTAAAACGTTACGATCATTTAAAGTTAAATTTAAACCAGGATGTAATAAATTATAAAAAGATGAATTTTCATTAATAACATTATCAGAATTTAATAAATATTTTAAATTTAAAACGGAATTTTGTGGGAAACGTGTACTTAAAGAACCAATTTCAGAACCATAGATACGTTCAACGTAAGAAGTATAATGATGTAAAAAGATACCATTAATATCTTTTCTCTTAGATTGAGCAGTCAGGACCAACTCTAAAGGAGAAGAAGGGGCCACCAGCATTGATTTCAAATGGGCAGAACCATAATCTAAACCTAATAATGCACCATTTGCAAAGAAAGGAAGTATTGTGAACAAAAGAAATACCACTAGATTCTGTATCATTTTGTTAATTTTTTTTTTGAAATATGTCTAAAAGGAAAATAATAATAATAATACAGGAGGCAGTCGATCACCAACGATCAATTACAATACAGTTTACCTTGGACTAGATAAATTTTAGTATATTAATATCTCTATATTTTAATATTCAAATACCAATCAAAAGTTGAATAGAAATTGTTGAAAAATTTCAAAATCTGAAAAATCTCTAGATTTCTAACAACGCGTGAAAGACGCGAAATAGTTTGACGTCTGGAATTTAAACTAGTAACTTTAAAACATTCTATATATTAATTATTTGATACATTCTATTAAAAATATATATAAAAGCATTATTTTTTAAAAAAAAAGAGATATAATAATGTAGTATTAATTAATATATTGAATGTTAGTATCAGTTGTCATGGCAACTGCCACCAGAATCAATAGCAGCAAAAAGTATGCGTCACAGACAGGATTCGAACCTGCGCAGGTAAAACCCAATGCCTTTCTTGCAAATTGTTGATAAATTAGCAGGGCATCGCCTTAACCACTCGGCCACTGGGACAGAATTGAAAAATGTAATAAAATATGGTCAATCTATTTGCTTATATTATAGCTAGATAAATTATATATTATTGGATGGTTTTCTAGGCTAATTAGTTGTCATCCAAGTATCCTAAATACTGCCTATTTATATACTTAACTAATTCGCTAGATTGAGATCTTGATCTTGCCACTGACTGCTAGTCCCCTGAGTCCCTGGACTCCTGAAGCCCCTGGAACCCCTGGACCCCTGATATCTATGGTCTGATATCATCGAGTGCCCTAATTCATATATTCGGACATACCGAGGTTATCACCGAACACATAGCAATGTGACCTTAATAGATGAGCTAACCTATCTCATTCTATTACAAAAAATGTGGAATAACCGCCGAAATAGTATGACCAAGCTACAAGGGCTGCCAGAGACATCACAAACCATAAGACCTCTAGGTCGAGCAACAGCAAAGTTAGAACAAAGTAACTGTATCGAAGTTGAGCTCCAGAAAGCATATACATAGAGCATGTGTCAGTGATGAATATCTAGATTAATTATTAGTTAGGATGAGAAGAGGAGGACAAGCTAAATAAGTTTAATAAATTAATGGACAGATCTCAGGAATTAGTATAACTTCTCTTAATATTATCAAATATATTAAGACACCAATCTACCTAACATAAAGTAAGGCCTTGCATTACCACAAAAAAATTGAAAACTGGGGAATAAATTATAGAGATTTTAATTATTTTTTAAATTGTGCAATATCATATTTATTAATGGTGATGGAATATTTTAAAGGATGGTATTTGTTAAAACATGTTTTAGAATAACTTATTGTAACAAAAAAATAATTGTAGGATTTGATTTCAAGTCTTAATCTCAAAAATAACATATTTCATTCATAAAAAACTAAGAAAATTGTACATACTATATTACTATAATATTCCAATATATGAGCTTATATACTTATGTTAGTATTTAGATGACCGCTTAGTATAGGGTAGTTTTACTATTTGTGAGCTCTATATAATCTTATATGATAGAAAGCCCTCCAATATATCATTTCAGAATAATCATATAGTAAATGATATCTAATATCCCCAAGATGTATTACTACTGGATAAATTATGCCCTTTACTAGATGACCATAAATCAACTTTTTAATCATTTAATAATCTAACATTTATTTTTCTTTATATAATTCCATTAATTTTATTAAAAATAAAAAAATTGGTGTTTTTGTGGCATAAAAAAATGTATATAAGCTTTGCTTTTTACCTTCCACAGAAATTTAAATTTAAAAAAAAAGATAGAATTCCCTATTTAACTTTATTCTTGTCATTATTTGATATTGTATATATGTATATATATATATTAATTTAAGAATAGTACTATACCTCAGTTAAAATTATTGCGTCACAAATACAATAGAACGCATAATGAGATATTTTAATACTGAACATATATCTAATAAAGCAAGAGATTTTGTTGATACAATTGGTTTTAAAAATCAACAACAAGATGATAAACCACAGAAGGAAAAACTACATCGTATAAGAATTTGGTTAAATACTAAAGAAGAACAAGAAGAAGATAATAACAATAATGATAATAATAATAATAATGCTAATATAAATGAACCAAAAAAAAAATCACCTTATAGGACAGTCCCACTCCGTAAACATAAAAAACTTAGAGCTGATTTTGATGTAAATAATTTACCCATTGGTGATGCTTATTATCCATATGAAATATCAAAACCTTTTTATTATATCAATAAATTAAATTCTTTGGATAATGAAGATAAAAGCTTTGATAATGTAAATCAATTTTGGATTAGTACAAAAGATAGTTATAAATATATTCAAAATTCAGTACCTAGATATGCTTTATATGAACAATACCAAAATAGAGAAAATGGTTTTTTTCAATCATTTATTCCATTTCAACAAGATACACTCTTCCCAATAGACCATAATAATATTCAACCACCAATTATTCATCAGAAGCAGGACATTGAAGCCCAAGACCAAAATCAAACAGAATTTCAACAAGAACAAAATATAACTAAAAAACAAAATTTTCTTAAAAATTCCATTTCAATGAAAAGATTAACCATTAGTAATAATATTTTAAATTTTATGAAAAAATTCTTCTATCAGAATTCATTAAGTTCTTTACACACTTTAAATTTTTATTTGATTTTAGGTTTTATTATTTCTTTCTATTTATTAAAAACAATATTCCAACTAAGATTTGCCATTGAAATTTTAACTGTAATTCTTATTAATGCAACATGTTTAGTCTTCCTCGTTACCCATACAAGTCTAATGGAAGAGATATTTGACGAATTTTTTGAAAATCTATTATAACACTTTTAAATAATATTTTACTTTTTTTTTTTTATTTATATATAAAACTTGCTTCTATCTATCTACCCAATATATATATGCTATCAAATATAAAATACTTTTATGTCACTACAATACATTAAAATTAAAAACATTTATATCCACATAAAAATTAAACTATTTACGTAAATAAATTATTATTATTATGTAATCAAAAATATTTAATTCTTTTCCCAATTGTCATTGATGTCAATACGAACATATGTAATATCTTGAATAAATATAAATCATTTTCGTCTCTTAAGCATTCTTTCTTCTCTGGACTCTTTTGGCATTGAATAATGTTCTCTCTTAAAAGGTATTTTATCTTCTATTTCATCTTCTGGATCACTATCAGAATATGAATCATTTTCATAATCATCCTCTTTAATTGACTCAGTATCCTCTTCAATTATGCTAGTTTTACCACGTAGCCTTGTTGATCTTCTTACACCTGCATTTGATTCAAAACTACTCTCTATTTTCTTTGAAGGTTCTTTTATCTTTTCAATTTCAATATTCTCTAGTTTATCCCATTCTTTTTTAACTTGTTCAAGTTTGCTCAATAAAGGATAAATTTTATCTAAATATTCAATTAAATTTTGTAATGCGATATATTTCGGATCTTCTATAGTCTTTTCATCCACAAATCTAGTAGTTCCTATTTTAATCTTTTTATGTTGTTTTTCAACAGTACCATTTTCTTCTTCTTTTTTCAATTCATCAATTTTTTTCTTATTCAATTCTTCCTCATAAGCAGGTAATAGACTTTCTTTTAAATAATCTAAGAAATTAGTCAATTCATCACAATTACTAGAAATTTCATACCATGTATTTTTATATTTATAACCATCATCTAAATTATCCTTTTCATTTAAAGTATATTTTAATGAAGAATTACCATCTTTAAAAAATAATTTAAAATTTAAACTAATTTTCCAATTATTTTTTTTAATTTTATTATGTATTTCTGATAAAGTCATTTCATCATTTGATACAGAATCAAATAAATTATCTAGCTCTAATAGTCCTTTATAAGTTGATAACTGATTTGAATCATTATTATTTGTGGTAGTGGTAAAATACGTATGTAGTCTTGGTAAATAGAAATCACCTACATTGGGTATTCTACTTATAAAGAATTCATTATTTCTTAATTTAAAAATATCGTTATTATTATTAAATGGATCACTTAAAGGATTTGAATTGAAAAATAATGACGGTTCAAGTTCAAAAACTTTTAACCATTTTTTATAATTTTTGGTAAGATTAATTTTATCCTTTTCAAATTGATTTTTACAATTTTTTAAATTTTTTTGTATTGATAAATAAGTATCATATTGAAGATTTAGATCATCTTTACCTTTATTACTATTTGACAATTTACTTCTTTTTCTTCTTTTAACAATTCTCATTGATGTATGTTTACAAATATTTAAAAAATCTTCCTTTGTCCTTTTATTACCATTAATTAAATATCTTGACACATAATACGTATCTAAATTAAATGATGCATTACTATTTAATAAATGTGATAATTTTGTAATATGAGAACGAATTGGATTGGAATTACTTAAACACCAAGATACAAAACTCGACAAAAAAATACATCTATCAATTGATGGTAAGGCATCAAGACCTACAATGTTTAAATTCTTAGTTTGTAAAGGATCTTCTTCATATGTTGACCACTCTCTCGGTTCTCCAAATGAATAACCAATATCACGTTTAAATATCTGAAGAGGTTTTTCGAATGGTTTTTTAACTTTAATAAAACTGTCGAAAGTTTGACGAACAACAAAATTTTCATCAGTTTCTTTAGATAAGATCAATTTTAATAATGAAAGTAAAATTAAATTCATTTTTTGTGATAATTTAAATTGATCAAAGTTTTCTGTTGAAAAATCTGTAATTAAACCCAAACCAACTTCGAAATCTTGAAAGGATAAATCTAATAAATCAGCTGGTAAAAAAAGATGAAATTTATTTATAAATGTCATAATTTTAATAATATGTTTGGCATACGGTATTGGTTTGGAATTAGGAATCTTATTAACAAAATCATGGCTATTTAATACTGAAGATTTAAAATCAGTATCTGAACTTAGGTCTTTGAAAGATAATCCTAGAGTAGCAAGATATTCATAACTTGGTAAATACCCAGGCCCTAAGATTGGTGGTTTATTGTTATTGGTAGTGCTAGTTGATGGTGATGTCGTAGTAGTAGAAGTTGTTGTTGAATTATTTTTTGTAGCTGATTGAGACACTTTATCAGGAGAATTCTTCCTAAAATTCTTCAATTTTGTTTTGAAATTACCTTTATTCTTAGATTCAGATGATAATGATTCAGAAGAGGATGATTTTCTTTTATTAGAATTAACCTTTTTAACATTACTAAAATCTGAAAAGGTCATCTGACGCTTCTTTTTGTTTGTATCTTTAGCTATTGAAGGTATTGGAGACACATCTCTTGATTCAGTATTGGATTCCAAATTATCAGTGCTAACATTAGATTCAGAATCACTAATTATTTCAATTGGTTCATCACTCATCATATAAAGTCAGTACCGTCGATCTATGCAAATGTATGTATTTCACTTTCTCTTGTGAATAACTCTTGCTAGCCAAGTAGAAAGACCAGGACAGCTCAAATATCACTTCTCTAACTTGCAAATTGTTCCAGAGGGTATCTCTTTGAAGATCAATGAGATGGAAGATGTGTCTTCTTCTTATTCTTCTTCTTCACTGAAACTTCACGTGACATCTGGCGATTCATGAATATTAGTGTATATTTCAATATCTATAAAGAAGACATTAAAACCTAGTGTATATAAATCAATATTTGGTATTTAAGTAGATATTTTAATATATTTGAAAGGTTATATCTTCTCTATTTTTTTTGTTTATTATTCTGCAACTAAGTGTCACAAATTGACATATATATAAGCGTGAATGAAGCACACTAAACAAGAGATTTGTCATCATGTTAACATGCCATAATAGAATAATTCCATAGCAAATACTTATTCTCTTTAAAAATAAAAGTAATTTTGAGCTTATTATCAAATATTTGCCAATAATTGCTTTATTCAGAAATTTTGCCCGCCTTTGGAATTTTCTTTGAAGAATGAAAAAAAATATAAATATCAAGATCTTAAAAAGGGTCCAATAATTGACAAATTTACAGTTAAAATACCAGTTATTGAAGCTGAACTAAGAGCAAGTTGTACTATAATTCGTTCATTGTGTTGTCTACTGGTGGTAGATACTATATTAGTTAAAAAAAAGAGGAGCCTAGTGTGTGTTTTCACCAATATTGTTTTGAAAAGTGATTACAACGAAGAAAAAATGTTTAGAGACAGAACCAATTTATTCTTCTCTTATAGAAGAACATTCCCACATAATACTCCTTATCAAAAAATATCGTCAAATACATTTGGAATTGATGAGACTGACGGTGTCCAAAATGAAAATGATATGTTCAATATTTCAAGTCCTACTACAGATGATCCTGAGAACTTCCCCATGCTAGATATGCAACAGAGCAATGATGTAGCATCATCTCGTTCTTCTATATTTATCGAATATGCAAATGAGATTGATGAGAATCTTTTGAAAATTGATAAATTAATGGACAATTTGAGTAAATTATATAGAAAGAATGCATTGCCTGGTTTTGAAGATAAATCATTTGATGAAAGAGAAATTGAAGAGATTAGTTACAAAATTACCACATTATATCAAAACTGTTATAATATCATTAAAAGATTACAATTCATATTTAATGAACAACAATTTGAGAATAAAAAATTAAATAAAGGTGAATTAATAGTATTAGATAATTTACAAAAAAATTATGCTTTTAAAATACAAAATTCAAGTAATAAATTTAGAGTTTTACAAAATAATTATTTAAAATTTTTAAACAAGGATGATTTGAAACCTATATTACCAAAGAAAAATAATATTACATCATCAACTTCTTTGAAAGATAATGATAGTGATAATTTCTTGTTAATCGAAGAAGAAGCAGCAATGAAAGATAATAATAATATTGAAGATTATTCGAGAAGAATGTTACAAAAACAATCTTCAACAGATAGGTCACAAAATTATCTAGAACAAAGGGATGAAGAGATCAAAAATTTAGCAAAAGGTGTATTGGAAGTTAGTATGATTTTCAGAGAAATGCAAAGTTTAATTGTGGATCAAGGTACAATTGTTGATAGAATTGATTATAATTTAGAAAATACAGTTATTAATTTAAAAGATGCAGATAAAGAATTGACTAAAGCTACACATTATCAAAAGAGTACTCAAAAATGTAAGTTAATAATGTTATTAGTACTCTGTGTAATGGCAGTATTCTTTTTTATTATGTTAAAACCACATGGTGGCAAAACTGTTGTAAAATATAAAAATCCAAACGTAGTAGTTGACCATTCAACGACTACAATTACTTCACAACTGACTACTGCTAGTAGTCCAACAATAATTGAAACCCCAATAATAGATGAAGGAGTAGAGGATTTAATACAAACTAATCCAGAGGAAGAAAGTTCAAATACATCAGACGAAGTTGTCAAACCTGAAAGTGAAATACAAATATCTAAGCCACATGATGAAATAGAAGAGGAGAATGAATTACCAGCGGTTGTTGAAATACCCAATGATAACTGGAAATCATAAATAGACATGAAGAAGGTATAGCTTTGTTTAATGAGAACAATAATTATGTTTATTATTATGGTGAAAAGAGAAAATTAACAACTAATTCCTGTCACCTTAGTATAAGAGTGATCTTTATTTTAATTTACCCATATATACATTGTTTAATTATCATAAATAAGATAAACTATTTTTAATGAATTGAGTGAGCGATATCTCATATATACATATCCTAATGCAAATGTTAATTTTATAAATTTTTAAATAGATACATACTTTTTAAGGTACCATTTTTTAAACAAACTTTTCCTAGTAGTTTCTTACACAAAGAATATCAATTTCCTCTATAATTAATTCAAAAAAGTAATTTCAATTCAATTAAAAAATATATAAATATCCTGGTAATATATCAAGTTATATGATGTCGCGTTAGCAGACAAAAGTTGGTATAATATCCAATCTTTTGTCTACTCAGCGCGTCGATATCATTCTCTACGAATCGAGCTCATCGACAACAGAAGATGAGATGAAAAGCTAAAGTAAATAAATAAAGAATAGTAATATTCTTCTAAACCTTATTATTCTTAAGATTGAACATCAAGACAAGAAAACCAGAGAAGTCTATAGTTCAATCCTGAGGATAATAATAATTTGTTTTTATTTTGACCTACAATTTATATTTTTATTCTTTTAGATCTCTGATATACTTTCCATACTTATTTATAGTGCAGTTAGAATTGATATAGGGAACCTATATCTCGAAAACGTGACATATTATTTTTATATTGTTCGTACAAAACGATTTTTCACTTGAAATTTTGGGAAAAATTAATTAGTCTCCCGGGGGCGAGTCGAACGCCCGATCTCAAGATTACTTTTTAAATTACAGTCTTGCGCCTTAAACCAACTTGGCTACCGAGAGATGTTAAATTGTTGATGTTGACTTGGAACCAAGTATTACTTTCTTGGATCCTACGTCTCATCTACACCTTCAAACCTCAAGCACCTACCGCGCATCCTGACACGCGTCACGAATAGGATGACGCGTATCCTGCCATCATTTCTATCTCTTTGTTATTGTATTACTTAACAAGGCAACACCAGCAACCTCCTTCCTTATTCAGCTTACCTCTTCTCATCACTGGTGAAAATTTTTCACTAAGCACATCTCTGTACATTATTCATATATAAACACATGCTTGTCGCATCTGTTTTATTACTTTTATTAATTGTATTTATCTTTACATAATTGTTATATAAAAAAAAAATATCGAGATTTATAATAGAAAATTTAACCTATTAATATACGCTACTCATAGCTTATAATCCTCGTTTCTCTTGTTGTTCGTCTTTAGTCAATTTGCAGCTATTGAAGTCAACATTGAACTTTGTTGTAATCGTTACGGACAATACTACTAATAAAACTGTAGACAATGGGTTTTCACTAAACCTTCTAAAACGGGAGAGTTATTCAACTTTTAACCAAAGCTTGAGTAGTTGTTCTACTAAAATAATAACTTGTTTTTCTTAGATTATAAACTTATAAAATGAAACTAAATATGAGGACTAATATTGGAATCTAGTAAGAGATTCCAAGCATTTATATACTTGTATTTTTTGGTCAACGAATTAACCTCAAAAGATGTGAAACGTATAACCTCAAAACATATGAAACAAGTAAACCTCAAAAACACTTGAACATTATTAATCTTGTATCGATGATGGCAAAATATCTATAACAAGTCTGTAATAAAATATGGTCAATCTATTTGCTTATATTATAGCTAGATAAATTATATATTATTGGGTGGTTTTCTAGGCTAATTAGTTGTCATCCAAGTATCCTAAATACTGCCTATTTATATACTTAACTAATTCGCTAGATTGAGATCTTGATCTTGCCACTGACTGCTAGTCCCCTGAGTCCCTGGACTCCTGAAGCCCCTGGAACCCCTGGACCCCTGATATCTATGGTCTGATATCATCGAGTGCCCTAATTCATATATTCGGACATACCGAGGTTATCACCGAACACATAGCAATGTGACCTTAATAGATGAGCTAACCTATCTCATTCTATTACAAAGTCAACAGCAATTCTGGATGGTTAGTGTAGTGGTTATCATCCCACCCTTCCAAGGTGGGGACATGGGTTCGATTCCCGTACCATTCAAGTTTTTGGATGTAAGGCTGATGGCCACGTGACCTACTGTTGCGTTGGCAAACAAAAGTTGGTATAATTTCCGATCTTTTGTCTACTCAGCGTGTCGATATCATTTTCTACGAATGGAGCTCATCAACAACAGATGAGATGAAAACTAAAGTATATAGATAAAGAATAGTAATATTCTTCAAAACCTTATTATTCTCAAGATTGAACATCAAGACAAGAAAAGCAGAGAAGTCTATAGTTAAATCCTGAGGATAATAATAATTTGTTTTTATTTTAATCTACAATTTATATTTTTATTCTTTTAATCCAACTTTACAGAATTATTATTATTTTACATCTCTGATGTACTTTCCATACTTCTTTACAGTGCAGTTAGAATTGATATAGGGAACCTATATCTCGAAAACATGACATAATACTGGCCCCTTTCTTTCGTATTTTGCTATTTTTTCCTACTGTATCTCTTTATATAATACGATTTGCACATCCAAGATTACTTTCATTACTTACCAATCTTTTTTTTAACATTTATCCATCGAATTATGGCAATATACATTGATGAGAACTGTTCATGGTAAATTAAAATATATACGAGTAATCTATAAAAAATGATGTATTAGATAGATATAATGTAGATAAATTCAATATATATAAATCCAAAAGTTATAGTATCGGATTATTGTAAAAATACTTACCTTTCCATGTATAATTTGTTTTGCATCATTTACAATATTTCTTATACAGGAATGTAAACCTCACTCACACCTTTTAAACATAATTAGGTGGTGACAAATAATAAAAAATCATTTGTATTTCCATGAATAATTTTTCTTGAACTTTACATTATTCAAATAATAGTTTCATGTTTTAAACAAATTCTCTAATAAATCTGGGGATGCAGTTAGGATTAAAATAATACAATATAGTAGTATAACAGGATATCAAGCATTTTGGAAATTTTGTAAACATAAAATGAGAAAAACATAATTAATGAAGATGCATATTGATGAGAATTAATTACCGAATAACTTCTTAAAAAGGATTTATTTATCGTTGTTCTTCATTTAACGTTAATAATAATTGAGTTAAACATCTCTTAGAAGTTAAATCATCATTTAAAACTTCTGCAAATGTGTTATCTCTCAACTTAGTAGGCAAAACAACTTTTAATAGGCTTCTAGCTTCTAATTTGTCACTTAATCTTAGATAACATCTAATAATATGCTTTAATAATCTACCTGGAGGGGTATTGATAGTTAATTGATCAATCATATTCTTTAAAACATTAGTAACAGCGTAGAATCTTTCTAATGTTGCGCAAATATATTGTAAACCTAAATCATCTAATAATATTTTTTGTAAAATGAAAATTGCAACAGTTTTGGACAGTTCAGATGAAGATTCCATAATCTTTAGACATAATGGTATTATGTCAGTTCTTAATAAGAATTTAATAACATCTTGAGAATCATTCTTAACTAAAGCACCGATGACACCTAAAGAAGTTAATCTTAAGTATTCAAAGGCTCTTTGCCTAGAAGTTGTATTTAAAAATGGAAATAAAAATAATGGAATATGAGCTTGTAAAAATAAATGCTTTGTATCAGAATGTTGAGCAACACATTGAAGTAAAACCAATGCATTACAAACTCTATTAGAGAGTTCATTTGATAATAAAGGTGGTTGTAAAAATGGATATACGGAAATAATTTCATCTAAAAGTGAGGTCATCACACCAAATGATGACCATAAGACAACAGCTAAATCATCAAATTGTTCTCTTTGACGTCCTAATTCTAATAAAGCTTGTTCTTTCTTTGGACCATATGTTAATTGGCAAATCCAATGAAAAACATTTGGGTCATCTAAAGCTCTAGAATTGCTAGTAGAACCTTCTGTATTAGTTGTAATTGGATTTTGAATTGGTGTTCCAACAGGTTGAGGTTGTTGTGCAAGTTTTGTAGCAATATTACCAGATTGTGGTGCATTAATATTTTGAAAATCATTGACGTTAACATCAGTTGGAAGATTATTAGCATCTAAATTATTAGTTGAAGTAGCATTATTGGCAGTCTGTTGTTGTTGTTGTTGTTGTTGCTGCTGCTGTTGTTGTTGCTGTAACATTTGCTGTTGAATAGCCAATTGAACAGGTAAAGGCATCTGATGAAGTTGACCAGGTGGAGGTGGTTGTAATTGATTATTCATTGGTGGTAATTGAGGTAGTTGTCCAGGTGGAATTTGATTTGGAGGTAATTGACCAGGAGGTGGCATAGGATGCATAACAGACATTGGATTTTGTAAATTTGAAAGATTAGCATTTACATTATTTAATCTATTAGCATTATTATTTGCTGCAGTATTGTTATTTGAAGAATCTTGAAGAATATTAGGTTGATTAGAAATAGCTGATTGAGATGCAAACATTGTTATTAGATAATATTATTGGTAAAAAAAAATAAGAACAATTGTTCAAAAGATGGGGAAAAACAAATTAATAAATATTTATTAATAATTTTTAAAAAATTTGTAATTTTTATTTTCTATTGCAATATGTATAGTTTATGGGTATAATAAAATCACAACTGGTATCACTTGGTATAGTATTATTCAATGAGTGAGTGATATAATATCTTTAAATGTGATGAATGTCAGTACTATCTCTTTTTTGTTTACAGATTGTGTATTATTTAAATTTTCAAGTTATTTTTCTTAGCAATTTTTTTCTTAATGGTATGAAGCAAGCGAGTTGGCCAGGGCACGTGAAAATTTTTTCAGACGTGTCAGTAAATAAATATCGAATAATATAAAGACAGGAAAAAAAAGATATGTAAAGAAAGAAGTATGTTGTTATAATCGTTAAAGTTATAAAATAGAGATATATATGATGATCTATGAAATTTATATGCAAAGGTTTAATAAATAGTAGTTGTTTAAGAACGAAAAAAGGTTTGAAACTTGTGATGAAAAATAGAGAGATGTGTGTGTGTGTACCCAGATGCAAAAATAAAAAGAGATAAAAAAAAATTAACAGTATTATTATTTTTTTGTTGTTGTTGATAAAGTAGCATTTAATAATGCTAATGTATGAATATGAATTGATTTTGGAATAGAGAGAGATTAGAAACCATGTACTTGCATTACTTGTTCAAGATTCCAATTGTTTAAAGAGATACCATTTGAATGAGATACTGAATTGAAATTAATGAATTGACTTTGATTAGATTGTAATTGTTGATTATTAATAATATCAGAATCAATTAAAGTATCAATACTCGAGATAGAAGAATCTCTATTCTTATTATAAATAGGAGTATTTTTTGAATTCAAAGTATCTGGAGTATCGAATAAAGTAGAATCTGAAGAAGAACGAGAATGTGAACGTGTATCATCCCAATGATGATTATCAGAATGTTTAGAATTGAATGAGAATGGTTTTTGATTATTAGAATTGGAAGTTGGTGTTGGTGGACGTGAGTATGTGTTGGTACGTTGATAAGCCATAGAACGTAAATGTTTACTCATTACAATATCATGTACAATAGGATCTAATAAACCTTTTAAATCCATATAAATTACAGATTCATCTAATCTTAAATCCCATGATAAAAGTGATAATAATTGTCTTTCCATAACGTTAATATCATTCAAAGAGAATAATTTATTACTATAATTACTCCAATGAATATTTAATGGCGAAGAATCATTATGAAATTTAGCACTGATGATTAAACAAGCTAAAAATAATCTATGAATAGTAGATGGTATACCAGTAGCATCATTTGGTAATAATTTTTTCAATTTATTTAAATAAGAGACAGTTAATAATAAAGTTGGTGCTTGTACATTAGTATATCTTACAATTCTTGAGATAAAAGTCATCAAAGAAGGTAATTTACTAGTATCATTAGAAGAAGTATGGTTAGCAACATTGTTTGGCATAACTTTTAAAGTACAATTAGTAACGTATCTAATCATATCATCAGTAACTGGAGATTTCATTAAAACTTTGAAAGCTTTTGAATATTCTTGCATTGTGGAGGTATTAATATATGAATAATTATAACAATGGAATGAATGTAAATATGGATGGTATACTTTTTTGTGTAGATTTACAAACAATCAATCAATCAATTGAAGACAAATACAAATACAAACATTAGCATCCATTCAATCCAATATCACTTATATATATATAGTTATATCATTATACAATTAGTAGTCAGCTATACCTACTTTAACCTGTTCTTTTACACGCCCAGCTTTATTTTTTTGGGTAATCCCAGCCAAGACGCGAAAATATTTCGTGTCCAGCCCTGCAATATATGCACAAAAGAGGTAACACGAGATCTCGAAAATACTCTTGTGCAGCACTTTCTACCACAATTTATATTTCACTTCCTCTTTGGGTATGCTGCCCGAAGCCGCCCTTTCCCCGAAGAGGCAATCCAGCAGTGGAGGGGACATTTTCTCAAACACCATTCATCAACTATATGCTCTTATTATCTGTTTATTGTTTAAAGAAAATTATTTTAATACACACGTGACCAGAACAGGAAATTCTGCTGGACACGTCCCAGTTGGGAAATACATAATCGAGCGCGCAATTAATTGCTATATTCGTGTTTGTTTCCTATACGGGTAATTTCTGTGCTATTTTTATAATTAATTAATGAATTATGAAATGATTAGTATGTGTTATTGTCAGTAAATACGTATTTATTTATTATTATAGTGTATATGGCTAGTCGTGTTGTTCTAGTTCTAGTTCTGCGTCTGTTGCTGTTCTCTTCTTTTCTGTAGTGGTAGTAGAGAGATCAGTAGTAGACGTGACTGTAGCATCAGTAGTTTCAGGCTTGGCAGCATCAGTTTCTGGTTGAGTTGTTACTACTGTCTTGCTTTCTTCCTCTCTAATCATTTCGTGCACATTCAGATCAGTTTCACCATTTAGTATTCTTTCTAATACAGGTTTCCATACAGATTCATCCTTTTCAGAAAATTCTTCCATGGTAAATACATTACCCTTATTTATATCCCATTCACTTTGTGATGTACGTATCAATTTTACCATATATGCACAACTACCTTGACTTCTACCAATGTCACTAATTAATGATCTAATATATGTACCTGACGATACTTTTGCTCTTAAATGTAACATTGGTGCTCTATATTCATCTCCTTTCTTATTTATCTCTTCTTTCTCTTCTTCTGTTATCTTAATAGGTTTATATTCAATCTCTTCACTTGTTAATCCATTCTTTTCACAATATTCACTACTATAAAATAATTTATCTTCTAATAAATTAGCATTCATTGATTCTAATCTTTTAATATCTTCCTCATTCTCTTCATCCTTTGGTCTTAATATTGGATACACATGTTCTTTACTTAAACTATCTTTAAATATTTCTAATTCATGTATTTCAACTTGTCTAGGTTCAATCTTTTTAGGTAATGGAATCCCCTCACGCGCATATTCATGTAATGGTTTACCATTCATCTTTAATGCCGCATAGATAGGTGGTGTTTGTTTCAATTTACCCAAGAATTTTGATTCAACATTTTTCAATTCATCAAATATTAAATGTTTAGTACTACATTGACTTAATATCTCACCTTCAACATCTCCTGATGTAGTACCAACACCAAATAATGCTTCACTCTCATACTCTTTAATACATCCATTCAAATATCCACCTAATCTTTTAGTACCAGTACCAATACCAATCACTAATACACCTGATGCTAATGGGTCTAATGTACCACCATGTCCCATTTTAATCTTCATCACTTTACGTAACTTACGTTTACTAGGTTTCTTACCTGTTTGTTTCTCATATTCTTGTGCTCTTTGTGCTGTAGCTGTTTGGATAGCTTGAGAAAATACTTGACTTCTAGATAATGTTGATTGTAATTTTTGTAAAAATTGTGATGATGTTATACCAGTAGGCTTTTCAATTGCAAATATACCGTTCATTGTGGAGTTTGATATGCTATCGATATATATATTTACTTTACAACCTTGTCCTCTTTTAAAATTAATACTTCGATTCTCTTCTCTCTATTTTCTTATATTTTTTTATTTTTCCAATTTTCAAAATTTATACTCTGCGGTTATCTCATCGAAATCTTCCCGTGTGAATCTTACACGATTTATATACAGAACATTAAAAAATCTTATTATATTATTACCTTAAAAAATAAATAAATAAATAAATGAAATGAATTTAAACATATCTATCTATACAAACCAAAAAGATAGAATATATTCTATGCTGTCCTTTATTTTAATTTGAGATTAATATCTCCCTTTGTACCTTGTGTATGTATGTCCCGCAATACACTTAATGCTAATTGTAATTTGTTTGTTGGTTTTTACCTCTTACCAATGCTTCTATATGAATACTTTTGTTTGATATTATTATATCTGATTTTTATTCCATGTCCAAATGATCGACGTTCTTTGATATTATCCACTTCTATAATTTGTGTAAAATCTTCATCATCATCATCTTCACGACTAGTATCACTGTTACCAATATGAACAGGATTCTTAAATATTTCTCTTTGATATGTTGCATATCTTCTAAATCTAATGATATCTGCTTCAGATAGTTTATCGAATGGACATCGCCATCTAAAAATTATCTTATTGAAAAAATTATTCACATCAAGAATTTTCTTTGGATATGTTTGAATATAATGCATGATTAATTCATCATCGATTCTTCGTTTGCCAGTTTTAACACTTACATCTTTTTTAGTTATAGTATCCTTAATCATTTCAAATATACCCAATGACATTCGAAATAGAATATGTGGACCTTCAAAAAAAAGACAATCCCATATACGTAATGTTGTCTCTATTGGTACAGTTCCAATAAATGAACTCATAAACCAATTCGCGGTACAAAGTGAAATAGGTGGCAATATTGTTAAAGAATCATTTAATAAATTTAATTCCAATTCTGGCTTAGATGATAATTCATTTCCTGATATACCAAGATTTGAATAATTTAAAATCCATCTCCAAATATCCGGTGTATACTTATTTAAACATAATAATAATACACCTTGATCAACATTTATCCCTTCTAAACTAATATCATGTACCCCTGGTAGAAAACGTTGTGTAATAATAACTAACATCCAAAATGCCCTTTCTTCATCCAAAAATAATAATAATAGACCAGCTAAAAAATTCATGGATTGACAATAACCAATTTGTGGTTTATAAATTGAAAAGGCAGTTAATATATTTCTTAATTTTTTAACAATAAGAGGTTCTTCAACTTGAAATGGTTCTTTTTGAAAATGAATATTATCAGGAAATGTACGATTAAGATCTCTTTCAATATTATCCGCATCAGGTATATTCTTAAATAATAAACCACGCTTTTCATAATCATCAACTATAGCCAATAATCTTCCATAATAATTTCTATTTCTATAAAGCGTTTCTTCACCATTTACAAAGTCCCACCAAGCTTTACCTCGCCATACAGGTGGCATACCACCACGAACTAGATTTTGAAGTTCTTTTGTTTTTTCTGTTGGAAATGACTCTGGTATTCCATTAGAATCCAATTTTATATCATGTTTTTTAAAATATTGATTCCATTTTGTTTCATGTTTTGAAATGTAAGAATCATATTGTGTCCACCAATTATCATAATATTCTTTACTAAAAAGGGGACTAATAGAGAAACCATAATTATCGAATTCTATCGAATCAGTTTTCATAGTTTTTATTGGAAATATATTTCTCATCATAGGAACTTGAATACTATTTCTGATATTTTCCTTTTTTGATAAGTCTCTTACTATATCACCTAATTCATTTTTCCCATCATCGTCTTCATACAAATCAATAAAACTTGATGTTTCATCATAATAACCATCACTGTCTTCAATACTGGTATCCTTTTCACTTGTAGACACATTATGCAAGGATTCTGTAAGATTTTTTTGCAGGCCATCGTTTTTGCAACTTGATGATACTTGTTTATTTTCTAACCCTTTAGGAATCTTAACATGGTTATAGTACGGTAGTCTTGTACCAAGATCAATAGTGGTTTCACTCATAAGTTAACTAATGAAATACAAATTAAAAAAACCTGAATCAAACTAATTATACATTTCCCGCAGAGTAATCTGGATCCTTAATATCAAAGAAATCTTAACAGATAGAGATATTTTTTTCTTTGAAGAAAATAAACCAGGAAGAACGATATAGTAGTAAGTTTGCAAAATATGACTACCAACAAACTTACGTAGCTCGCCTGGTGTTTAACGATGAGCGAATAACTATATTTTAAATACCAATGGAATTTTAGCTATTTATATTTTATTTTTTTGTTTACAGGTCCGTCTGCCGTTTCAATATAAGGCTGTGAAAAATACCCTATAAACGAAATTTCACACTGGATAAAAACTGTAGACACAATAAAGAGATGAAAAGCTAAATAATATTAAGATCAATCAAGAATGCATATTTTTGGGAAGAGAAAAATATATTATAAATAGTTCGTCTTTTAAGAAGTTTTTCTTGTTGACCATAGCATGCAGTGCGTTATGCGTTGCGCCAGAAATACTGTTACTCCAATAATGCATCTTGTGGAAATAATTAAAATGCCATTATGATTATGCATAATTATATCTTTTGAATTTTAAAAGTAATATTTTGTTAATAACTTCCGTTTCCAATTTAATTTCTTCTTGAATACGATTCCCTTTTACATTTATTCTTGTTATTATTGACCCCCTTGGAACTCCAGATTACTCGTTTTTAAATAAAATAAAAAAGAATTAATTCTTATAACACTCAGAAGGCCTCCAACATTCTTTTGGTTCATAATACTTCTCATATATAATCTTACTTGATATCTAGCTGTATTACTTTGCTCTTATTCCTGTATTTCAAATGTGGAGGCTGCATCGTTATTGACGATGAGGCGCCAATAGGAAATAAGCTTAAAATGAAAATAAAGATCAATACGTAAAAGGTACTGTAATAAGAGAACTGAGATTTAGATTGATTCAACCAACAAAATATTGTTAAAACACACACACTATAACATTGGATTACTTAAATAGATACCATAAGAAAATTCAATTTCTCCTTTTGACCAAATGGTATCGTCTGCTCAACAACAGTTTACTATACTTCAAAAGCAATTGAATACAGAACTTAGAACACTGTTAACTGAATCTAAAAGAAGAAGCTCAGAAGTCAAACATGCTACTGAGAAATCATTGGAAATATTAAAGACATGCCATACTAGCTCTGACTTGAAACGACACCCAGATTTTATCCTTCCACTAATTAAGGCTTGTGGATCTAAAAGTGCCAAGTTGACAACAATTGCTATGCAATGTTTACAACGTATGGCTGCTGTAGATTGTATTCCTGAACAGAGAATTCCTGAGGTTTTAGATGCTTTTACCGATGCAAGTTTGTTAGCTTCAGAGATTCAATTGAAAGTTTTGCAAATCGTACCTATCTTCTTTAAGACAAACGGAAAACTCATTTATGGTCCTCTATGTTCCAAATTATTGAAATGTTGCTCTAATTTATTGCAAATTCCAAATAAATCCCCTATTGTTATCGGAACTGCTAGTGCAACAATGCAACAATTAATCGATGAAATTTTTGATAGATTAAATATAGAATGGGATTCATCAGATAGGGATCATAACCTGGCATTGCAAGAGACTCATGAAGTTTTAATATCGAATAGTGAAACTATTAAAGTCAATGCTTACAGATATGACGCTCATGTTTTATTTTCGAATTTAAGTTCTTTGGCAGAGAAGAAAGATTCAACATCTGCATCTAACAATGGTACAAAGAATGCTACTCAATCAGATGAAACTGCTGAATCTAATATGGTAATGCTAAATGTTGATATAGTTTCAACAGATTATGGTCTTGAAATTTTGGAATCGGTTTTGGAAAATAGTTTTACAGCTTTCTTGAAATATCAAGATTTACAATTTATTTTACGTACAAAGATGATTCCTTTTGTCTTACGTTGCATTTCATCTTCCAATAGTAAATTCCCTATAGTAGTAAGAAGCTACAGATGCATTAACCTTTTAATAAGAACCGAGTTCTTAAAAACATTGCATTTAGAACTCGAAGTCATTTTATCATTATTAATTTTTAATTTGACTCCAGAAGGCAAAACTCCTCTATGGAAGAAAATTTTATCTTTAGAATTATTCAATAATATCTTAGAGAACATTAATACAATTGAAGCAATTTATATGACCTATGATGATTCTCCTGATCGAAAGGATATTTTAAGAAGTTTAACCACTGAATTATATAATATTATCCAATCAAGTGAACTGTCAATTACATTACATGAAACCAAAATTATACATACTTTAGATAATCCACAAATTACAATGGCTAATTCTATTGCCAAATCACCTTTCATGCAAATGCTTGACAAAACCAATCCTACCTCTACAAATCAAAATTATTTTCTATTTTTAGCTCAATCAATTGTTAAAAATATGTCTGCACAATTCAGTAATGCTGCATCTAATGTTGCTTTGGAAGATTTAGCTGATAAAGAGAAAAGAGACAATTTAGATTTAACCAAGGCGTACAGAGGTTTATTCCCCAGTTTATTTGACATATGTAAGAAATTACTTTACTGTGCTTCATTTGAAAGTCAAATATTCAACAGTTTAGTTAGATCTTTCCAGAAGTTAAGTCATGCAGGTGGTATCCTACTACAAGAAGAAGAATTAAACAAATGTCTCGAACTATTTTCGTTATCCATCGTAAGAAATTGTTTAATAACAGATATGCATATTGAAGAACAAAACACAAAACATGAAGAACAAACAAGCACAACTGATACTGTTTTAAATGCACTAAGTGAGACACTAATAGGCAATCAATCTCCTAAAACACCACATAGCACTACTAAAGGTAAGATGCTACATCCTAGAGTATTTAGTTCAAAACATATCTCCTTATTTAGGGCACTAATATCTCTGGCAATTTCATTGGGGGAACATTTTTCATATGACAGCTGGAATTATATTTTTGTTACTTGGCAATGGGTATCCTATTTCCTTTTGGGGCCTTCCGCTGATTTCTTGGAAAATATATATGTTCAAGATATTCCTGCTGCTCCTAAACTATCAAAGGCAGACAATACAATGATTGAAAGAAGCATTACTCAGTTATACGAAAGTACAGCTTCCTATCCAGCATCTTCTTTGAAATCATTCTTAGAAACAATTGTAGAGGAATCAAAACAAACCTTCCAGACAGCACAAAACTATGAAGATGAAAGGGCAAATGATTTCTACCATGCAATTATAAATGATAAAGTTCGAAATTGTATTTATAATAAAACTTTTTTTGTGTCACAGCTTGGCCATCTAAGTACTAATAATTGTACACGATTCATTAGTGGTGATTTAGGAAAAGAAAATTGGTTAATTATTATGGATTATTTAAAAGAATTAATTGGAGACCGTCAACTTGGTAGTCAATCATTAAGACTATACGTTACTAGTATCTTTACAGATTTAATTAGAAGAATCTCAAACTCTGTGGCCACATTGGAAGATCAAAATTTAAAAACGAACACGTTTGGCAGTTTGGAATTATTAGTTGCTAACTCTCTTTTGGATACAATTACTACAATTAAGAATTTAAAAGTGGGGGAAGAAGAAATAAACCATGGGATATCAAATATTGAAGCTGACATTTTATTCCAACTGCTATCTACTCTAAAGGAAATATTAAATGAATTTGGTGATCTTCTTTCTCATTCTTGGAAAATAGTGTTTGATATTATTAATGGCCCTTTTGAATGGCTTAATGAGAGTAAAAATATTCTTTCAATTCAAGATAACGATAATTCCTCGTTAATTAATGCATTTATCCAAAGATACCGCGAGTTAATCCAAGTTTCTTATGATGTATTCAAATTGATCTCTGATGACTTTCTTCAAACATTACCTATTAATACTATCAAGTGTGTTATCGATACAATTGTTAATTTTGTTAATCAAGATCGAAACTTAAATATCTCGTTTTCATCCATTAGTCAATTTTGGTTAATTGGGGACTATCTTAGAAACTGGTACACCTCTCAGGATACCAAAGAGACTTTGAATGAAATGAAAGATTTCAGTGAGAAAGTAAAATCTGGTAAATTACTTGAAACAATTGGCGATAATAATTCTTCATTTTTCGAAATGTACAATGGTTTATGGCTATTTTTGCTTTCCAACTTGGTCAACTGTACGAAAGACGCTAGAATTGAAGTAAAAAATGGTGCTATTCAAACATTTTTTAGAATTTTGGACTCTCATTCAGAATTCTTACCTGACTGGGAACTAATATTTGAAGAAGTATTTAAACCATTCTTATTACGCAGGCCATTTGATGAGGACTTGACTGAATCGGTAGATTTCTTAGATGTTTCTCTAGGCGGACTTTCGAGTCTTTACCCTCAAAAGTTCAATGATTTTGAGAATAACTCAAATACTAGTGAAAAATGGTTAATTTTCTTAGATTTATTGAAGCATTTGTTGGATTCCGAATCATCTTCAATAGAATTTATCGCTATTTCGAAGTATAACATGCTACTAAGTGCTTTACTCTCAATGACTAATGTAACTGATGATGTATTAGACAAATGTTTTGAAGTGTGGAGTGATTATTCTATTATTTATAATGATATCACAACTCCGGCCTCAAATTTTAATAAAAGTGGATATGATTGTATCAATGAACTTATTTTAGCTTTCCCAAATCTCTATACATTGTTGGAGAAATATAACAAAATAACCGAAGATGTTGTTGAAAAGGTCTTGACATTGTTAAATGCAGCAGTTAGATATCCACTCTTACCAGAACATTCAAGAGATAATATTAAACCATCATCTTTACAAGGTGCCATCCTAAGTTGTCTTGACACCTTTTCCTCTACCTTACCAGTTGATACACAAAGTCTGATCTTTGTTCAACTAAGTACAATTATCAACCTATCTTTTGAAACAAGAAAAAAAATTGAAAAGAAATTATTACCAAAATTACCTCTATCTGCAAGATCACGTATTCCTACCTTCGAGGCGATCAGTTATGGTGCATGTGAACAATTAAGCGAGATGCTAGCATTTTCTAAAAGAGAGAATAAGATTCTGTTTAAAGGCCAACATATAATCAGATTAATGCAAAATTTGGGTGATGTGATTGAACGTAAATCGCTGATCACCTTGGATTCAAGCAAAAATCTTCCATTATGGGAATTCTGCTCACAATGCTTCGAAATATTAACAGAGCAACTACTAGTATGTTACAAGGAAGAGAAGATAGACAAGAAGATTATGAATGAATTTTGTGATTTATTTGTGAAAGTCGCAGTTTCACCTTTAAATAGAATCAATAAAGAAATTGATGAACAAACCGAAGAAGTTGACTTGAAAAAGTTCAAGGTATATCGTGATTTACTTTTGGATACAAATTTAATCGAACTGTTGAACAATGATCAAATGAATACCTTTATATCATCTGCATGGTCCAATTCATTTTTCTACCAATTAGATGATGTTGAAAATTCATTACTAAGTAGTTGTTCATCTTTAAGTGAAATATCGGAAAAATTCTCAGAGATTAGTTTTGATGATACAATAGGTTCCACGGTTCAGCCTCCTCTCTTAACAAAGTACAAATGTTCTAAAATGTGTTTAAATAACGTGATAGAATTTGCCTCATTCGAAGAGAAAAAGACTAAACAATTGAGAAACATTGTGGTTCCATATTTGGTATCTAGGATTTCATTTGCCTTAAGAAGGTTTATTTCTGATCAACCACTTTTAAAAAAGGCACCATTCCCTAAGATACGCCGTCTTGAATTGGTTATTTTATTGAAAGGCGTTGGAAAAATTGTGTCAAAGCTTAATAACCAATCTACAAATGAAGATGAACAAATAATTTTGCAGAACTTTAAACATTTATATCCTCTGATTGTAAGGACAATCCCAATAGCCCATACAATTCCGGAAATTCAACCATTTGTCTTACAGCTGTCTCTAGATTTCACTAGATTAACTCCTTCATGATTTTTATATACCAGGAAGTGAATACATATTATGTACTTTTTACAATTATAAACTCTATAGTTTTTTACTTATTTTCCTATTCTTCTAGGGTACTGACTACTACCTTCAATTTTCTAATAAATTAGCTTACTTTTTCAAAATAGATAAAATATGGAAGAGTAAATTTAGGACAAGAAAAAATGAAGCTAAAAGGGCCATCGATCAAATGTATATGAATGAGAGTTTGCATTACGAACTTAACTCAGTCGAATGTTTTTAAACTATCAAAAAATATAATAAAAAGTAAGCAATGGGTAGATGATTTGTCGCTGAAGTGTATACCCCTCAAGGAATTTCAATTGAGATATGATAGGTCTAATGGCCCAGGTGGCCAGAATGTGAATAAAGTGAATACGAAGTGTACACTCACACTTGAAGATTTCAGTAAACAGAGTTGGATACCCAAGGAAATACGAATGAAAATGACAGAGGAGAGTGTCTCTAGATATTATAAAAGGGCGTCTGATGCTATTGTCATCCAAGCCCAGGAATCAAGATCGAGGGAACAGAATAAAAATCGCTGTTTCACTAAATTTTTGAAAGATGTTAAAGATTCTTGCAAGTTTGGTTCTGAAACCAGCAAAAAAAAGCTTCACAAATGGGCTCGAATTACTGTGGAGAAGGATACCCAACGCCTAAAGCAAAAGAAGTTCCGGAGTGATAAGCTTAAAAGGCGGAAAGTGTCATTTCCTGACTACTAAATGTACATCTTTAATTATGCAATTGAATTCCTTCTATATAAATATGTATGCAATTAAATCGAACTGTAAGTATAACTATATACAATTACTCGGTATCTTGTCCTTTACTTAACCAATATGTCCTCCTAGTCAGAGAATCAACGGTGGCCTTTCTTAACTTATCATTGACATCACCCTTGACTTGTTGGGTAGTATCTGGACTAGTCTCTGACTCATGAGTATGCTCAAAATTTATTTCAACAACACTACCATCAGATTCAGACCCAGTCTGATCGTTTGGCAGGCCCATCATTGATTCAATATCAATGCTTTTCTTCATTACCTTTGGGAGTATTTTAGGCCTATGAAAGATCTTTGCATTGTGTTGAGGTTTAACTTTTAATAGATTTTTCTTTTGCGGTCTTCTATCATTCTTATAAATAATGTTGTAAAGTTCTTTTTCCTCTTCTACATCCACATCTTCATCGCTGCTTGGTTCCATAAAGATATCATCTTCATCAAATTCAGATAAGTCATCTGATGATAATTCTTGTTTCTTATGAATAATTCTTCCACGTTCACGGTGGTATACCTCATTCTCTTCAATGGCTTTATTTATTACAAGATGCCTTTCATCTCTAAAATCTCTTGCTGGACCACGAAATTTGATAACTTTACCCAATATTGTCTGGCCTACACGATCTTTGAATGTAGATCCATCCAAATCATAACATTTTTTAGTTATCATATCGAATGCACCAGTAAAGGCTCTTTTGATATCTCGAAGATTATATGAAGATCTGCTAACATTGTTCGTTGGATCATTTGGGTCTTGAATAGCAAGGGCAAATGTTGTTCTCATAGGTAATAAATCTCTCCATTCACTCTTAGGGATATAGAAAGCACGATCATCTTGGAAACTCAAAGCTACATGATCATAACCAAAATTCTTACCATATAATTCAAAGAAATCTAGTAGTAATACACCCAAGTTATCTACAGCATTAATATCTTCAGAAAGTAACCTTGGATGTAAGTTTAAAAATGAGTAGACCATACATATAGTACTTAGACCACCTAAGCCACCCAAATGCACATCATTTAGTCTTCTCGTGGCCAAAAATTGTTTAACAACTAAAGTTAATTCCCTTAAACCTGGTGTAGAATCTAACCAATTTCTGATTGTTCTAGCTGCATCAAGACCATTTGTTCTTTCAAAGGAAATATCTATATGTAAGTTCGAATTTGGTTCAATAAATTTAATAATAGGAACTCTTGCCTTTGCAATGACTTCCATATTAGTTGCTAAATTATTTCTCTTCAGCCAACTAGATAGTTGATAAATTTTTTGTCTATCTTCTTTATCCTTATACTTACTGACTACTACACAATCCATATCAGAACCAGGTAGATATAAATCAGTGGCATATGAACCAAAAACATATAGATTTGAATCATTCCATAATTTTCGTATACAATTTCGTATTTTTTTAATGGTTATATTTCTTAATTCGATTTCTTGACGAGTAGGTGAAATGTATGCAATGAAATCTTTGATTTCTTCAGTCAACCAATCGGAAACTTCTTTCTCTTTCGTATGATCTTTATTCAATACCCATGGATGTTCAACATGAGGCACACTAGAGTGTAACTGTTCAGCATTATTATCATGACTATTCGATTGAATATTGTGAGCCCCATTATCTCCTTCATCTTCTGAGCTTGAAATAGCAATAAAATCGTCATTATCATCTAATTGGTTCTTTAAGAAAATGTTTGACTCTTTAAAGTCTTTAATTATTTGAGTATTATTATCGTAAAGTTCGGTATTAGTATCGGTATTTAACTGTTTATGGGTATCATTATAGGCTTCATTATCGCTCACATCCAAAAGTAAATTTTCATACTCGTTGTGACTATGTTCATTGTGGTTAAATACTTCAAAATCTTTTTGAATTGCAACAAGCGAAGACCTTCTTAGTCTTTTCTCTGCTTTTTTGGTCAATGAACTTTTCTTTCGTTTTGAATCCTTAAATCTCTTTTTGCTACTTAATTGTTTACCCATTTTTGAATAGATTTTATAGTTCAGGTGAATTGGGAGTTTAGATAATCAGAATGAATAAAACAAACTGAACAAAAGTGGTATTGGAAAATATTGAATAATTCAAATTACAGTATTGCTGTGGAATCGGAATGCTCCAAAGAAAGTATATGTTAATCTTATATCTAAGTGAAACTGGTGGATACTCACCACTTAATACTTTGACTACTATAAAGCGATTTTTTATTTTAGATTTCTTCTACACATCTACTTATTTTGACTTTAACATTATGAAATATGGAGTTTTTCAAAGTCATCGCCTGTTGTCATTGCTCCGAAGTTCTCTATGTGCATACTACCTGCAAGAAAACTGGCATATTATATCTAATAATCATAGTTGAATACATTTCCTCATACCTTGATAGGCTTAGTAATAAAGATATTATCAAACAGTTTAACTTCTAAAACATACAGTAAATTATAGTAATCTAATTACGGAAAACCACCTATTGTAGAATTACCCAGAAAAAAAGATACTTAATATTGACTTATTGAGAAATAAAAAGAAAGAAAGCGATACCATCTCAAAATACAAAGCATCAAAATATTACATAAATGGTATAAATAATTTGATTCTTTAATAAAATCGTATAAATATTTTCATATCAGTATCAGATATGATCTTGTATGATATACTGAAAAGGATATACTCTATATATTATTGAATGAGAGAATTGTTCTTACACTATTTGCAACACATTTCAAATATTTTGAAGATCTTAATGATCGTCTATGTTAAAAAACATCTTTTTGTATTTCTTTGCAATGTCTTTCGTAAATATGATGTCTGTAGATCTTTATTTAGCGCCAAGCAAGTTTCCAAATATCAATTTTTCAAGACTGCTCTATCATGTGACCACAGCGCAGATTTGCAAAAAAAAAAACATATTTTTTTATTTTCAACATTTTAATTTCTCGACTTCCGAATGTCAAGATGACCGACGCAACTTTGAAATTTGAAACAGAAAATTGCTTTGAATTCTAGCTTCCACTTTTTCACCAATTTCATATATATCAGAAGTGGATTTTAAAATTCAAAAAAAATATCAAAGAAAACTACAAAAAACTAACAAAGTTTCAATAGTCAAAAATGGGTATCGATCACTACACCAAACAACACAAGAGATCCGGTCACAGAACCGCTCCAAAGTCCGACAATGCTTACTTAAAGATGTTAGTTAAGCTATACTCTTTCTTAGCTCGTATGTTATTTTTACCTTTCCATTATTCTAATTCTGTTTGCAATACTTATTAATTCTTATTCTCTAAGTTTTTTTTCCATTGATATTCTCTACTTCACTAATGCAATAATGAACATTGCATTAGAAGGGCTATTTATATTTTAATGGCCCATTGAAGTAGATAATTCTGCGAGTACGTGCATAATCTAATTCATTAAAATACGTTTTTTTTGAAAAAGGCTATGATCACTGTGCGAATACTTTCAACGCATTAATTATGCTATTGAGCAGAAGAAGAATGTTATTCTATTGTCTTTTTTTCAAGAAAGACTTAGTTCATTCTAATTATTTAGTGGGATTTATTTTTACTAACAATTAATGTAAATTTTAAGAGATTGATTAAATTCTCTTGAAAGATACTTTTTCTTCATAGGTCGTACCGATGCTCCATTCAACAAGGTTGTCTTGAGATCTTTGTTCATGTCTAAGATCAACAGACCACCAGTTTCTGTTTCTAGAATCTCTAGAGCTTTGAAGCAAGAAGGTGCTTCCAAGAAGACCATTGTTGTTGTTGGTACCGTTACTGCTGACGCTAGAGTTTTCGACTTACAAGCTGCTACCGTTGCTGCTTTAAGATTCACCAGAACCGCTAGAGCTGCTATCATCAAGGCTGGTGGTGAATGTATCACTTTAGATCAATTAGCTGTTAGAGCTCCAAAGGGTCAAAACACTTTGATCTTAAGAGGTCCAAGAAACTCCAGAGAAGCTGTCAGACACTTCGGTATGGGTCCACACAAGAACAAGGCCCCAAGAATCTTATCTAAGGGTAGAAAGTTCGAAAGAGCTAGAGGTAAGAGAAACTCTAAGGGTTTCAAGGTCTAAGTTAATTAGTATAATTTTAATATTATATTATTTTACTTTTATTATCTTACATAAAAATTTAAACTTTTTTAAATTCTGTATACTTAACTCTTAATAACCTTACACTTTAATTAATAAATATTCGATTACGTTCAAAGTTCAATACCCTTTCTTGAATTTAAGAATAAACTTTCAACATAAATTGAAGTGATAGTCGAAAGTTAGCCGCTGTCAACACACCTATAATAATTCTATTTAATAAATATTTACAATAATAAGAGATTTTTGAATGAGAATGCGAATGTCAATTTCAAGTATCAAGACTGTGCATCCGTACATACTAATAAATAATCATTTTGTGAAAAATTATTTTCAATGAAAAATGAGTTGCGTTGGTGCGCGCTGGAAAATGCCGAGTGAAAAATAGAAATCTGCGTCAAGAAAAGTTCGTCTGAATTTGCGGATAGTGCACTTTGATATGCTCATTGATGGGGCATGTTCTTTCTAGAGTCTGGTATTGGAAGGATTCTCCTTCTAGCACCATCACCGAAATTCGCTTCTAGGCAGAGATAATCAATAGATTCATGGTTCCTCATGGTCTCTACGGGCCTAATCGTGAAACATGCTAGGAATGATCGCAGTACCTGGAAGTTCCGCTGTAGCGTGAAATATTGGCCTAGTTAGTAATACTGAAAGGTATACAAGAAGAGATGGCTTAAAAAACAGTTTTGGAGCATTTTTGGTCATAATACCCAGATACTAGAGACTTAAAAACAGATAAAATGCCAGGTGTTTCCGTCAGGTACGTTAAAAATTCGTTAAATTGAGAGAATAGAATGTTGATTATTGAAATTGAACAAATGAAATATGATATTTTTGAGTTAAAAGAATATTTGAGCAAAATCGAAGTTAATTTAGTAAATATTAGTGATAATGATCTTTTGTGAACCTAAATTCAATTATTAATTTGTAAAATTGGTGGAAATGAAATAGTTCCTTTGATTTCTTTATATATGAAAAAAACCCAAAATGTTACAATATCTTATTTTTAATTACAATGGAGTTATTGCCAACTTTGCCTTTCATATGAAACATATTTGGATAGAATAATGAAAATTGTTCGAGGATATAATCAATATAATTCTCTCTTTAATTATCCATACTAAAGACCTTTTTTACTAACAAATACCTAAAAGTTAAATATTGTCACACAATATTTCAACTTTTTAATTTTTTTATCTAGAGACGTTGCTGCTCAAGATTTCATCAACGCTTACGCTTCTTTCTTGCAAAGACAAGGTAAGTTAGAGGTTCCAGGTTATGTTGACATGGTCAAGACCTCTTCTGGTAATGAAATGCCACCACAAGACGCTGAAGGTTGGTTCTACAAGAGAGCTGCCTCCGTCGCCAGACACATCTACTTAAGAAAGAACGTTGGTGTCGGTAAGTTAAACAAATTATACGGTGGTGCCAAATCTAGAGGTGTCAGACCATACAAGCACATTGACGCTTCTGGTTCCGTTAACAGAAAGGTTTTACAAGCCTTAGAAAAGATCGGTGTTCTAGAAATCTCTCCAAAGGGTGGTAGAAGAATCTCTGAAAACGGTCAAAGAGATTTGGATCGTATTGCCGCTCAAACCTTAGAAGAAGACGAATAAATTAATTAATTGATCATTAATTGTTAATTTAGTTTAAAATTTTATATAAAATATTTAAAAAATCCTCTCAAACGTGTATTTCATAATTTCATCATTTTAAAAAAAATTTGAGAATATAATTTGATGTAAACTTTCTTGGATAAAGTTATCTAAAGTATTTCTTATATTTAGTAATGATGATTATTTTAATCTGCTAGATGCATGTTTTTCAATGGTTAATAATTATTGGAAAATTTATGTTAAGCTACTCAAATAGTATTATATATAGGAGTATCTCTATATTCATGATCCGAATATCTACAACCTGATACATTCTATAAATAATAACGTATGTTATTATATAATATTGTAAAAGAAAATACTATAAAATACTCAAATATGCTAAAGATTTTTATTATTTTACATTGGTATATATATAAACTATACACTTAATTTATTTAAATTTTAAATACAGGTAGTTATGAGTTTATTAATGACAGAAGAAAGTAAGGGTGTGTTGAGAAAAAAAAGAAACGAAGCAAAGAATAATGCATGATAATAAATAGTTAGTTATTTATTCCATTGTTGTCATTAAATTATTATTATCTGCTATATGGGTGATAGCCGCTGTTACCCTTTTTTGATGCTGGAGCACGAGATCTATAAGCAGATCTATCATCACCAGGATTTTCAGGGTTTGGACTATTACCTGGTTGTTGTTGACCTGGTGGCATATTCATATTCATCATCATTTGCATTTGTTGTTGATACATTTGTTGCATATTTGGGTCCATTGGTTGCATACCTTGAACATTTTGATAATATTGTTGCATTTGTTTATAATAATCATTCATAGCTTGTGGATTCATCATCATATTTTGATAATACATGTTATTATTATTATTATTACCAGGGTTGTTATTGTTGTTGTTATTTTGACGATAATCATTTCTACCGTTATTATTGTTATGGCCACCGCCACCACCTTGTCTTTTATGAACACCAGTTCTTTGTTCAGCACGTTTAATTTCGATCATTTTACCTTTAAATTCGATGAATTTATTCTGACAAACACGATCAACAGCATCTGGTGTATCATAAGTGATAAAACCGAAACCTCTTGATCTACCAGTATCTTTATCTAACATTAATTGAGCATCAATAATAGAACCCCATTGAGCAAAAAATTCTTCGAATTCCTTTGGACGAACATCAGGACTAATACCACCAACGAAAATCTTACCCGTTTTACCTTGTTCTTCTCTTGGGATAGCACGTTTTGGATCGATAACTTTACCATCTAAAATATGTTGAGTTTTAACAACTTCATCAACACTTGAAGCATTTTCAAAAGTTAAGAAACCAAAACCTCTTGATTTACCTGTATTATTATCTTTCATAATTTTAACATCAATAACGTTACCATATTTATTAAAATAATCACGTAAAACTTCTTCTGATGTTTCCCAATTTAAACCACCGATAAACATCTTACAAGAATCCTTTGATAAATCAGCTTTAACATGTTCTTGTGATGGAGTAGCAGTATTTGAAGGGGTACTTGAATTTGAATTTTGTTCAGGTTGGAAAGGCATAGCCATTGTTGTATTAGATGTAGTACTAGTAATAACAGGAGCTGTATTAGTAGGAGCAACATCAGATGCATTATTATTGTTATTTTGTTTTAATGTTGCAGATAATGCAGCTAATTGTTCTAAACTAGCAGATAATTGTTGTGGTTTATCATCTGAATCTTTATTTTCAGAATCTTCTACTTTATCATTTAAAACATCTTTATTTTCATCATTAGAATTTTCAGTAGTTTCAACTTGTTTTATTTCATCATTTTCAGTAGAAACTGTAGTTGATTTACTACTACTAGTAGTAGTATCTTTAGTTTCAGAAACTTCTGGTTGTTCAGAATCACCATAAATATCGTTAAAATCTTCTTCGTCAGAACTCATTCTATTATATGTGTGTGTAAATAAATTTTTCTAATATGGGATGTCTCTATATGATATAATTAAAAAGATAAAATAAAAAAATTACTCTTTAAATATAATAATGTTATTTGTTTTAGTTAAGAATACCTAACTTTTCTTGTAAAAAATGTGTGTTTATTATTTGTTTTATCTTAATAAAGTAAAGAGATGTACTGGAATCAATATTATATATAATGAATAAACCAATATAATACTAAATCTAATCAATACAAAATAGATAAAAAAAGAGAAATAAACAATTAAAAAAATATGATTATTTCAAAAAATGATAAACAAATAATAATAATAATACTACTAGTTAGTGATAAAATAAAATAATAATAATAATTATATGAATAAAAAAAACTCTAGTTAATTAATATTTTTTTTGTAAAAGATACAGAGTTATTCTATTTATGCCTTGGAAAATTCTTGCTATGTTATTATTAAATAATAGCAGACGATATATGTTTTTTTCTTCTAAAATCTAGTAAGTTCTTGTTGATATTTAGATGATCTGTTGAACATGAAACTATAACAACAAATAAACAAGAAGAAAAATAAAATTTAACAGAAATATAAAATAAAATATAACTTATTAAAAATAATAATTAACAATGCGAAATACAAACAAACAAACAGATAATAAAATATCACTAACGACTAATACAGGTAAGATATGATGATAATCACCAACTCTAACAAATATTGTCTAACGTCTTATCTTCCCAGTTGGTGGTCCCTGTTGCTGGATGTTATTTGATAGATTGCACTTCCTCTCTTTTCCAAGTTATCTTTTGAAAATTTTGCCAGCGATGAGAATTGAAAAAAAATGACTGATCAAAAGAAAAAAAGGAACGCGAATATCATCATCTACGACGGATACCATTACCCGGTTTTCGTGGCTAGCGACAATAAATCTTACGTAATAAATGATCCAAATTGCAGATCACATGACACTTTCCACCTCATTTTCTTTTTTTATTTATTTAATAATTATTATTTTTTTGAAAGAAAATGCCGTAATAGGCTTCAAGGGCGGTTGCCACCTCCCAATAAAGGGCATCAGCCCCAGATTCAAGCGCATCTCCCGCCAGATCTGTAAGATCCAATGGAATATATAAATAAATAGATAGACAATTCCTAAGTGTTGATTAAATGTGGTTATTTAAGAATAGATATATATCAAGATCGACAATCCATTCCTCGTTATTGGATCTATTTAAACTCCGTTGTACGTAAAAATAGGGTGTGTGTTAGGTCTTTTTAGAAAAGTGTTGTTTTATAATAAAGTAAACAAATACAAATAATATGGTTAAGATTACAATTGTAGGTGCTGCTGGTGGTATTGGTCAATCGTTGTCACTTCTATTGAAGACTCAGTTGCTTCCTGAATTTGATAAATATGGGTTAGATGAACTTGCTTTATTTGATAGAAATGCTGATGGTGGGAACGGTTTAGCTACCGATTTATCACATATAGATACTCCTTTGAAAGTCGTCCCTTATTCTAATATAGATAATGCCGTTAAAGGTGCTAATATTATTACCATCGTTGCAGGTGTGCCTAGAAAACCCGGAATGACTAGAGAAGATCTATTCTCAACAAATTCTAAGATCTTAGGTTCTTTTGCTAAAGCTATTGCTAATAATGTAGATTTGAATAATGCTGTCATTTTAATTGTTACAAATCCAATTAATGCATTAGTACCAAATTTTAATAAAATTTTAACTAAATTATGTGGTTTTGATACTAGTTCTAAAATTTTAGGTATTACTAAATTAGATTCTGTTCGTGCTGTTACTTTCCTTCATACTTCTTTAAGAGAACATGATATTCATTTACCTTTAAGTATGTTTAATTTCCCTGTACCAGTAGTAGGGGGCCATGCAGGTACTACTATTGTACCTTTATACTCTCATTCATTGAAATCAGAATATCTTGATAACATTGAAAGATTGAAATTAGTTAGAAGAGTACAACAAGGTGGTGATGAAGTCGTTAGAGCAAAGAATGGTCAAGGTAGTGCTACAATGGCAATGGCTTTCGCTGGTGTTAAAGTCATCGCTGATTTATATAAAGTTTACGCTGATCAAGAAAAGACAATTGAAGGTATCTTTTATGTAGCTGCTAAAGGTCCAGGCTCAGATAAATTATTAAAATTAGTTGATTGCCAATATTTTGGTACTACTGTTAGAATAGGTAAAAAAGGTATTGAATATATAGATACAAGTGTTCTTGAAAATGCTGATGATTTTGAAAAGAAACAGATTAGAAATGAATGTATCCCTATTCTACGGAAAAGTATTAAAATGGGTTTAGAAAATTGAATTAAACAAAAACAAGAAAGTATAAACATTAACATTTTTTTTTCATTCTTATAACTCTACTTTTTAATCATTTTTTTTGCATTTGGAAATTTTTGTACTTATGAATGTACGTTCCAACTTAATCACAACTCTCACATGTCCATGTGAATACTTAATATTTTTTTTTTTATATATTGCCAATTATTATTATTTAATATATCAATAATAATTTTATGATATTCGTTATTCAAAGGTCGTTCTTATCCATTAACTTGTATATATAACACACATGTTTATTTATTTTTATATATTAATTGTATTTGAAATTTAATAAGAAAACTGAAAAGTTTTTTGTGCAAAGTACTTTTATATATATACTAATATACGTGTTTTTAAAAAATAAAAGTTTTATTTAATATTTGGATGTGATTAGTTAAGTCGAATAGATAGAATGAGGTTTTATCATGATTAAAAAATAATTATTGTTTTTTGTTTTTCAATACGATTAGATGTAACCAATTCTGTTAGCGATATCTAAAGCATCGTGGTCACCAGTTAATCTGACAAAAGCCTTCTTGGTACCATTTGGTCTAACTAAAGTGTTAACCTTTAAGACATCAACTTCGTATAATTCCTTAACAGCCTTCTTAATTTGATGCTTGTTAGCCTTCATGGAGACTTGGAAAACTAAAGTGTTACCATCTTCAACTAATTTCATAGCGGTTTCACTGTTAATTGGTTGTTCAATGATCTTGTGAGCATCTAATCTGTTGTAGTGTGGAACAGATTTAGAAGCGTATTTTGGAGAACGAGCTAACTT
The DNA here is from genome assembly GCA_030581855.1 of Yueomyces sinensis. NCBI lineage: Eukaryota > Fungi > Ascomycota > Saccharomycetes > Saccharomycetales > Saccharomycetaceae > Yueomyces > Yueomyces sinensis. The sequence continues at coordinate 72,174 of JAKTVU010000026.1, forward strand.
CAAGGTCTTTGGTAATCTGAAGGTAGCGGAAGTTCTGACCTTCATGGTCTTCTTACCGTTGGTACCTTTAACAACAGCCTTCTTAGCAGCAGTAGCTTTAGCTGTTAAAAATAATTCATGAGAAATTAAAACATTAAATAGAAATGTATCAATTTTTTTCATTATTGATTGTTAGTAAAAATAAGAACTAAAATTCATTATAATTATATCTTGATTGAAAATTCCATTTTAATAGTTTTTTTATTCGCTTCATATTATCAGAAATTAATAGATTCCGCTGGAAATTATCCTATATATTTCTTTATATTCAAAAACTACTCATTTCGATTCTTGCATAGTCCAATAATTTGTATATTATATCAATTTTTCACTAATTCTTGGTTCAGTTCTTTTAAATCTGTCATTTTCAACAAGGGCTAATTTAACATCATTTGTACATACCAGATGGAGCCATTTTTTAGTTTATCGTACTAGTTTCGATTCCCTGTATAATAAACAATAATACCTCTTATTTAGGACTACCTTTTTGATATACTGTTTTCTTCAAATTTCACATCGTATTCTGGCGCCAAAGATGCCGTACGGGTAGCCAACACTTCTCCATTGCCCATCGCCAGTATTCTTCCAGACTGGCCTTCCACTGGGAAAGAGGGCTGCTTCTCACAGTGGCAAACTATGCTGAGCATTCTCCTCTGTAGGCTTGACTCTCCTTCAATATTTTCAATTCTCTGTCGAAAGTTGCATCCCAAACAATGCTGGCAATTCGCCACTAGACAGAGTATATTTTCCCTTCGGCCGCAGAATTTTGTGAAATTTGAATAAAAAACTCGCTTTCTGAAGAAAATAAATTTGAAAGTGAGTGAACATCTAGACACCCCGCAGGGAACAAAAGAGAGAGTCGCCTATTAGAACATTGCTGCAGATGCGATGAGCTTCTGACTATTGTTATTCGATGGGGGACTAATCAGTCGCTTGTGGAGTTCCTTAAAACAGTATATTATCGTCACTGCCTCTTTTATCTTGAGATATGAAGTAATGAAAAATGAATGCTATGATTACTGTAAAAAATATGTACAAAGTTTCTATTTACAATCTGTCTGGCTACTAGAAAATACTAATAAAAAGGGTACAACATTACAGAGGTAAATAAAATACACCCAACTTTTTATCACTATTTGTTAACAAATATTTCGTCAGCAGATATTTTAATTGGTTCGAAATTATGAAAGAATATTGATATTACAGTCTCCTTCTGGTTGGAGACTTGGTACCACCGAATTTTATCTTCGTAGCATCACTTATCCTCATTATCCTATTTCTAATGCCACTACCTTCTTTACCTTTCAAAGCATTGATGAATGCTTGTCTACCTTTACCAAATTCCTTCATGACTATTTCAATCTTTTCATCTCCACCTTTTTCCTCGATCAGAGAGAACGCTTTAGCCGCTGTTTGAAAAGCAGCATCATATTCACCTCTAGTGGATTTACGGAAACCTAGATGCCCTGTAGAAAGAGCAAATTTGACTTTATAAGGTAATTGCAAATAATGGAGGTACATTTCATTATAAGTGGCTTTAGGTGAGTTATCAAGATAATTTAAATCTTCAACCACTGCACTATATGTGAAATGAGTATTGTTTTTAGTGAAGAGACACGAAAGCACATACTTCATCGTACGATATCTTGGCTTCCCTGGGATATTAGCTTGTTTATTAATAGGATTTATCACATTGTTAGCTTCTGCATTGATCACAGGCTTGGGTGTCTTCAATGCCGCTTTTGCAGAGAGACTGAATGGTCGTATTCCTACTTTAACGAAATTGGTCAGAGGCATTATAGAGTGTATCAACTAATATTGTAATTGTATACACACGTTCAGGGAACTAATCAATGATTTTAATCAAGTTTCTCTCTATGAATGAAAAAGATATTGTTTTATTAACTGGTTTTCATTTTACGGTCCCTAATTATCCATAATCCTCGCATGATCACGTGTGACGAAACTACAATTGGAGTGAATATTAAACTCAAGGTATTACATATCTATCTGTAACTGTTGCAGAATATTAACAATTGTTGTTTGATATACCATCTTACATCAGTTCTACCATCTACAAGTATACCCTTTTATTGAAAGTATATGTTTTTGTTCTCCATATAGGGTAATATAAATCTTGTCACCACCCACGAAGCTGCTGTCTGCTCGAGGCTTTCGTTAGCAGTAAACACCACAAACAAATTACAATGAAACTTAAAAGAAAAATAACCGAAATCCAAACACCAAAAGTGTAATACTATAAGTTAATATTGTGTGTGATCAACTGCAAATAAGAACTTACCTATCGGTCTATTGGATTTCCTCCGTAGTTACAATTGTGTAAGTATTCCTACCCTTTTGTTCTGTTCAACATTTCATTGTCTTCCATTCACTTCCAATTGCTGAAGACGGCATACAAATAAGACATAAAACTATATTTATAACAATGTCAACTTCCACTACTCATCAATCAAGTTATAAATGTGAAGAATTTGTGGCTGACGATGTCACTTCAAATAAATCCAACAATACCAGGAAGATGTTGATCAAAGAATATAGAAAAATTGGTCACGGTGCTTTTGGTACTGTTGTCCAAGCCTATATCACCCCAGATAAGGAAACTTGGTATGGTCCTTTTGCTATTAAAAAAGTCCCTGCACAAACTGAATATAAATCAAGGGAGTTACAAATCCTTAGAGTTACACATCATCCAAATGTCGTTAAACTAGAATATTTTTTCACTCACGTTTCTCCAACTGATCATAAAGTATATCAACATTTAGCTATGGAATGTTTACCTGAAACATTACAAATTGAGATTAATAGATATATTTCAAATAGAATGGAATTACCTTTAAAACATATCAAATTATACACTTATCAAATTACTCGTGCTATGATGTACTTACATGCTCTAGGTATATGTCATCGTGATATCAAACCATCTAACATTTTGGTGGATCCAGAGACAGGTATTTTAAAAATTTGTGATTTTGGTTCTGCCAAGAAGTTAGAAAAAAATCAACCTTCTATCAGTTACATTTGTTCAAGATTTTACAGAGCTCCTGAATTAATTTTAGGTTGCACTCAATATACTACTCAGATCGATATCTGGGGTTTAGGTTGTGTAATCGGTGAAATGTTATTAGGGCAAGCTGTTTTTCAAGGTCAAGAACCTTTATTACAATTCCGTGAAATTGCTAAAATTTTGGGTCCTCCAGATAAGAAATTTATATTTTTCTCCAACCCTTCATATGATGGTCCTTTATTCTCTAAACCTTTATTCTCAGGTACTTCTAAATCAAGATTTGAAAAGTATTTCAATAATGCAGGTCCAGAAGGTATTAATTTATTAATGAAAGTTTTAGTTTATGAACCAACTGAAAGATTAACACCAAGAAGAATTTTAGCTCATTCATTCTTCAATGAATTAAGAGAAGAAAAATACTTTTTACCAAGGGGTAAGACTGAACCAATCCTTCTTCCTGAATTATTTGATTTTTCTGAATTTGAAACTAAAATTTTGGGAGAATTTAACGATGAAGTTAAGCCTTCTCCTTCATCATTTCACGACCCTGTAGAAAATAATGGCACCGCTTCTGCCCCAGTCGATGAAGCATAAGTACTACTGTCATTATTTTTGCAATCTTATACCCTAGTCAGGTTAGTATGAGATTTTTTTTATCTACTATTGTTTTCTCATGTTGTGATTAATATATCATGATATTCCCCCCTCTAGAAATATAATAGAGATCTCACTTCCATAGGTACTGCATGTATACAGAAAAGGGATAGCTCCTTCCTAGAAGTTATGCCTAATCAGTTATAGCACCGTTATGGCTAATTATCCAAATTCCGATCGCAAACAAGACGAATTATATGAACTGCATTGTTGCAAATGACTCTTGTGATTGTATTATTTGCCCTTTAGTGGGCAAACTACTCCCACACACCCTGCTTTCTGCTTACTCCTCTCTAATTTTCCGGTATCATTGTAGGGTCATCCCTACTTTATAAGACCAATTTGAAGAAGCTGGTTTTCAAGCCTTGCTTACTCTTTTCTTTGATAAAGTTTACTACTACCAGAACTCTAATCAATTTATCTTCATTTTTATCTATTATAATGTGTAATAATGTATAGAATTTAACTAATTTTATAAGAGTTTAATCCAAAAAAATTTGGAATTATATTTTTGTATCTTTTCACCTGTCTAGGTATATTAATCTAAATAAAGTTTACCGCCCTGTAAAGTATCTTTTTACCCTCCCGAGATGAAAAATTTAATGTAAATGTAAGCTCATCGCACAGGGTTGAAAAGTATATATAGAAGAATCTGAAAGATAATATTAGAAAAAAAGGTATAAATAGGAAGAAATTGTTTAAGAGATCTATTAAGATAGCTAATTAATAGATATAATAATGGCAAGAAAGAAATCCGCTGCTAGAAAAGCTAGAGATGCTGCTAAGAAGGAAGCGTTATTAGCAGAAACCGAAGATGTAGCTCCAGTTGAAAAGATTGAGAAAACTGAGGGTAATATAAATTCCGGTTCTGAAGAATCAAGTTCTAGTGAAGATGAAGATGATTTTGGTGAGTTAGTCACTGAAGAAGTTGAAGAAGGTATTAATAAGGTTTTGGCTGCAATCAAGAATAATGATACTAAAACCTTATTAGATCCAAAATCAAAGTTTTTTGAAGATCCAGAAACTGCTGCATCTAAGATAAAGAAACCTGAAAAAGAAAAGCCAATTTATTTAAAAGATTATCATCGTATGAATTTACTTGCAGGCAATACCTTTGCTGAAAATGATGATACCAATGAAGATTTTGATCAAAAGAAAACTGTTGATGGAGAACAATCTTATGTATCCCAACAAAAGGAGGAAAAGGAGCGTTTATTAAGTGAAATTAACGACGCCTTTGGTGGTGATGAGTCTGGAGATGATGAAAATGACGATGCATTCTTAACTAAGAAAAGTCGTCCTGAGACAGATAAAGGAAATACCCCAGCAAATCTGCCTGATCCGACTGTTGATGAAGAAAAATTCTTAGACGCATTTGTAAATGAACATGCCTGGATTCCAAAGAAAGGTGATAAAGAAATTACTCTTGATGGTGTCGATGGGGGCGATGACGATGATTTTGAACATGCAGTTGAAGATTTCGAACATGCTTACAATTTCCGTTATGAAGATCCAAACTCTGCAGAAATTATATCATATGCCCGTAATCAAGCTACTTTAAGAAGATCTGATACTTCTTCTCGTAGAAGAAAGAGAGAAGCTGAAAAGGAAGAAAAAATTGATGTTAAAACTAAAAAAGAAAAGGCTATTAATAAGAAAGAAAATGAAAAAGTTAACCAAATTACCGATGTGTTGGAACAGCTAAAACAAGAATATGGTGCTGAAATTGATGAGAAGATGGTAAAAAAAATTACTGATACTCTATTAAATAGTGATTTCTCCACAGATTCTTGGGATCAAGTAGTAAGCGATTTATTTAATGATGAATTCTATGAACAAGAAGGTAAGCCAACATGGGATGATGATGATGAAATTATGAAGGATTATAAACAAGAAGATAATGTTGATGTAGAAATGGATAATGAAGCAGAAGGTGTTCCTGAAAAGCAATCGAGACAGAAAAAGAAAGAAGAAAAAAGTTCTAAGAGAAAGGAAAAGAAAGAGTTATCAAAGATGGTCGAAAAGGTTGTCCAAGATAATAAGTTACAAATTATTGAAGAAGTTGAAAAGGAGGAAGCTGAAAAGAGAGGTAGATCCAAAGAAAGAGATAATGATGAATTGAAGTTCCGTTATCGTGAAGTTTCACCAGAAAGTTATGGTCTATCTGTAAGAGAAATTTTTACCGCTGATGATGCAGACTTAAATCAATATATTGGTTTGAAAAAATTTGCCCCATACAGACCAAAAGATTTGAGAGATAAAGACAAAAGAAAGGTTACTAAATCTAAGAGACTAAAAGAATGGAGAAAGACCGTTTTCAACAACGAAGAAGGTTTAGTGGATGATGGTGGAATTAGTATCCCAGTAAAGAATAAGAGACATTCCAAGCATGACCATAGAAAAAATAAAAAACAAAAGTCAAAGAAATAGGTTTCTTGACATAATGTGCAACCTAACAGTCGGCTGCATGATATTAAATACATTCTTTGTAACATAGAATTAATTATATATAGCACATAGATAAAATATTAGTAATTTTAATCTTTAGGTATTTTTTTGGTAAAACCACACCATATATTCTTTGAGATAGATCACAATATTCATGTGCAAGTAAATATAACACATTTAGATATTTTACTTCTCAAGATTTCAATATTTAAAATTCTTATATAATGTGACGCCTGATGGTATTATCCTTCAAAGCTTGACGCGTAGAGACGCGTAAACAAGAATTTTGAAGATAATTTAAAAATTGCTCGTAAGATGATGATGAAAATCAATAGAAATAAAGTATTTTTGTGAATTCAGTTATTTCTCCCTAAACTATCATCAAGCAAGAACTAACATCAGTTATTCTAATTATATTAGCATACATCCCCGGAAAAAATGGCTACTTACACTGGTTACACTGAATATTCAAACAATATGAGTGGTGGCTTCGATGCTTCTGACAGTAGAGTGCAATCTTCTGAAGGAGCCGACGTTACAAATCGTACTACTTCTTTAACCCCTGTTACTATTAAACAAATCCAAGAATCTAAACAACTGGTTCAAGATGGGCCATTTGTGCTTCACGGTCAAGAACTAAACCATGTCTGTTTTGTAGGTGTGGTTAGAAACATTGCTGACCACACTTCTAATATCTACCTAACCATTGAAGATGGTACTGGTCAAATTGAAGTTAGAAAGTGGAGTGATGATAGCAATGATATTACAGGTAGTCAAGAAGATGCGGACAGTAAGCCTGAAGGTTCTCAGATCGCTCAGCAATACACTGTCGGCAGATATGTTAAAGTTTACGGGGCTCTTAAAGAATTTGGTGGCAAGAAAAATGTTCAATATGCAGTTATCAAAAACATTATCTCTTTTAATGAAGTCATTACTCACCATTTAGAAACTATTAAGTGTCACGCTATTGCTACAGGTAAATTAAAAAATGCTGGTACAGCTATCGAAGCATCTGAAACATCTGAGAAATCATTATTTGTTCAAGATAATACTGCTACTGGTGGTAGTGGTGATACATTGAACCAAGTTTTGACTTTTTGTCAACAAAAATGTCAAGGACAGGATGCCAATAATTTCGCAATTCCAATTGCTTTAATATCCCAATCTCTAAATATAAGTGAGGAATCTGCTAGAAAATGTTGTGCAACATTGATGGATCAAGGTTACATCTATCCAACTCTAGATGATGATCATTATTTTGCATTATGAGTTAGTAATGAACAAAAAATCTAGCTATTGGAAGTTGCTATTACTGAAGTCAAGGCTGGCAAACTGGGGAAGCATCCCTTAATTGTAAGGTAATATCAAGTATGATGTTCAAACTTGTATGTGTACTGATTGCCTGTCTAATTATTAAAATGTCTGATAAGTCCGAATATGATTTGATCATTTTCCCAATATCTTTACACAACTTATTGAAATACTTTTGATCTATTATATAATGTGTACAATTATAATGAAATATTCTACCCTACGTCTGTTTTTCTGCTGTGATATTTTGCGTGCATATTATTTGTCAAAATTCGTGCCTTTGAGTAAGCGCTTAAAACAATGACACAAAACACCACACAAATAAGCACACGCTTAACAATATATATTCTCTATAATATTTAGAAAAGATATTAAAATAATAACGAAATATCGATAACCTTTATAAATTCGAAAGATAAAAGAGATCAGTAAATAAATATTTATTATGCAGAATAAATTATGGTTGTTATTGTTGATGGTGAAGCTTTCTACAGCTGACATCCACCCAATACAAATAAGAGGCAAACATTTTGTAGATTCTGTTACAAATGAACCATTTTTCATTAAAGGTGTTGATTATCAACCAGGTGGTTCTTCTGATGTAGTATCAGATACTGACCCTCTTTCTGATATTCAAACTTGTTCTCGTGATATTGCATTATTCCAGGATTTAGGTATAAATACAATTAGAATATATTCTGTAAATCCAAAACTAAACCATGATAAATGTATGACGCTTTTAGCGATGGCTGGCATTTATCTAATTTTAGATGTAAATTCACCTTTGCCAAATCAACATTTAAATAGGTATGAGCCATGGAATACATACAATGAAGATTATATGGAACACATATTTAGCATAATTGAAAATTTTGCACCATACAATAATACTTTAGGGTTTTTTGCTGGTAATGAGATAATCAATGATATGAAATCAGCTCAAGTTTCGCCTGCATATGTTAAGAAGATAGTCAGTGACATGAAAAGGTATATCCAACAATATAGTACCAGAAAAATTCCGGTTGGTTATTCTGCAGCAGACGACTTAAATTACAGGATATCATTAGCAAATTATTTAGAATGTATGGAAGATAAATCAAATGATTTTTCAAGTGTGGATTTCTATGGTGTCAATTCGTACCAATGGTGTGGTAAGCAAACTATGGAGAGTTCAGGTTATGACAAACTAGTCAAGAGTTACTCTGAATATTCTAAGCCGGTAATGTTCTCAGAATTTGGTTGTAATCGGGTTCAACCAAGAGAATTTGAAGAAATTCAAGCATTGTTTTCAAAGGATATGTATAGTACATTCAGTGGTGGTTTAGTGTATGAGTTCACTCAACAATCGAATAACTATGGTTTAGTTAAATTGGATATGGATAATAATGTTCATCTTTTACCTGATTATACACAGTTACAAAAGCAATACGTTAATGTAAAATTGCCTGACAGTAAAGATCTTTTAAATACTAAGCATGAAAAAGCATTTAATCCTAAGAAGAAGCAAATAGTTTTGAACAAATTACATCCACCAATCTGTAAGAGTAAATATGACAATTTAAATATTGAAGGAACAGTTGCAAAGGGAATATCTACGAGTCTAATGAAAAATCGTGTTCAAGGACAAAGAGGGAAATATGTTACACTAAATGATGATGATTTTGTCACCAATCATAAGATATATGACGCAGATGGGAACGAAGTTGCAGAATCAAAATTAAAAGTTAAAATTGTCAACCATATTTCTGGAACAGAAAGTGAGAAGGAATTTGCTGAAATAATAGAAGAGGATACTCAGGAAAATGACTCTCATGATGGTGAAAAAAAGAAAAAAAATCAAGGCTCACTAGTAGTCGGTGATATTCCAAAAGTATTAATGATTGCAGCTATTTGTTTTGTATTTGCTTATTAAACTTTATAGTAGAACTACTAAATAATTTTAAATTGCCGTATTATTTTTTGGTCATTATTTTTTATAATTATAGAATATTTTCATTATAGTACGTACCTATTATATATAGTGTAGAGGTAAAAGTAATTGATATTACTTATTTAATTAATTTTTTCTTCTTCAGGCAGAGAGTGTACAGTGTCTTGTTTTAAACCATCCTTCAGATCCTTAGGGGCGTCCTTTGCATAGGCACCCATTGTCTTTTTAAGTTCTTCAGGAATATCTTCAAATACAAGATCATCCAAATTCTGAGATACAGACTCCCCTTTGGACTTCAAGATATCCTGAATTGTGATCTTGCTATCACTGAATATCTTCAAATGGTCAGCGATTAAGTGTCTATTTTTACAATGTGGACAAGTGATTAAAACAGTGCCGCCTGTGTATGCCTGTCTTGACATAGTATGAGATGACCTTTTGTCACATTTCTTACATGTAAAGGCAATCATTAGTTTAGGTTGTTCAACCTTGCCTACAGGAGTCCCACCCGAAGATGTGTTCCTTGGCTTGGTATTAACATTCCCACATTGTTCAGCATTAAACCAAGTACTCGATGTGTGTACATATCTTGCAGTAGCTCTGTAGCTTTGAAATGCTCTAGCGTGCGCTACAGGCCACACCCTGGCACTCTGAAAACTTCTACTTGATCTATGTCTTAGAACCAATCTTGTAAACGTAGGTATGCAAGGTCTCATTGGTTATATGATGATACACAGTCCACTTTGTAGACATTCTTTACCCTATACTCATCGTTGCAGTACTTAATTTTTTTAATAGCAAACTTCCTCAAGTAACAATATTTCATTTCCTAAAAGAGCGAAATTTTTCAACTTATTAAATACCGCATGAGGTATGCTAATTATCGCAAGAGGGTAAAAAGAAATAGCGAAACTACCAGCAGCCAAACGCCAAAATTCTGGCAAGAAAAATTTCAATATTTCATAATCTGGAGTTCGTTGGCTAATAGAAAGGATAGTTTCAAGATAGTCTCCCTTTGTGTTGGTCAGTCACATCTATGATAAGTCAGCACTCTCCGTGAATCAGAGATCTCTAATCATTCGAATAGCAGGGCAACAGTAGGTTTCCTACAGATATATATTATTAATATCACATTTATTGAAAAGTTACGTGACGTATTTTTGGAAACACCAATAACAAGCTTTTTTTACTTTTAAAACTGTGATAACTTAATTATGAGCAGTATAGTGGATTCTAATAAACTCTCTAATGTCAAGAATGAGCTTTCCCCAGAGAAGGAGCAAGAAATTGCACAAAAGATATTGGAAAGAGCTGAACTAGCTCAAATGACGAGGCAATTGAAGTTCGGTTTAAGTAAAGTTCCTACGCCAAAGAGCAATAGAGTAAGTAGGCTCTCTCCTTCTAATAAGAGAAAATCCTCCATTGGTTCTGGTACTATCCCTAAAGAACAATTTTTGAATAGACTATCGCCAAAGAAAGGTCTACCTTTCGTACATTCTAAGAAACAACTAAGCTCAAATAGTTCTAATGAAAAACTTTCTTTAAATGAAAGTGCATTAAAATCACTTGATCAAAATTTTAGAACTGACCATAATAAAACTTTAAAGAAAGAAGCTAATATTATTCAATCCACAGCTATGAGAAAAAGTACTTCGAGAACTGATTTAAAAGATATTCCTATCGTTCAACCAAATGGAATAAGAAAATCGAATTCTAAAACAGACTTAAAGGAAGTAAGAATAATTGAACCTACTACACCAGGTAGAAGTTCTCCAACTGCCAAATTTCAAGCTCCTTCTACTAAATATCTGATGATGACCCCAAATAGAAATGCTCGTCAAGAAAATTCCCTACATCTCCCAAATACTAACAATAATTCACATGATAATGAAATGGGAGCAGATTTATTAATGTATTTAGCTGCAAGTCCATATTCTGGTAATAAAAGTCCAGGTAAATCACAAGTCACTGCCACTCCTGGTAGAAGACTAAGCGCTATTGGTATATCAAAAGTACCATCAACTCCTTCCTCTGCATTATTATATCGTCAATTATTAACCGATTTGCATGATCCTTTACAATTAGACGAATCAGAACAACCTATAAGATTATCTCATATTAAAGCTTCCATCTCTTCTCCAAATGTAAGTTTAAGCGGCAATGTGTATTCTGGTGTTAATTCAACTTTCACACAAAATATGGGTTTAGGGGATGTGTTATTAGATTCCCCAACCTTATTTAATGTAGTTTCACCATCGACACAAAAAAAGAAAGCAAATGTACATAATAATTCTACTCTTTTATCAATGCCTCCAACTACACCTTCAAGGGAATTAAAATCCTCTGGTACAACAGCAAATCTTCTAAAGACACCAAACTTTAATATGGGTGACTATATATATAATTTGTTTAGTCCATCCCCCAATGTCACTGCTGCTACCTCATCAAATGTCATGGCTCCTTATACAAGCACTAAAACTAAGGCTAATAACACCACCAATAATGGAGGCCAAGGGTCAGTTTCAGGTGAAACAGCCCGTTTCGAAATAAAAAAATAATATTAATGGCATTTGAATACAATTATTGATAATACAAACAAAGTTCATTAAATTATATTCTAAACTTATTCTTTTCACCTCTTTTACTTTTGCAAAAAGTAAGCAAAAAAATTGATTGACATTTACACTTTCTACACACGAACCTAATTATTGTTCAAATTTTTCATTTCTCTGTCAAACTTTTTATTTCAACTTTATAATACTTCTGTACAAAATTGATTTTTCTATACTATATTTAAATGATTCTTTTTCTAATTTAACGTTTTTTTTATGTTAAAGGTAATTGTGACTTTTTTTATAATTTGTTTCTAAAATATCAATATTTACATAGGAAACTCTTTCAGCGGATATTCAATATTGGAGAGTCCGAATTTCAGAAATACCTTTGGTAAAGGAAAAAATAATTTTTGCAATTTACGTCATTTTTTGTCATATAAAAATTATATTTATAAAAAAATGTATTAAGTAATAATATAAATATAAAAATATATCAAAATTAAGAAATTGGGTTTACCACTGTTCTCAATATGAAAAAAAATGCAATGATATAAAGTAACAAAATAAAACCTTGTGCCACTAAAGAAATACATATGGCATGTTACCCACAATGAAATCATTAGATATCAAAGAGGAGACCAATATTGGTCAGGTAGAAGAGTTACGCAATGAGCCTGATATCTCTCTAACAAAATCTGTTGACGTATCAGTTGAGGTTGTAGAAGATGAAAAATATGTGCAAAAGGAATATTTAGTAGGACCAGTTTTAATATGTTGTTTTATTGCATTTGGAGGATTTTTGTTAGGATGGGATATTGGGACAATCGGTGGCATCATTTTTATGCCCAGCTTTCAAAATAGTTTAGGAACAGAAATAGATCCCTTGACTGGTGCCCATTATTTTTCACAATTTAGAACAGGACTAATAGTATCCATATTTAATCTAGCTGCAATGTTTGGTGGCATAATTTGGCCAAGATTCACAACATTTTGGGGAAGAAGAGGAGGCTTAGGGGTTACAATCATTGTGTATTTTATAGGAGCTATACTACAACTTACAGTGATACAAAACTGGATTCAGTTTCTAGTTGGAAGAATCCTGACCGGCTCAGCAGTCGGGTCATTTAATGTCATTGTTCCCATGTATATTGCAGAGATAGCGCCACGAAAAATTCGAGGCTCAATGGTTGCCACATATCAAATTATGATTACTATTGCAATTGTACTAGGTTCAGTTACAAATTTTCTTTGTAAAACATTAATAAAAAACGAAAGAAATACTGCCACCTGGAGAATCCAAATTGGATTAACCCTTCTATGGTCTTGTTTAATAGCGTTGGGAGTAATATTCTCCCCCGAATCCCCTGAATATCTATTAAAAGTAAAGAATGATATATTGTCAACACAGATAGCGGTTGGGCGCATGAATAATGTAGAAATGACAGATCCATTGGTTACTACATATATTCAGGAACTGTCTGAAAATGGCGAAATTCAGTCAGGCCAAAAAGGAAAATGGCATGAGTTTATAACTGGAGCTCCAAAGTTAGGATATCGTTTATTAATTGGAGTTTTAGTAATGAGCTTACAACAACTTTCCGGTATTAATTATTTTTTTTACTATGGTACTGCTATATTCCAAAATGTAGGGATAGATGATCCCTACATCACGGCAATAATAATTGCAGCAATAGATTTTGTAACAACAATACCTAGTATTTACTTAATAGAAAGATTAGGTAGGCAATTATGTCTGATAGTTGGATCAGGTGGTATGTTATGCTCCATATTACTTTTTACTTGCACTGGAAGCTTTGCACTGGACAAAGAAGGTGTAGGATACTTTATGCTTAGTATGACTTGTGTTTATGTTTTATTTTTTGCTGCATTTTTAGGACCGGCATCTTTCGTATTAATGTCTGAACTTTTTCCAATCAGAACAAGGGTAACGTCAATGTCTATATGTGCTTCCTCAAATTGGCTAATGAACTTTTTAATATCATTATTCACTCCGCTCATTACTTCAAAGATTGGTTATAAATTTGGTTTTGTATTTACCGGATGCCTGGCTTTCAGTTTATTCGTTGATGTGTTTATGGTCCCAGAAACTAAAGGAAAGACTGAACATCAGATTAATGATATCTTTAGAAGCAATGAGCTTCAGACCAGCATTTTACAACAACAGTTCTCAGAAATAGAAATTAATATAGACTAATTAATTTCAAGCATTTTCTTATGTGATAGTAAAAGCTATTCAATAGTTGGCACTTATTTATTATCAGATATCTCAACAATATTAATAACAATATATGTTTTCGTGTTTAATTTGGTAATTTAGGAATAATTTCATAGTTCTTGTTTAAATAAAATTGAATTTCTCTAAGAATGTTTTAACAATCTCCCAGTACCCTGCTTGAAGAATTGTGTCATTATGAGTTCCTGATGGGAATTCAAAAAATTCTTTCTTATTACTAGGGCATAATTTAAACAATGCTTTCATATGAGCAGGAGGAACAACTTTATCCTTTTGACCACCTAAAAATAAAAATGGGATTGTAGCATTTGTATTAGTAATAAGTGCCTCAGAGTTCCATATTTCATGACACCAACTTGAAAAAAATCTTAAATATGGGAATACATACCCAATTACTTTTCTTATAGAAAGAAAGGTGTTTTCTAAAATAACTGCATCAATTAGTTCTCGATATTTTGAAGCGATGTAAATACCATTGGCACCTCCTAAAGAACGCCCATATAAGATAATTTTCTTTGATTTGTGAAAGGAATCTGTAGATAAGTAAGACATCACTGCATCAGCATCTAATTTTAAACCGGATTCAGATGGTGACCCTTCAGAGTGGCCATAACCACGATATGAGTAAATGAAAACGCTTAAATCGAATTTACGATAGAATATATCAACAATTGGTAAAAAATAGCCAATGTTACCAGCATTAGGACATAATATCAAAACAGTACTAGATGAATTGTGACTATCACTACGAACATCATAAGCTTCAATAGGTATATTATCTTCTGTCTTTAGAATAATTTTCTTGTAAGGGATACCGTATGCTTGTGGTGTCTGAACATGATTTCTCGCACCCATAGCCCATGAAGGATACACCAATTTGTTTTGATACATATATAGAGTTGCCAGTGATATAGATACCACTGCTGCAGTACCACCCACAAACATTTGTAAATATTGCCTTAACATGGATGTTGTTGATCTTGACTTGCGTGATTTGAACTTAGGCAAAAATGATGGTGTTAGCCAAATTTAATCGTTAAAATTTTACAATTATCAATAATAATGGATAAGTGATAATACTGTAGCTTTTGGGATACCTTGTTAAATGATTGAATGCGTTACTGCCTTAGAGAACTACTTTTTAAATCTATAAATCTCGATGATTTCAAGTATAACTTGAAATCCCAAATTTTTTTTAAGTAGCGTCGGGTAACGCGGGCCATTGAAACTCTTCGTAATTAGAAAAATGCTATAAATTTTCAACACGAAGAGGATAACATGATTATAAGATGAGGAGGTATTAAAAACAGGAGCAAAGGGCTTTAGACCGAGTTATTTGAGCCTATTAAAGCAGTACACTTATTACAGTTTAGTGTTACAGTAGAAATTGTCGATTAGACTAAGAGATTATAGATTAGAAGAAAAAAAGAAAACGTTCAAAATGTCAGTTGAAGAAGTTGCTCAAAAATTAGATGAAACTAAATTAAACGACGATACCCAAAAGACAATCTTATCTGATCCAACAGATTTCGAATATAAACATCCATTAAATACTAGATGGACTTTATGGTATACTAAACCAGCTGTTGATAAATCTGAATCTTGGTCCGATTTACTTCGTCCTGTTACTTCATTTGAAACTGTTGAAGAATTCTGGGCTATCTTTAAGAACATTCCAACTCCGTTAGACTTACCTTTAAAGGCTGATTACCATGTTTTCCGTAATGATATTAGACCAGAATGGGAAGATCAAGCTAATGAGAAAGGTGGTAAATGGTCATTCCAAGTTAGAGGTAAGAATGCTAATGTTGAAGAATTATGGATGAGGACACTTATGGCTGTCATTGGTGAAACTATAGATGAAGAAGAATCTGAAATTAATGGTGTTGTTTTAAGTATTAGAAAAGGTACATTTAAATTTGCTTTATGGACTAAATCAGAAAATAAAGAACCATTATGTAAGATTGGTAGCAACTTTAAACAAGTTTTAAAATTATCAGATGAAAATCATTTAGAATTTTTCCCACATTCTAGTGCTAACAGTAAGCACCCACAACCATCCATTACTTTGTAATAATAATAATAATAGTAAAATATAATAAATTACATCCTTCATCCAGTATAATGCTATGTATAATAATCATGTCAAATTTTAAAAAATAAAATTAAATTAAAAATATATATATGAATATATATATTTAATACTTGCTATATTTGATCATAAGAATGCTCAAAAAAAGCTAAAAATAATTTATATATAAGTTTCATCGATAGAACAAAAAACAAAATATAGTTTTTATATATAATCTAATTAATTGTCAATATAAAAAAAAAATCTAATAAAATAAAAAAGATAGCAAAAAAAAATATTAAACGATATGATTTATGAAAATACATACATACATACATATATATATATATATACAGAAAGTAATTAATCAATTATTCAATATAGTTTTAATTCACCTGTAACTTGGTCTAATACAGATTTTGGAGCAGGACCTAAACCTAAAACTGTAGCACTACCTGCAGCAATTTGAGTTCTACCAGCATCATGAATAATTGAAGCATTAATACCTAAAGAGATAGCTTTAGCGTATAATTCATCCATTGTTGAGGCATCTGGACATTTTAAAGTAATTTTAGCTTGACCATGACTTAACCATCTATTAACCATAGTTGGATTATAAGATTGTTTTGATGAATCTAAACCTATTAAACGGAAACAAGATAAAGTAGCATGACAACATTGAGCAGCTATTTTACCCTTTGTCATACCAAGATCTTGACGAATAACTAAAGCTAATCTAACTTCACCTGGTACTTCATTTAAAGAAGTAGAATTAATTTCAAATTCTTCTTCTTCTTCTTCATCTTCATATTCTGAATTTGAATCTATTATTTGTGTAGTAACTGATTTAACTACAGGTTGTTTTGATTTAATTGATTTATTTGATGTATTATTTAATTTATTACCGATGAGATAACCAGAAATTACTGAAACTGCAGCAACACCGAGTAAAGTTGGTAGATTGAAATGATTTTGTTCCATTATGTGTATATGTGTGTGTACGTGTATATATTTATTAGTTTATGTGTATATATTTGTATGTAAAAAGTAGTATGAATTTTTTTTTGTATCTCTCTTTCTTTATTAGCGATTATCTAATAATAAAATAAGTGATGATATTCAATTACAAGAAAGAAACAAAATAAATGTGAAATTTTATATATTAAAATTATCTATAATTTGAGATAAAAAAAAAAGAGTACAAAGTATATATATATATATATAAATGTGTATGTGAAAATGTCTTAGTCTTCTGTACCTACTTGTTTAGCCCAAAATTCTTCAGCTTCAACAACAGTTTTATTATTAGCTAACATTTTATTTAAAGTTTCAACGTATTCATCATGTTCATCAGAATCGAATACAATACCACCACCAGCTTGTAAATAAACGATACCATTTTTATAAACCATTGTTCTTAAAGCTATACAATTATCCATTGATTTACCATCATAAGACCAATGACCTACTGCACCTGCATAAATACCTCTTTTCTCTTTTTCTAAATTAGCGATTAATTGCATTGCTTTAACTTTTGGTGCACCAGAAACAGTACCAGCTGGGAAAATAGATCTAAAAGCATCGAATCTATCTTGATCAGGTCTTAAAGTACCTGAGACTTCAGATACTAAATGTTGAACATGAGAGAATTTTTGAATAGTTAATAATTTATCAACTGATGAAGTTAATGGATCACAAACACGATTAATATCATTTCTAGCTAAATCGACAAGCATAATATGTTCAGCTTTATCCTTTAAAGAAGATCTTAATTGATCAGCTAATTTTTCATCTTCTTGTAAGGTTTTACCTCTTGTTACAGTACCAGCAATTGGATGATTTAAAATTTTATCATTTGAATCAGATTTACATAATAATTCAGGTGAAGCGCCAATAATTTGAAAATCTAAACAATCAATATAAAAAAGGTATGGTGATGGATTAACAGTACGTAAATGTTTATAAATATTAAATGGATGTAATGAAGTTGGTTTTGCTAATCTTTGTGATGGTACAGCTTGAATAATATCACCTTTTTTAATATGATTTTTTAAAGTAGTAACATGATTTTTATAACCTAATTCACCAATATTAGAAGTAAAATTTTGATTTAATTTAATTTTTTTTTGAATTGGATATTCATTTGAATCAACTAAATCCTTTGTAGCTAAAATAGTGATAACTTGTTTAATAATTTTTTCAGCATCATTATACTTTTTTTCAATTGATTCTGTATCATTTTTATCTAGTATAATATTTTGTAAAATTTGAAATCTTTGAAAAACATGATCAAAAGCGATAATAGTATTACAAATCATGAATAAAGCTTCAGGTACATTTAATGGATCTTTCATATTATCATAAACACCAGATTCATTAACTTTTGGTTCAAAATATTTAACACAATCATAAGAGATATAACCTATAGCACCACCACTTAATGGTGGTAAAGATGGTATTTTATCAGATAATTTAAAATCAGATAAATAATTTTTTAAAATAGTTAATGGATCTTTATTATTATCATTAGTAATAATTTTAATAGGGTTAATACCAATGAATGAATATCTATCTAATTCATTTGAAGTTTTAGCTGATTCTAATAAGAATGATTGTTTATTATTAAATGATTTAGATAATTTTAAGAAAGCTGTATGTGGTGTTAAATTTAAATTTAAAGCAGGTACAAATGAATAAATAGGGAATACATTTGAATTATCAATAGTATCATTGATAATATTATTTAAAGTAGGTAAATCCGGTTGTACTTTAATTTCATGTCCATTGACTATCATATTGGTTTGTGTTTGTATATATATATATATGTATTGTATTGTATTATATTATATATAATATAGTATACAATTGAGTAATATAAGAGTATTAATATAAATAGATATACGGTATTGAAAAATAACAATAAATATTGCGATGAGTTGTAGATGCCGCGGGACGAATAATGACTAATTTTTCAAGAATAACGGGAAACCTTTAGCTCTAGTGGCATCTTTAAGATAAATAAATATATATAGAGTGTTGATGATGGAAAAACGCGATGAGCATGTGAAAAGCACGTGCAATTTACCAATACACTCACTCACTACACTCAATTCAATACAATACACTTATTACAATATTATATCAATACATAATATATTACAGTGTATCAATACATAGTATATATATACATATATATAAACAATCAATATACTAGATATAGTGAACCCTTATCTAGTATAAAGCCTATCTAATATCTATCTGTCTGGTGTGGTAAAAGTATAATAGAGAATAAGGTAATAGCAGATGTGGGTAAACATATCATGTGACACGATCCGTGGCAAGTGACATCACAGGGTCTATCTGCCCACAACACGTACACAGTGACGGAGAATGCAGGCCGGGTAAAGTGACCCACTTTCGAAAAAAAGAAACCCGTAGCATGAATCGAGCGCACTCTCGTATCACGCGGCACGAAGAAGACTCGGAGGGAGACTCAGAGCCCCCGCAGCAGGGCCTAGGGCTTTCCCGCTTGGGCCCAGTCATTTATCATTGTTGTTTGCCTGCTGTGTCGTGGTGGTGTTTACCACTATATATAGGCATCGCGACGAGATCTCGAGATCTTGTTTCCTTCGATTGTCTCATCTCTTCTCTATTTATTACTATACATCACATTAAACTCTTTGCATTCTACACTCTTATAATAAGCCACGTATAACTTTATTTCTATTTTGTTTTGTTCTGTTCTGTTCTATTTTATTTTATTTTATTTTATACTGTTTTACTTTCCTATATTTCATTATTCTCAAACTCGCAGTTCTCTTCTGTTTAATATAATATAATACAATACACATACACACACCATTCATATATGTCTGCTACTATATTATCTAATAATAATACTACTACTAATAGTACTACTAGTAATACTATATTCTCTACTCATAAACAACCACTATCTAATACCACTACAAACATAACTACTACTACTAAGAACCCTTCTTCTTGGGATCCTGAAGATGATCTACTTTTACGTCATTTAAAAGAAATTAAAAATTTAGGTTGGAAAGATATCGCTAATTATTTTAATAATAGAACTTCAAATGCTTGTCAATTTAGATGGAGAAGATTAAAATCTGGTAATTTAAAATCTAATAAAACTGCTTTAATTGATATCGATTCTTTTGATATTAATCAATTAGCTTTAAAGAGGAAAAATAATTTATTATTATTAAATAATAATAATAATAATATTTCAGATTCTTCGCAATTACCGCTTATTTCCGAAAAAAGAAATATTGTTTTTTCAACTCCAGATTTTACAAATAATAACGTGACCTCTAATACCAATAATAATAATATAGTGAAAAAAAATACTATATCACCATCAACATCAACTAATAATTTATCACCAATTACTTCAATAAATAATTCAGATATTATAAATACTACTACTAGTAGTAATAATATACTCCCACCTATACCACATTCTACTATCAATTCAAATTATTTACCACCAGATGCTGAAAATATTGGTTTTATACCAAGATTAACTATTAAATCACGTAGATCTTCTATTAATAATAATATTATATTACAACCACCACCAATTCATCATCAAAATTCACAATTTTCTACTTATAATCCAAAATCATTTTTAACTAGATCTAGAAGATCTTCTTTAAATTTCATTACAAATACTAATACCTTAAATAATTCAAACACTTCAACTCCAAATGTATCAAGAAGATCTTCTTTTGTATCTACTTTACCTTCACAACAAATATCTTTATTTCATCATTTACCAAGAAGAAATTCAACTATGATTTCTTTATATGATAATAATAAATCAAATTCTTCTTGGTCTTTAGATGAAGATAAATTATTATTTGAAAGTAATAAAAGACGTTTATCTATTATGGAATTATCTATTCTTTTACCTAATAAAACTGAATCTCAAATTAGAAATAGATTGAATTCTATCACCACTAACAGTTCTAATATAAATAATATATTAAATTCCCCCAACAATAATAACAATATGTTAGACATTACTAACACAGATAGATCTAAATCTTGTAATTCACCTTCTAATGATTCTGTGTTATCAACAAAGGATAATTCACCATCTGTATTCTCTAATTCTGCTTCACCAAAGGATATTATTAATACCTCTACAGATGATGAAGAAAATGATTTTAAAATTAATATTAAAAATCATAATAATATTACTGCATCAACTACTCCTACTAATGAGTCTTTCGATAATAAATTACCTGGTATTAATTCTATCTTTCAAGATATGATACAATAAATCATACCGTACAATACACACTTTTTTTTTTACATTTTTTAAAAAAAATTTTATCTATATATAATAATCTTATATATATATATATATGTATGTTATAGAAACAATAAAAAAAAACTAATTTTAATTAATTAATTAATTATTTATATCAAGATCAATATATATATATATATCATTATCATTATTTATTCATATACACATTTAATTTATATAGAAAACTCATCATTTCAAATCTAAATTACTCAATGATCTATTTAATCCCTCTTCAAATCCATTATAAATATCATTCAACATAGTATTAGAATTTGTATTACCTGCATTGGCATTTGCTAATATATCATCATGATATGAATGAATTGAAAAATTTGAATGAATTGATCCATTGGTATTTTGTGGAATTAATTGAGCTGATGTATTAGAATTTTGATAAAATTGATTACCATTCACATTATTACTAGTACTATTTATTGGTGTCATTGGTGTTGGTGTCGTACATTGAGGAATTGGTGTTGTACTAGCACTTGGTACATTAGGATTCCTTAATAATGGATTAATTGAATTACTTTGATGATGTACTAAATGATGATGATGATGATATCCTGATGGTATACGTGAATTCAAATGTGATGATTGTCTTAAAAACATTTGATTATTATTATTAGTAGAATCATTGTTTTGAACTGGTGATGATATATTACTATTATTATTATTATTAGTATTATTCATAGAAATATTTTGATTCATAATTGGTGGTGAATTTGATGATTGATTTAATATTGAATTTG
Organism: Yueomyces sinensis; assembly: GCA_030581855.1. Lineage (NCBI taxonomy): Eukaryota > Fungi > Ascomycota > Saccharomycetes > Saccharomycetales > Saccharomycetaceae > Yueomyces > Yueomyces sinensis. The sequence goes on from JAKTVU010000026.1 coordinate 94,557, forward strand.
TTGAAATATTCGCATTTGCTGATGCTAATGCATGGACTTGTAATAATGATGTATATGAATGTGAATTATGTAATGATCCACCAGTTGAATTTGATTGTAATGGTAATTGATTACTTTGAGAGGGTATATATTGTTGTTGAGTATATTGATTCATCTCATTACCTGTTTTCTTCTTTCTTCTAATTATAATAAATGTATTATCAATTATTTCAACTAAATTTAAAAATGAACATAATACATTAATAATCCTTTTATGATTTGCTGATAATCCAATTGGATATACTAATTCAAAAAATTTATAATCTCTATCATTAAATAATAAAAGTTGTGTATAAATTTCTAATGTATCAGGATCATTAAAATCTAAACTATGTGGTGGTAAAATTGAACATGATGTTGATGGTAATGGGGCATAATATCTTTCATTATTAGCATAATATTTTTGTTGGTCATTATCTATATTTGTCTTTTTAAACAAATTATTATTATTATTATTATTGTTATTGTTATTATTCATATTGTTATTCATGTTATTATTCATATGGTGATGTTGATGATGTTGTTGTTGTTGTTGCTGTTGTTGTTGATGCTGTTGTTGTCTTTGTTGTTGCTCTTTCTTTTCTCTTTCTAATTTCTCTCTTTCATGTTGTGGTAATAATTTCTTATATTCAACTCTTAACTTTCTACCACTAATCTCTTTACCATTTAAATTATTAATAACTTTTGATGTTTCTTCATTATTAGTAAAATTAGCAAATGCTAAACCTCTAAATACACCATTATCGAAATGATAATTAAAAGCATATGGTAAAGGTAAATTCATTTGTGAGATAATTTCTAACAATTGTTCTTTCTTAATAGCAAATGGAATGTTTTTAATAACTATAGCAGTTGGTATAATATCTTCATTATTACTATTTGTAACGGGAACGGCATTACTAGTAGTAGATGGGGCATCATCATTAACAGTAGAATCTGTTGAAATATTAGCACCTATATTTGAATTCATATCAAGAGCTATATTAACTTCATTGACAATTTCAGGTCCACCAGAAATATCAGCATCTAATTTATAGATATCATCACTATTGGTAGAAGTATTCATGTTTCACAAATTGAAAGAAAGTACTTAACCGTAAAAAAAAAAATAAATAATCTAAACAAAACTTTCGACTGACTTCTCACTTTTGAGATTCACACACAGATATTCAAATATTCTCCAATAAAGTCCTTGGTTCTGCTATTAAGATGTTCTTTTTTTTTTCAAATATTACTGGTAAACCTTCAATTTTTTAATATTTTTTCATGGTGTTACTGCCATCCCAAAATTTTGCAATGGCTTCTCAGAAACTCACTGAGCAGCCGGACGTCACAATATACGAGGTGGGAACTAACTACAAAATCTAGAGATACAACTATATAAACAAAGATCTATCAAACTAATATTCTAATGATAAGTTAGTTTCAATATAATAATTTAATAATAATAATGAATCTTTTGGTTTTTTTCTGGTATTTAAAGAATCATCATAACACTTTTATTAGATCTCATCCTTTTATAATAAATGAGAATTCCTTTCTAAGACACAAAATAAGACACACACACTTACTTATAATATTGTCTATTAATATAATAAACTACTCACTTTCTAATATAAAGAGTATATCTCATATATAATTCTGTCATTTTTACACTCGTCGTGCAACACGACAAACCACATGCCATTTTTTCGAATTACGTGTAATTTTGAGCAGCGAGCAAAACACTTTAAACAGATAGACAATATAATATAAAACAAGATGTATATAAAATACATAGTTGTTTCATCAATTGGTTTTTGCAATTGTTTGTATATCTCTGCATCTACTACCTCATATTCACATACCATGTCCTCTACTGCCCCAAACACCGTTCCAGGTGGTCAACGTACCCTAACCAAGAGAAGACAAGCTCAAGCCGTCAAACAAAAACAAAGTGAAAAGAAGGCTATTGCCAACTCTAAGACTAATGACAGTACCAACAACATCTTAAAGATCTACAACGATGAAAACAATGGTTTAAAGGTCGATCCTTTAGTCGTCTTGTTCTTAGCTGTCGGTTTCATCTTCTCTGTCGTTGCTTTACACGTCATCTCCAAGATGTTAACCGGTTCTGCTCCAAGTCCAGCTGCTTACGAAGAATATTAGACTTTTTTTTTTAACTCATACATCCTTTTCAATGGTACATCTTTTATTGTATTCTGTTAATTATACAAAAATTTCACATATATTAATATTGTTATTATATAAAAAAGACACGGCGCTACCACGCTCACGTTGTTTACATATTTACCCAATAGAGTAAAATAAACTAAATAAATTTTTCAATTCAAATAAATTCAATTAAACAATAAAAAAATAAAATAAAATTAAATATCTAGTATTTGATCTGGTATTTATTATTTATGTATATTTTAATATTAATCAAGTACCCCCTAATATATATTCACCTTCATCAACCATATCGTTTCATATTCCTGTAACTTTGTCTTGTACAAACTTCTTCAAACAGATAATGTTTACTTCTCCGATCCAGAACAAGAAGTGCAATAATAAAAACTTTTCTAGTTTATCTACAAATACAACACCGGTGAAGGCTCTCTGTAATGATGGGAATTTAAATTTACAACAATTTCTAACGACATCAACATCAACTACTCCTACTAAATTTAAGACATCATTATCAAAATTAAATAATCTTACTGATCATGCTACTAGATCTAGAAGACTTTCAGATTCATCAATAAATGGTGCTAATAAGCCAAGTGCTTTATTGTTTTTAAAGAATTCAACACCATTGATGTTAAATAGTAATAACAATAGTAATAATAATAATAAGACAAATAAACATTTATTCTTTAATTCAAATAATAATACCAAAAATAATTCAAAACCATCTACTTCATTACTTCTTTCCAACTTCTTATCTAATGCCAATACCAATTCAAGTAACAAGAATGCAAATTCTAATAAATCTATTAAGAATTATTTATTCCAATCACAATTTAAACAAGAACAACAGAAAACTCTAAGTAGTTCAATTCAAATAAAGCACAATAATGAAACTAACATTAACAAAATAATCCCACAACAATTGCCATCATTAAATAAGACAGTAGTAACTATAAGTGAAGATAATAATAGTATAAAATCTTCAACAGAGAGAAATATTAATGATACAGTTATTATCAGAAATTTAGGAACACCTCCTTCAAGATCAATTGAAGAACCTAATGATCCTATTGCTGCCAATAATATCTCTTTAGAACTTGAAGATAATAATAGTGAGAAAAATATTGTAGATAATAATGGTTTTATTCTTAGAAATCCAAATAATAAAAATAACAATATTAATAATTATAGCTCAAATAGATATAGTTTTCTTTCAACTGCTTCTACAGATGTTGATTTTGATATTTTCAATTTAACTAATACGAATTTTCAAACTTGGAATCAACAACGTGTTCTTTCATCATCTACAACACTCAATCAAAATAATAATAATGTTTCGAATAACAACAACACTAATAATAATAATGATAATAACCAACAACAATTAAAGATAGATTCAAAAATCGAACAATTAGAAAATGAAATTCTAAACTTAAAATTACAAAATTTACAATTAATTAAAAATCTTTCATCAAATTCATTACAAAACCAAACACCAAGTATTGGTTCTAATTCAACTTCAAATTTAACTAATAATATCGGTCTAGAAAATAAATTACGTTACTTAGAACAAAGTATTGATGAATACAAATCGATATTATCTAGTTTTGTCTCCAATTCTCAAAACACCATGAACACTAGCAATGAGGTTAATGAAGATTGCTCTACTAGATCTGGTTCAACTAACTTGACATCGATTTTCGAACAAGACGCAAGTACAAATGACAATAAAAGAGACTTTTCAAAAGAGCCCACCAGGATTCGTAGACATAGGAAAAAGAAGACAGGATTCGACTTACATCTGCAGATTCATACCTAGTGCCTCAACAATAGACCTGGCCCATATATATATATATATATAAATATATCCTTGGATTCACACATTAATCAACTTTTTTAGTTCTTATTATATAAATAGATCATATATAAATATTGAAATTAAAAAAATATCAACAAAACTTGGTTCGATTCCTGGAGGGATGATTATCTCGGAGGCGAGTCGCTATCAAAAACTCCGAAAAAACGATCATCACAATAAATTTAAAGGATCATCAATATCATAATCCTTAATAAACTTCTATCAAGAGATAGTAAGAACATAGACTATTTTACAGGAAAAATAAACATTTTATATTGGATTTATTGACAAAAAGGTATATTATATTCATACTAGATATATATACTGAAAAAACAAACAAACACACATCAAGACTTCGGATGAATGAGCACTTTAGAGAAAAATCAAGTTCGAACAGAACTTAGAGATTCACCACCTATAGCTAATGCCGTGGAGAATATTTTACCTACGACACCTCAAGAAGGTGTAAATTTTAATAAAGAACCAATATTAGATGAAGTGCCTCCTACAATACCTTCAAATAGACCCATAGGGGATTTTATTCCAAATCAACAACCCTCATTTTATAATAATAACAATAGTAATAATATTAATGGCAATATGAATCCACCATATCTTGGAGGAGTGAATACATTTAATACTAATAGTTATGCATACACGGGTAATCCATATGGATCATTCTTCAATAATCCGGTTTCTTCAAATGTTGGCTATTATAACAATACTACAACTAATAATAGAACAGGTACAATACAAAATTTTAATGAATCTACACAATCTACATTTGAATTAATAGAGAGTATAATAGGTGCAGTGATGGGATTTGCACAAATGTTAGAATCTACATATGTTGCAACACATAATTCTTTTTTTACGATGATATCTGTTGCTGAACAATTTTCATATCTTAAAGAAATGTTAGGATCATTTTTTGGAATTTTTACAGTAATTAAAATATTAAGAAAAATTTTATATACAATAACGAATGGTAAATTAGGTACTGATTCTTCTAGTTTGACAATGAATAAATTTTTAAAAGATTTTTCAAAATTTGATAAAGTTGAGAATGGTAGTTATGATTATACATATATCTCAAAAAGAAAGAAAATATCTTTAAAACCATTATTATTTTTCTTAGCATCTGTATTTGGTTTCCCATTTTTATTAGATAAACTAATTAAGAAATTAGAAGCAAATAAGAAACTTGTAAATAGTAATAAAGAAGCAATAGATCCAAAGAATCTACAATTTGGAAGGGCATTATATGATTTTATTCCAGAAAATCCAAATATTGAAGCAACAATGAAAAAGGGAGAATTATTAGCAATATTAAATAAAGATGATACTACTCAAGAAAATTTTGGTTGGTGGAAGATTAGAACAAAGAATGGTAGTACAGGGTATGCACCTTACAATTATATTGAAATAATACAAAAGGCGGTAAGCCCAACTACAAATGATGTATAATGAACAAAAATAAAATAAAATAGAAATTGTCTTTTTTTTTTTATAAAACTAAAAAGTATAGAATTATTCAGATTATGTTACGAAATAAAGATTGAATAGGTCAAAAATATATTATTTATTAGATAGAATTAAAATAGTGTTATTATATAATGGAAAAAAGAATATGCATGAATTAAAGGGTATTGAAATTGGTCATTAAATGTCATTATTAGTTCAATAGAAGCATGTTATTATGGTAAACATAAAAAACTGGTCTTTCTTTTTTCTTCTGAATTAGATCTTTGCTGCAGAATTTTTTCCATTTCCCAAATGAATACTACTATTGGATGTAACTGAAGAGTGCACTATTGGCTTGGCTTCAAAAATAGATGGTCTGAACTTTGTTGGAGAGGTTGGAGAGGTTGGTGTTGATGGGCATCTGCGAGTACCTGAGACTGTTCTAGTTAGCATTGTGAATAAAATATTAATTGTGTTGGGTATACCTGTATAATGTATGTATGTTGATCTTATATAAAAAAATATTTCATTACATAAAAATGGATTAACACAACCAGAATGCTAATCAATTGCAATCTGACTACCACCTTATATATGACACAGTGTTCGTAATTTCAAGAGAATTTTACTCCAGATTACTGAAAAACTTTTCGTGATTCAGTCCCACTTTGGTACCTGCCACTCCACCAGATCCCTAGTCTCTCTGCTGAAGAATGAGAGCACCACTGCCCGCCAAGGTTCCAATGTGTGGCATTCTGGTCTAGTGGGGGAGATGGTGATGGGAGGCTGTAGTCGTCTATGACAACCGTGCTGGGGACAACAACAAGACTGCCGTGGGGCGAGTCACCATGTCCAGAGGGTGCGGCTTCTCTCTTGGCGGAAAAATGCGCGCATTTGCCGCTGCCTGGGAGGGGCGCGGTGGGTGTTCCTGCCTAGAAGTGAGACGGCTGCCCCTCCTGGGAGGACAAAGGTCTTCGTTGGGGCAGCTCACCTAGGGGAAGAGCGTGCTTTAGAAGCATATAACATTACCTGTTTGTGACCTGTGATGACCATAAATGGTTAGAAACTGCGTAACTCCTATATTACATCTGAGATGTACGTTCCCTCTTCCTGGGACTGCAAAAGTTTAATAACTTTTGAGGATAAAAAGTAAACATTCCCTCACATTGTTTGTTGGGGGGTAACAGTGTGGAAGAATTGATGCTTCATTTGTTCAGTTTGGTGATGCATGTAGTAGGCCAAAGGTCATGTTTCTTTCTGGAAACACCTGTTTATTTAATTCGGTGCCAACTGTTCTTGGTATTGATGTTTTCTAAATATAGAAGGTTTAACCGTATTGAGGTCTCACGCCATTAATTAATTTAAATAAATATATATATACATATCATTAATCACTTCATAAATTAAATTAAGTGTTTTGAGTTACTTCATAGTTAGTCTATTATCGTCATCAGTCATCATTATCGTGTGGATCCATTTTAAATATCTTATCTGGATTCATAATTCTCTTCTTGTCCATTGCAAGTTTGACTGTTCTCATAACACCAATTGTATTTTCATCTAATTCCTCCTCTAAATACTCCCTTTTACCTAAACCAATACCATGTTCACCAGTGCATGTACCGTTATTTTCAATAGCTCTTCTGACCATCTTATCTACTATTTTCTTACACAATTTCATCTCTTCATCATTATTATACACGATAAATGAATGGAAATTACCATCTCCCGCATGACCAACGATTGCATTTAATAATTTACTCTTCTTTAAATCTAATTGCGTATCTTCAATCACTTTAGGAAATTTAGAGATTGGAACAGCAACATCTGTGGTCCACAATTTAGCGTTTGTATTCTTAGTCTTACCATTATCAATAACTGACCATAACGCAATCTTTCTTGCTTCCCATAACTCTAATTTATTCTCTTCTGATGTTGAGTATTCAACCTTTTCTGCATTATTCTTTTTGGCAATTTTCTTCATCTCATTGGCCATGGATGCTAATATCTCTTTTGAAACACCACCAAATTTAATAAATAATGTAGGTAATTCATTCCAATCAGTTCTAAAAGTTTCTTTTGAAAGGTTGACAATATGCATCATATTGGCATCCAAAAGTTCAATTGCATTTAATTGAATACCATTTTGTAAAAACATAGAAGCACATGATGCTGCATTTTTAATAGATGGGAATGATATAACTGCAATTTGTTCAAATTGTGATTTTACATGAGTCTTTAATGTAGCTTCAGTAACAATACCTAAAGTACCTTCAGAACCAACAAATAAACCATTCAAATTATAACCAGCACTAGATTTTCTTGGTTTACCATTACCTCTAGTTTTAATAATAGAACCATCAGATAATACAACAGTCATATTAATTATATTTTCCTTCATTGTACCATAACGATATGCATTAGTCCCCGAACAAGAGTTGGCAATACAACCACCAATTTGAGCACCTGGACCAGGATCAATACCTAACATCAAACCATAGTCACTTAAAAATTCATTACAATCTTCCCAACCTACACCAGCTTGAACGGTAACATCCAGATCTTCTTGATCTAGTCTGACAATTTCTGACATATATCTTGATAAATCAATAACAATAGTTGGGTAACCTCTGGTAGAAACAAAATGACCTTCAATACTTGTACCACCACTAAATGGAACAATAGGTATACTGTATTTATTGGCAACTTTGCAGATCTTAGAAACATCATCAGTTGAATGTGGAAACACAACTAAAGATGGATGTTGAGTAGCTTTTGCATGATGTGTATTAAAATATGAATCTGCATGAGAATCTAATTCGGTCTTGGAAATTGTATAATTGTTTATATCATTACCTAAGATAGTTTGAATTTCACTAACTGCTTTGGCGTATTCCGTCTTATCAGTACAATATATAGGCGATTCAAGTTCTTCTACCTTCGTCACAGGATTCAAACTGAAATTCTTAATAATATTTGGCACAATTTCTTTAAAACTGTCATTTTTGATTGGCTTTTGGATTTGAGTATAGGCTACCCCAGCTACTAATGTACAACCAGTTGCAAGAATAATTCTGTGACTCAAAGGTCTGATATTTCGTAGATAACGAAAACTACTTTTGAAGCTCATTGTCTTTTGGAATATGTAATTAATTACAGTGTAATATAATAATATAGAATTGAACTAAAAAAAGCATCGCAAGAGTGTTCTCAACGATAAACTTCAGTTCATTTTTAATAAATAAATCTGGGGTTTTTATAAAGGGTGAGCCATTTCAATAATAGATGGTTAAATTTTAACCCTTTGTTAACTGACCCCTCGGAGACGTTGAAATATTCTTAAAGCGGATGATCTTAGATGCCCGCGTCTTTATTGTTTTTGGATGATATCCACTTCATATTCAAAAAGTAAAACATGAGGAGAAGATTACTTGTTGTTAATTCACAATGCGTAAGGAGTCTTACTTAAAATAAACAATAATACATATAATAAACATCTAAATACATAGATCGGGGGTAGGTCTATAGTTGTACCTGTTAGTTCAGTTTGGAAGCTAAACCTTCTAATAAGTGATAATCACGTTTGACAATACCACCATTACCTGGCAAGTATGTGTTACCCATCAAATAAGTATCAACCTCCTTGGCACATTGACGACCTTCTTGGATAGCCCACACAATCAGGGATTGACCACGTCTACAATCACCTGCAGCGAAGATTTTATCATCACCATCTTCATGAGCTTTATAGGAGTAATCATCAATAGTTTCAATTGTACCTCTCTTGCTCTTGTTAATGTTGAAATCATCTAAAATTTCTGGACCGATAAAACCCATAGATAATAAAACAATATCAGCTTCAAAAGTTTCTTCACTACCTGGAACTTCAACCATTTGCCAGACACCACTTTGACTCTTCTTCCATTCAACTCTTACAGTCTTAATACCAGTGACTTCACCTTCATCGTTACCAATAAACTCTTTACTTAAGATACAATATTCTCTTGGATCTTTACCATGATGTTCTTTAACTTCTGCATGACCGTAATCAACTCTCATGATACGTGGCCATTGAGGCCATGGATTATCCTTGGCTCTAGCATTAGGTGGTTGTGGTAGTAATTCAAAATTGGTGATACTCTTAGCGCCATGTCTAATACAGGTACCAAGACAATCGTTACCTGTATCACCACCACCAATAACAATAACATTTTTACCTTCGATATTTTCACGGACTAATTCTAATTCTTGTTTCAATAAAGCCCTGGTATTTTTAGTCAATAAATCCATGGCATAATCAATATTCTTTAGATCACGACCCTTAATTGGTAAATCACGAGGAATTGTACTACCTACTGCAAAAATAACAGCATCGAATTGTGATTTTAGTTCTTCTACAGTAATGTCTTTTCCAATTTCGGTATTGCAGATAAATTCAATACCTTCAGCTTCTAAAAGATCAATTCTTCTTTGAACAACGGATTTTTCTAGTTTCATATTTGGAATACCATACATTAAAAGACCACCACATTTTTCAGCTCTTTCGTAGACAACAATATTGTGACCGGCCTTATTCAATTGATCTGCAGCAGCTAAACCAGCTGGGCCAGATCCAATGATACCAATTTTCTTACCAGTACGTACTAATGGAGGCTTTGGAGTCATATAACCATGTGCGAAACCATGATCAATAATGATACGTTCAATAGACTTGATACCGACTGGATCTTCGATTATACCTAAAGTACATGCACCTTCACAAGGAGCTGGACAAACACGACCGGTAAATTCAGGGAAATTGTTCGTCTCTAATAATTTACTTAATGCTAACTTCCACTCATTCTTGAACAATAAATCATTGAATTTTGGAATAACATTTGAGACAGGACAACCTGTATCACTCAAACAGAATGGGGTACCACAATCCATACATCTTGCAGCTTGAACACGAGCAGACTTCTTTGTTAAGTTGTTGGAAAATTCGTTCCAGTCTTTAGTACGAGATTGTGGAGAACGGTTTTTAGATTTTTGACGGGCATAAGTTAAGAAACCACGCATCTTCTCTAATTTTTCTAACTTTTGTTCACCTGCTTTAATATCAGGAACAGCATCTTCCAGATCTAATACCTTTGGTTCGTTTAAGGTAGAGTGAGAAGAAGTAGCACGGGTTTTCACGAAATTCATAACTTCACCATTGGTTGCATCAATTGAGGAATCAGGGTTCTTCTCAAATCTATTCAAGTATTTTTGTTTTTCCGTTTCTTCTGCCTTAGCAGCTTCTAATTTTTGCTTCTCTAAAACAGCTTTAAAGTCCTTTGGAATAACCTTAACGAAGTTTTTCAAGTAGCGATTAAAGTTGTGTAAGATTTTTTCACCAAGCTTGGATTGAGTTAAATTAACATGTTCTTTTATCATATTCTTGACTTCACCAATTTCTTGAGGATCATCTAGACCTTCTAATAATACGGTATCATGGTTGATTCTGCCGTAGAAATCATCATAATCGGATGTCATACAGTAAGCAATACCACCAGTAGCACCAGAAAATGAGTTCAATGATTCTAATTGTGATAGAACAACAACACGACCACCAGTCATATATTCAAAAGCGTTGTTACCCTTGACTCTTTCGACCACAATATTAGCACCAGAGTTACGGACACCAAATCTTTCACCAGCACAACCAGAAATAAAAGCCTTACCTGAAGTGGCACCGTAAAAACAAGTATTACCGACAATAACATTCTCATCACTTCTGAATGCACTACCTTCAGGTGGTCTGATAGCCAAAATACCACCAGACAAACCTTTACCGACATAATCATTGGCATCACCCTTCAAAATAAAGGTCACACCAGGGGCTAAAAAGGCACCAAAAGATTGACCAGCAGAACCCTTGATATTGACAACGATAGTATCTCTTGGTAAACCCTTTTCACCAAATTTCTTTGAAATTCTGTAAGACAATGTAGAACCGAAAGCACGGTCGGTATTGACAATATTAGCATCAATTGTGACCGGTAAACCACGATCTAAAGTGACTTCAGCTTCATCAATTAATTTGTTGTCCAAACGGGTATGTAATTTCAATTCTTGTTTTCTAGTAAATCTGGTTTCAACGTCAGAACGGATAACATGTGCCGGAGTTAAAATTGGACCAAGGTCAATATTCAAAGCCTTTGGATTGACATTTTCTCTCTTCAACAATTTTTCAGAATGACCAACCATTTCATCAACAGAGTGGTAACCTAATCTTGCCATAATACCTCTTAAATCTTGGATCAAATAGTAGAAGAAGTTAATAACATGTTCTGGTTGACCCTTGAACTTGGATCTCAAGTATGGATCTTGAGTGGCGATACCTACTGCACAAGTATTTGTGTGACATCTTCTTAACATAACACAACCCATTGCAATTAATGGAATTGTAGCCAAAGTGAAAGACTCGGCACCTAATAACACAGCAACGGCAATATCAAAACCAGTTCTCAACTGACCATCAGTTTGAACAGTAACATTACGTCTTAAATCATTTAATACTAATGTTTGGTGGGTTTCAGCTAAACCTAATTCCCATGGTAAACCAGCATATTTAACAGAGGTCCATCTTGCAGCACCTGTACCACCATCATGACCTGAAACACAAATATGGTCAGCTTTAGCTTTAGCAACACCGGAAGCGACGATACCAACCCCGACTTCAGAAACTAATTTGACAGAAATTTCAGCTCTTGGGTTTGCACACTTTAGATCATAAATTAATTGTTTCAAATCTTCAATAGAGTAAATATCATGATGTGGAGGTGGAGAAATTAAACCAACATTTGGGGTAGAATGTCTGGTCTTTGCAATCTCTTTAGAAACTTTGTGAGCAGGTAATTCACCACCTTCACCTGGTTTGGCACCTTGAGCCACTTTAATTTGAAGTTGATCAGCTTCTGAAAGATAGTGAGAGGTAACACCGAATCTACCTGATGCCACTTGTTTTATAGCGGATCTCATAGTATCACCATTTGGATGTACTAATGCTCTTTCAGCATCTTCACCACCTTCACCACAGTTAGATCTAGCTCCAAGACGATTCATAGCAATAGCCAAAGTGGAGTGTGCTTCCATTGAAATGGAACCGTAAGACATAGCACCTGAGGCAAATCTTCTTGCAATTTCAGTCCATGGTTCTACTTGATCAATTGGAATAGGAGTAGAATTTTCAAAATCTAATTTCAGTAAACCTCTTAATGTACAATCTCTGATTGCATCCATTTCCTTCTTCACATATCTACCCCAGGCATCCTCATTCTTGTTTCTTACCGCATCTTGTAAAGAAGCAATGGCAGTTGGGTCATTGACATGCTTATAACCACCATCTCTGTAATGATATTCACCGCTTTCTGGTAAAGTTACAGCTCTAGTGACAGTGCTTCTAGATGGGTAACCACGTTCATGTAAAGAGAACGCATCTTGCGCAATAAATTCAAAAGTAACACCCTTGACTCTGGATGCAGTACCAGAGAAACATAAATCAACAACTGAATTGTCGATACCTAAAGCTTCAAAAATTTGAGCACCCTTATAAGAGGCTAATGTAGAAATACCCATTTTAGACATAACTTTCAAAATACCATGATCAATAGCATCTTTATAATTGAATAAAAGTTGAGATTCATTAAGAACAATTTCATCATTGTTCACATTTTTGATAAGGTTTTCATTATTCATTCTTACTAAAGTTTCCATAGCCAAGTAAGGGTAGATACCATCACAACCGTAACCTAACAATACACAGAAGTGGTGAATTTCTCTTGCTTCAGCAGTTTCCAAAATAATGGCAACATTTGAACGTTGTTTGTTTCTGACTAGATGGTGATGAACGGCACCAACAGCCATTAAAGAAGAGATTGAAATTCTTTGAGGCCCTAGTTCTTTGTCAGATAAAATAATGATCTTCTTTCCTTCTTCAATGAATTTAGTTGTTTCTTCATTAATACGTTGGATAGTAGCACTATAAGCTAAAAGACCATCTGATTTTGGGAAGGTAATATCAATTTTACCAACAGACCAGGATGGATGGACTTTTTCAATATTTTCTAATGCATTAAATTCATCCCATTTTAGAATTGGAGATTTTAATAATAAACGGTTACATTGTTCAGGTTCGATATCCAACAAATTACCTTGTGGACCGACATAACATTCTAAAGACATAACATTTGCTTCACGAATTGGATCAATTGGTGGGTTTGTAACTTGAGCAAATAATTGTCTAAAATAATCATATAATAATACAGGGTCTTCATTTAAACAAGCCAATGGGGCATCATTACCCATTGAACCTAATGCTTCTTTACCTGATAATGCCATTGGTGTTAATAAGAAAGAAAATTGTTCAAATGTATAACCATTTGCTAAAAGACGAGGGTCACTTTGAACTCTGAATTCAACATCTTTATTCAAGGTATCTAAAATAGAATTATGCTTTGGATCTTTAGTTTTTGTTACTAATGTGTCTAATTGAATAACCTTTGATAACCAAGATTTGAAATCTTTCTTTTGTGCAAACTGTCTTTTCATCTTGTTGGTATCAACAATTTCACCAACATCTGTATCGATAAGGAACATATCACCAGGTTTTAATTTACCCTTTTGTACAACAAGAGAGTCCTTAATTGGGATAACACCAACTTCAGAAGCACAAATAACTCTATCATCTGAAGTGACGTAGTAACGACAAGGTCTCAAACCATTTCTGTCCAACATGGCACCACAGTAACGACCATCAGTGAATGTTAAAAGGGCTGGACCATCCCAAGGTTCAATTAAACAAGCAGCCCAGTCGAACCAAGCTTTTAGATTTGAATCCATATTTTTATGATATGCTTCAGGTACCATCATCATAATTGCTTCTGGTAAAGATAAAGCACCATTGATAGTCAATAATTCAAGAACGTTATCTAGTGCACCAGAATCAGATACACCTTCTTCAATAATTGGATACAATTGATCTAATTGATCTTTAAAAGTTTTAGAATACATAACACCTTCTCTTGCTCTCATCCAATTTTTGTTACCTCTTAATGTGTTAATTTCACCATTATGAGCAAGCCAACGTAATGGTTGGGCTCTATCCCAAGAAGGGAAAGTATTTGTAGAGAAACGAGAATGTACTAATGCCATATGTGATTCAAAATGAGCATTTGTTAAATCTGGGAAATAATCATAAACTTGACGTGGAGTCAATTGACCTTTATAAACAATGGTTCTGTTGTGTAAAGAACAAGCATAAAACCAATCATCGGTTGAGATTTTAGAAGTAGCTTGTTTTCTTAATAAATACAATTGCCTTTGGAACCATTTTTCATCGAATTCAGTATTTTCAAATTTAAAAGAAACTGGAACGATCAAAGGTTGTAAGATTAAAGGTTCACGAGATAAAGCAACATCACCAAGAATACTAGAGTCACAAGGAACTTCTCTCCAGCCTAGAATGTTTAAATCGAAACCTGATGCTAATTTTTCAAAAACATTTTTCAATTCGTTAATCTTTGAATCGGAGTGACTCTTGTTAAAGAAAACATTACCAACAGCATAAGTACCATTTTCTGGAACATCTAAATCTAGATCTAATTTAAATTCTCTTTTAAAGAAAGAATGTGGCATACCAACTAAGATACCAGCACCATCACCATTACCATCAGAAGAAACAGCACCACGATGGGTCATATTGCTTAAGAGATATTTAGCATCAGAAACGATCTTGTGGGAAGATACACCTTTAAAATTAGCTACGAAACCAACACCACATGCATCACGCTCATAATCTGGGTTGTATAAACCTTGTGGATCTGGCAAAGTATGAGCCCAAGCTTTAGTAACCCTATTTTTAGAATAGTCGAATGGAATGTTACCACCTTTATAAGATTCTTCCAATGGATCAAATTTTTCAGATCTAATTGGCATAATGGAAGAGGAAAGATAAAATAGTAATAATAATAGTAAATTGGAGAATAGAATACAATAGTTTTGTTAAATAAGATATTTGGGAATAACAAAAAAAAGTGTCAAAAGTGCAAAATGACAAATAAATAAATAAAAGGAAGTACTTAGGAGAAAGCACTAAATAAATAATATAATTCTGAGTTAATCAGATGCAAACAATAAATAAATAAAATTCAATAATAAATAAACGGCAAAGAGCAAGTAATGCCAAGCGAAGATACACTTTCTTTTCTCTTTTCTGTAAGTTTCAACTAGAACAATTCCCTTCAGTGGAAGTCAGTAAGTAAGTCTCTTATGCTAAAGCTCTTGATTTACTCTTGAAATTTACCTTTACAGGGTCTGAAAGATTGATCAGTTTATGCCAGTTTTATATATGAAATCTCTCTCGACCCTCGCGGTACTGTTAGTCACACTGAGGCGAGTGAGCGGAATCGGGAAATCACGACTTCGCGAGCAGGAACAGTCAGCGTGTCTGTCGTGAAAGGCGACAGTTTTATATCTTAATTGTAAAACAAGAATAGTCGTTGATGAGGTGAAGGCGTGTTGAATGCATGCTATGTATATAAAATATGAATAAATAAGTAAATATATGAATGAATAAATAAATGTTCCTGAAAAACCGGAGTACCGGTTGTAGGAATTGAAGATGTATGTTTTCAATTGAACTTGAAATAGTTCATCATTACTAACCGGTGGACTTTCTGGGGTATGATATGAAAACTATTCCAACAGAATAAATAAACAAGTCGAGTAAATGTGCATCCTTTTATCGTTTATTTTATGAGAATATGGCGTGTCTTTTGAGTGGCTTGTAGCTGCCAGTTTGTCGTAGTATTTAAAACCCACGGAAGTGTTTCTTATCTAAGTATTCCGAATAAAGAAGCTCTGCACAAAAGGAATTATTTTCTCAGATAAAAGAATACAGTCAAGCTGGTTAGAAGGGATTACGAATAGTTTCAGAGAGAGAGGGCAAAGATAAGGGGTTTTTCTTCTTCTTCTTCTAAATAAATGAAGCTCTGTTATCATCAGACACTACTATTGTGGGATATGTAAAATCATTAAATATTACCGTAGCATGTATCTGAGTTATTTATTAATCTCTTTAGAACTCTCTGTGCTTGTGTAGGTTTTGCATAACAAATACCATCCCTTCACGGCTCTTTGCAACACTCTCATCGAATTTATTTCTTGACCAATTTTCGACTCTGTTTCTGATACCCCTCTTAAATGAACTTGAAAACTTAACATCACTTTTAACTATAGTGGAATTATTATCACTATCGCATTGATATGAAGTATACTCTTCTACTTTCATTATACTGGTATGATCAATGTTACACATGTATGTTTCCATTATCATTTTCTTTGGATCCACTATACTAGTCTCTATAATCCATGTAGTAGTTATCCTTCCTAAGAACGGAGATACCCATCTAGGAAGCTTACCGTTCTTCTTAATCAATCTTGTACTGTGCAATTTCCCATCTTGATCTACTTGTCTTGATAGTGTATCAAGGGATAACACATTTTGGGAGTAAGGATTAGGATATCTGTTAAAAAATGCTAATGAAACTGATGCAAAATCATTATTGAAAATATGTGTTGATTTGTGAAAGAGGACCATCTCAAAGACAAGGAAGATATAGTGGTGGTGGCGAATGAAAAGAAATAAGTTAGAAGAAGCAATTAGAGTACACTTCAGTTACAATAATAAACGATAATATCCTTTATTTTGTTAAAAGAAAATAAGTAAACTTCAAATCTTGCTTACAATCTTTTATGTATCTTGTTTTCAACATGTATAATAAAAAGACCCCTACAATATACTCTCATGGCAATGTTTAGTAAGATTTCACAATCACATTAACAACAGCCGAAGCCCGAGATGAAAAACTTAAGAAGGCAGTAGCCGACGTGAGAGCATGTGATATAAGGTCAAATATCAAAGATCTAGTAAATAAATAAAGAGTATTACCCACTTGGTTGTAATTACAAAATAGGATAGTTTTCCATTGGCAATTGGATAGGGGATGATGATTTAATTAGAACCACGTTTTGTGGCTAATTTTGCTCAAGTTTCAACGGAATCTTGTAAGTAGTTCGACTATCCGGACGTTCAAACCAGAGTCATTAGCAAATTTATAGGAGATTCCTAGATATCCACGTTTTTGTTTCTATTGTACGAAGTAATAACCTTGATAGGAAACACTAGAAAGGTAATATTGAAAGATAGAGAGAAGTAATCAATCATTGTTGATTAAGAGGGATCTTTTAAGGATAAATAAATTGATCAATATTTTTTTTAAAATTTTAAATTAAATGCAAAGGTATATATATATACTTTATATAAAGTAGTATAAATAAATAATAAATTATTATTATGATTTTTTATAATTGTTTTTTTTATTGTTTTTCAGACAAAAGAAATTGGAAAGGGGATATATTAGAATACAAAGGATAAAGTTTTTTTTAAAATTATCTTTCCATGATAAATAAATACAATACATTTATTATAATAGTAGGAAGATATTAATGAATTGGAACACTCTCGCAAGGAACGAAATGAATATTAATTAATTGATGAATGGGAGAGAATACAAATGAAAACTTAAATCATGAGTAATCCTTTTTAGATAATAATAAAAAGAGGAAAAAAAAAGTTACATTATGTCAATTATAATAAAATATTTGACATCTCAATATGTTGGATCATATTGTTCATAAGAATTGAATTGTTGTTGTTGATTACCATTATTATTCTTTTGAAGAGCATATTCATTATATGGATGAGAAGAAGAACGGTTATGACCATTGTTACCAGGTTCACTATAATTGAGTTGAGTGTTATCCTTTTCAGCGTAACCATAATAGCCTTCACCGTTGTTATTAGTGTTATTAATATTATCACCATATGGATATTCATTTTGACCTTCAGTTTCAGTATGAATTGAATTATCATCAATATATTCATTATTCTTTCTTTCTCTTAAACTAGAGATTGGTTCTAAGAATTCAACATCACCACCTGTACCACCACGTGGATTTTCAATCATTTCAGCTTCTTCATTTTGCCAATCAATGTTATTCATCTTATCATCATCATCATTCAAACCCCTGTAAACGAACCAAAACATGATACCAGCGACGAAACAAGATACAGCTAAACCACAGAATAACCAAGTGAATTTTGGATCAATAGAAACAGGAGATAAAGCACAACCGATAGCAGCACCGAAAGCGTTAGTGACTAAGAACATAGACATAATGAAAGCTTTCATAGATTCTGGTGCTTTTGAATAAGCATATTCTAAACCAGTAATAGAAGCTAAAATTTCAGAAATGGCTAATAAACAATAAGCAGGTACTTGTAAAGCAACATGAATATGATTTGGACCATCTTTACAATCTTGTGGATGATCATAACAAGGACCGGCTTTATAAACGAAATATTGTAAAACACAACCCCAAGTCATAGATAAAGAACCAAAGAAGAAACCCCAAGAAATTTTAGTAATTGGTTTAAATGGAGTAAATCTTCTAATAAATGGATAAATCCATCTTTCAAAAATTGGAATGAATACGATTAAAGCCATTGAATCGAAAGCTTGTAAGAAATCATTTGGTAAATTATGTAATTCCATACCACCAGCTTGAGTAATAAAATTATTTGACATTTGACCATAACAAACCCAATAAACTGGATAGAAAGCGAAAACTTTACAAGCGACTAAAGCTCTCATAATTTCATCAACGAATTTATCATTCCAATCACAAACTAAATTTGGATTTTTAGATGGTTTGGCAGCATCTGGATTAAATTTATTTTTCATCAAAATACCAAGAATTTTAAAACATTTAGAGATAACTTTATCACCAACTGGTGTTTTAATATAGTATTTATTACCGAATACTAAAGCGGCGACGGCAACCCAAAAGAAACAAAATGGTAATAAATAAGCGGCCCAGAAACCTTTATGATATTCTAATTCAGAAGTAGCCATAACAGATAAAGAACCGATATTAATCATAAAATAGAAAGTCATAAAGACATTTTGAATAGTAATATCTGGATCTTCAATAACTCTATTACCTTTTTTATCAGTGATAACTCTTTTCTTTTTCTTTGGAATTTGATCAGCGATCATAACAGAAAGATTTGCTTTAATCATACCAGTAGCTAAACCGATTAAAATTAAAGCGGTGATGAAACCACCTAAAGCAGTGTTATGGGAAGTGATAGCAGGGATAGAAGTGATAAACAAGATGAAAATACCAATGATATAAATACCAGTACCGATAGCGATAGTTTTAAATTTACCCCAATAAGTATCAGCCATATAACCGGCAAAGATAGGAGTGACATAACACCAAAATTGAAAGAAATAAGATAAACCAGTAGCACCAGAAGAATCTAGGGATAAAGCACCAGCTGGAGAATCATTTGGACCATTTTGCATATAATTTTGGAAAGGAGCAGATAAACCATAATAAGAGAAACGTTCAGATAATTCAACAATAGCCATTAACCAACATCTCATTGGAATTTTACTACCGACATGTTTTAAAGTTCTTAATTCTTCTTCAGTTGGTTCTTCAAATTCTTCATGTATAATTTCATCAGAGTTATTATTATTAATATAATAATTTGAATCTTTTTCATCATCATTTAATGATTTAACATCAGTATTATTAAAATTTTTATTCATATCAAGATCATATTCTGGATATTCTGGTGAATTCGAATTTGAATCAAAATTTTTATCATCATCATTTTGATATTCAACACGAGTGAAATTATCTTTATTATCGTTATAATCAGGATACTCAATACCAGACGACGTCATGATTAAATGAGTATATATGGGAGTGTTTGTGTATAAGAGTGATTACTTAACTTTTAATCTTTTTCGAACTGGAAAAAAATAGAGATAAGATTCAACAACAGATCTAATAAACAAACCAGATCTATAACTCTCTATATATATGCATTACTGTCCAGTTAAATCTCTCATAATACCAAGAAAGCAGGAAAAAGAAAAGAGAGAAAATTTTTTGCAATACACTCTATAGACAAACAAACAAACAACAGTAAGTATATCAGAAGAGTGAGATTTGTTATCAGAGAGAATTTCTTATTATGTGGGAATTACGTATGCTCGAGAGGGGAAATCCTGCGCGATAGTGGGCCACGAGAGTTGCCGTATGCGGTAGGCAGTGTGACAAGAACTACCCGAAATGGCGGCAGCACGGGATGGCTTCCCCAGAAAGCCGCGCAGCAGCACTCGGAAAGAAGAAATGAAGACTGGGCGATGGCCGCAAGGGGAAAAGTTGGAGATAAGCAGGGTGCGCCTGTTTCTGGGGAGACCCTCCGCAACAGGAAAGCGCGGCCCAAAGAGGTAGGCTTTGCCGCCGACGCACTGTGCTTCCTTCTTTCGCCTACTCCGAACAGCAAATATCTTCTGGCACTGTGACACATACTCATGTTCTATACACAGAGCATAGGCAGCGGACACTACTCTCCGCAGCTGTGTTCAGGGGGCCACTGACTCAGTGCAGAGCTTGGCAACCATGTTGCATACATACCCATAGTGGGCTGCTGTTGTGGTGGTGGTGGTGGGGTAAGCCAGGACTTCTGGCAATAACAGCGCATACTCTACACAATTCCTCGCTCTTTCGCACACTCTCTTATACACTGCGCAGTAAGTACACAACACTATGTTCTTTTTGAAAAAAGAACCAAAAACCGTAGCTCACTTCGTTCGTGCTTAACCCCCTAAATTCTGGACTGCGAGCGCAGCGAGTCGCTGTTTTTGGTTCTTTTTCAAAAAAGAACAGAGTAGTGTATGTGTGTGTATGCAATTGCCCCCTCGTCTTGACACAGTGTGTATGCATGTAGCGTATCTTGTATCTTACGATGTCACAATATAGGTTGTATTTCACGACACTATCTGCATTGCTGACGTAGTTGGTTTTTATTCCTTCTTTCTTGAAAATTCGGTATTTTTTTTCTTTTTTTTTTAAAAAAAAAAATTTAAAAATTTAAAATTCCCGTTTTCAGCTGTTTTTTTTTTCTTTCAAAAATATCACTTTGCGATGAGATGGGTAATAAATAATACTGATTGATTGACTACTCATCGGTATTGAGATTTATTTCATTAAGTATATAGTTAATTATATAACAATTGTATGTCTTATATACTAATGCATATTCTTTAGAAATAACAAATACAAATATACATATACATATACTTAATAAATAATAATGGCTAAATCAAAAGAATCTACTCCAAAATTAAGTGATAAAGAAATTAAAAAAGCTAAATCTGATTCTGAAGAATTATCTACATCTTCTTCTAGTTCTAGTGACTCTAGTTCTTCTAGCTCTTCTTCTTCCATTTCCGATAGTGATTCTAGTTCTAGCTCTAGTTCTTCTTCAAGTTCTAGTGATTCCGATTCTTCTTCTAGTTCCAGTGATTCTTCTTCTAGTTCTAGTGATTCAGACTCTTCTTCTAGTTCCAGTGATTCAGACTCTAGTTCTTCTAGCGACTCTGATTCAGACTCTAGTGATTCTTCATCCAGTTCTAGCGGTTCCTCCTCCAGCGATTCAGATTCTTCTAGCTCCAGTTCTAGCTCTAGTGATTCAGACTCTTCTAGCTCCAGTTCCGATGACTCTAGTTCCAGCGATTCAGACTCTTCCAGTTCCAGCGATTCAGACTCTTCCAGTTCCAGCGATTCAGACTCTTCTAGTTCTAGCGACTCATCTAGTGACAGTGACTCAGACTCCTCCTCTAGTTCTAGCGACTCTTCCTCCAGCTCCAGTGACTCAGAATCTGAAAATGATTCTAAAAGATCAAGAGATGAGGATACTAAAAACGAACAAGATGACTCTACTAATAAAAAATTAAAAGATAACAATGGTGATTCTATAACACAAAAAGATAATAATAAAGGTTTAAATATTTCAGCAAAATTAGAATCAGCTGAATTAAAAGAAGGTCAAAGAAAACATTTCTCTAGAGTTGATAGAAATAAATTATCATTCGAAGCTTGGGAATTAACTGATAATACTTATAAAGGTGCAGCAGGTACTTGGGGTGAAATGGCAAATGAAAAATTAGGTAGAGTTAGAGGTAAAGATTTTACTAAAAATAAAAATAAAATGAAAAGAGGGTCTTATAGAGGTGGTTCTATCACTATGGCTTCAGGTTCTTATAAATTCTTAGATTGATTAAATAAAATCTTATCTCATCGTCATTATACATGCTATATATCTATTATATAATTCAAAAATATTCAATTTTAATTCAAATCGAAAGTATAAATATTTTCACATCGTATATACTCTTATAATATTGTATCTTTATATCTTCTATTTATTTAAATTTTAAAGATTCGAGTTTGTTACCGCCATGATGTTACTATTTATATATATCCCTTAGATAAAAATAGATTTTCCAACTATTTTTAAAAAAAAAAGGACTGAAAAGAAAAAAATAAATGTTGAAAAAAAATATTTTATTGTAAGATATAATGCTAATAGATATGAAATAATAGTGATAAAAGAAAAGT
This sequence comes from Yueomyces sinensis, assembly GCA_030581855.1. Classification (NCBI taxonomy): domain Eukaryota; kingdom Fungi; phylum Ascomycota; class Saccharomycetes; order Saccharomycetales; family Saccharomycetaceae; genus Yueomyces; species Yueomyces sinensis. The sequence continues at coordinate 117,655 of JAKTVU010000026.1, forward strand.
ATATGCATATATATATTTATTTGTTTATATTTCTTTATAAATAAAAGAAATGTCATCGTTAATAATTTTGGACAAAAAAAAATAATATAAGTTTATCATCATTTGTAATCAATTTATAATACTCCTCTATAATCAAGGATCTTCTACATCAGTAATATCATTATCTGAACAGATTTTATCAATAGTATTATTGTTGTATTGAAATTTTGATGATAATATTATATTTTGTCCCTGTTTATTTAAAGAAGTTTGTTGTTTCGTTATAGATCCACCACTACCTGAATTTGATGATATAGAATATGATCTGAGTCTTTGTGCACCACCACCTAATGAAGAAATTGGTGGTAAAAATACACTACTATTTCTTCTATATTGTTGCTGAGAACTACTCAAATTCGATGATGGAGTATGTGGTGTTGAAGAATTCATATTAACGAATGATAATGATTTCTTTGGTGATGATAAAGACATCAATGTTTCTATAGCATCAACTTCAGATGTATGTTCTGGATTTTGTGTTGTAGTTGAAGAAGTAAAACTATTTTTACGTGATCTAGTCATTGGACTTAATGGGCCATGTGAATCAGAATAGCTAATACTAGCATTTCGACTACCACCCATATAACTACTTTTTCTACTACCAGTAATGCTACCATTACGACTTTTAGATTTTGATATAGCTAATAAGAAAGCATTATAAGCAGAATCTTCAATTTCGCCAGCTTCATTAAAATTACAATCATTTTGATAACTTGAGAAACGTCTACGTGGTGGTGATATTAATGAAGTTTCATTAAAATCACTTTTCCTTCTTCTATGACTATTTTCCTTTTTTATTTTATTAAAACTATACGATGTATTAAATGGTTTACCGAAATGATTTGGTGAACTATCCTTTGATTTATCTTCTAATGTTACTAAATCTGATAAAGTTTTATCTGTCCAACCATTTTTAACTTTCATCATAGCATAATTTAATCTAATTCTAAATCTATCAGATACATTTTTAATTGGTTCATCATCAACATCTAAATGATTTAAATGAATTTCATTATGTTCATCTATGTGTGGTGATTTAATATTTGTAGTTGGTGATAAAAGAAATTCTAAATTTTGTGTCCTTGGTGTTGATGGTACTCTAAGTTTAGAATTACTCCATTTTGCAGTAGGTGATACTGGTGGATTTGAATAAATATTATTAATCAATAAATTTGAACCAACTGATGATTTCTTCCTTGGTGTCAAGGGAACAGTGAGATTCTTTTGTGGATCATAATACTCCATAGGAGTACATACACGATTTTGTGAAGGTGAACTAGATATCATTTGGTTTATATTACTATTACTGTTAATATAAGAAGGTGGTTCTATTTTTTGTTTAGGTGATTGTGAGATAGCAACTTTGTTCATAATGAATGATATATATATAGAGAGAGAGTGAGTAATAAATTGGGTTTTGCAATAATATTATATGTTTCTGGTATCTTAATATGCAATAAAAAATAAATTATGCAAAAAATAATAAACGTTCCTGTTTTAAGTTAATTTAATTGAAAGTATATTTACGCGGAATATAATCTTAATAGCAAAAATTGGTAAGCGTGGCTTGGTTACTTAATATTAATATATTAACAATAATTAATAATTAATTAATGGAATATACGACACATGTGGATAAGACAAGAGAAGAGAATGCGAAACAACGATATGTATATATAGTACAATTATTAGCCCATTATAAACGATTATAATATAATAAATATTATATAATCTACATAGTGGATAAGAGTGTCTTAAAAAGGAGGGGTTGGCCCGTAGGGGGTCCAATATTCATTGAAATAGTCCTTGCGCGTGTGGCCTAACGTGTCCAGAAGATGGCATTTCCCCAAGCTCGGTGACTAAGATGATTCAGGCATGTCCGAAGTCGTCAACGGGGCCCACTCTTCAGGACGCGAGATGGGATTTCGTGGATCTGGTGATGTTTACGTCTGCCCCTGTTGATGATGATCTCCAAAGTTGATCAGTCTAGTGCGTCTCTTGGTGACGTTGCTTTGCTCCGGGTTGGTCAGACCCTCTAGTTCATCCCTCAGTAGGGCGTCCATGTCGTGGCTGTCACAGAGGGGAACGCTGCCGTTAAACAGATAGTAGTCATTGGTGATTGGGTTATGACAGATAAAACACACCAAACACTGTACATGAAATCTTTCTTTGTTGTCGTTTTCCAAGCATTCACCCTCAATGGCAAGATGGCATACTCTACAGATACTACCGTTTTTTTCATGGTAATGTTGTTTACAATATGGCATGTCGTCTAAGATGTAGCACGCGGTTTTCTTGTTAAACGTCGTCTCACAGACCTCACACTTGAAGCACTCACGGTGCCATTGACCTGACAATTCGCCCGGGTTCTTGGAGAATATGGCTTTGGTGGTCACCTCTAACCCACAACGTCTGCATGGCCCCTGGCCAGGTGGATATTTGGTCACTGTTGTTCTTGTTGTTGTTGTCGTTTTCGCGACAGACGCGTTTTCTTCTTCCTTGTAGGTTGAGCTTGGAGCAAATGCTTCCTCTTTGGCAACGGTCGCGCGGGGAGATTCTGTGTATTCAATGCTACTCTTGTGTGATAAACGAACTGTTTCGATTGTGGGTGGGTTTTTCACTGGAATGTTGGATACTGGTGTCTGTAGCAATAATTGATCTTGAAATTTACTTAAATTTTCGTCAATGGTGGGGGTAGATATATCAGTGGTGTGTGGATGCATGTGTTCATCTTCATAATTGTTATTGTTTTCAATATCATTACTTAATTGGGAAAAAGTCAGGGTCTCTTTAGTATTGGAATTACCGAAAAAACTATTCTCTGGTTGATTAAATTTATAAATTATTGGTGTATCATTACTTTCGATAGTTGTAGATGTGATATTACCTGGATCTATCGAAATATTGTTGTTAGTCATTATAGTTTGAGCAATCATAGATTCACCGTTATCAATTGATTTATTTTTGTTGATTTCATAATTTTGAAGATTAATTGCCTCTTCAGCTGTAGTGCCAATAATTGTTGATCCTGTATTGATCTCTAAACTCCTCATTTGTTTATTGACATTTTCCATTTCTGGAATTTCAGTTTTTATTAATTTATCTTCACCCTCCATTAAATCGTCATCATTAGTAGTGTCTTGTAAGATTTCGTCATTAATATGATGATGATGATTATCAGTAGATTTAATAGAATCTTCAATTTTATCGGATATTTCAAGTGGTTCATTAACCCTCTCATTTTCAATATTATTAGAATTTGTAGTATTATTAACTTGTTTTAAAAATGGTTCTAATGATGGGACTGGCATATCATGGACCAATGGATTCTTAAATACTTGATAACCTGATAAATATGCACTAGATTTTTTACTACCATTTTTTTTCAATTTATTAGATGAATTATTATTATTACCAGTTATAAAAACTTCAGATTTAGCAGGTGATGAATTAACATTAATATCACTTACACCATATAAATCTTCTTCTTTTGAATTGGATGCATCAGCAAATTCATTTAATAATTTTTCAACTTGTTTATTAGTAGTAGCAGGTAGATTGATTTCTTCATTTTGAGTTAACTTATGATCCGTTAATTTTTTCTTTTCTTCAATTTCATCATTATTATTATTTATTATTAATTCTTTCTTTGGTGAAGTTTGATCTATAATATTTTGTTTTGGTGTTGCCTTTCTTGATTTAGGTCTTGATTTTGGCATCTTAGGTTCTTGAATAGAATTATCGAATTTATTAAATGATAGAGTTGATGGAGTTTTAGGTGTTATTTGAGTTAAATCATCAATTTCAATAGAATTCCTATTAATAGCTGATAAGAAAAATGGATTTTTTGAAATTGTTGATAATCTTTCCATATTTTCAGTTTGTGTTTTAATTGGAACTGATGAAAATTCAGTATCAACGATATTTCTAACTTGAGGAGAAAATTGATTTGGTGCTTTACCACTTAAACCAATATTTAAATTTTCATTTGGTGCAAAATTAATTGGTGTCATTTCATCTTCAATATTTGATGTTTTACGAATTGGTGTAAAATTATGTGCAATATCATGTTTAATATCATTAATAGTAGGTTTATATGACGGCAGTTCTGGATTTAAATCATTATATGTTTTATCTTCAGTTTCAATCATAACATCCTCATTATCAAATGCATTTTTCTCTACTTTTTCTACTTCGGTTTCAATTGTATGTAGATCAGCCTTTGTTTCAATTGTATGCAGATCAGCTTCAGTTTCATGAATATTCTCGTCCTGTTCGAATTCAGATTTCTCCAAATGTTCCACAATTTCATTTTGATCGCTATCCAAGTTTTCCTTTAATATATTTTGGCTATCTAAAGTGGTATCATTTTCTTCATACATGTTTGCAGAATTATATACTTCACTATCAAGTGTATTATCATTTTCATCAATTTCAGGATCGATATTATGTTGTTGTATATTTCCAAAATCTTCTTCAGTAAATCCATTACTACTTGAAGATAATTTAGGAGTAATATCTTCAAATGTTCCATCTTCTGTTGGTAATGGTAATGTTGGAGTAGCGTCATTCACAAGAGGTTCCATATGTGCACCTAAAATATTATTATTTTTAGCAATACCAGAATCGAAATTATTGATACTACTAGTCATTGAATTGGCATTCTCTTCATGAACGATACTAAAAGCGTTAGTATCTTCACCAGTAGTTGTATCCATGAAATCATCGTTGGAATTATTAGGTTCACCAAAAATGACAGGTTCAGTTTCATTAATACTGAAACTTGATGAATTATTATTTGAGGAATGTTGATCATATGGTTGAGATTTATTGGACAAAAAGGAAAAGTCTTCTATATTAACATTGGACTTGGTATTACTGTGTGTAGAACTAGTACTTTCTAGATCTCTGAATGTCTTTTCTCTTTCTAATTGTACTTTAGAAGGAAAATTATCATCAGAACTACTAAAAATTAATGAGGAACTATGATGAGGAGCATTTTTATTGGCTAAAGCTCTTGCTTTTGAATAAGCATCATTTGTCGAATCATATGGACCATCAAATTGTTGATTTGGATTATTTATCAAACTGTTATTAAAAGGTCTGTTTAAACCACTAGATTGAACAGAAACATTAGACTTATTATGTTGATGTTGATTTAACGGGGAATTATCATTGGAAGGGTGGCCTACAGGAACTAACGCATCTGCACTTCTATTGTGAGCTGTATAAAATGTATTATCAGATATGAGTGAAGCTGAAGAAGAATTAGATTCATTTAATCTATCAGATGATCCCATCCTACCAAATCCTGGAGGAAACAAATCAGATTTCCCATCTTTTCCAAAATTGTTTAAAGTAGGCGTTGAACGATTTCCATTCTTCATTACATTCCTAGGAGGATGAACTTTACTGTTAATACTATGTGAATCACTCTGAATTTTGTAAATCGGTTTAGATCTAACTGAAGAACTGGAAGATGTGCCAGCACTTGAAGGTGAGGATCCGTAGTAGTTCACATCAAAACCAGCTCTTTCTAAAGCAGTCTTGTATCGCACCTTGGGATTAAGTTTTGGGAAAGGCGAATCATACATAGGCTTCATTATGTACTATAATTATGTATGATCAGTTTCTCTTAGTTGAAGTCTTAGCAATATACTTTAAGTACGCGAACGGTTCTTTTCAGGTTGGAAGCAAACAATATCTAGAATATTTTTTTTCTATATTTTTCAATTAAAAACCTTTTAAGATCAGGAAAGCAAGAATAATATATCAATCAAAGCTTGAAATTTATGCAAAACAACAAAAGAGGCGGATAGGACCGATGGCTTGGCAAACAATACGGTGGAGAATGTTGTTGTTGCAAAGACATAGCCGCTCCGATCCTCTTTCACATCTGTTTTTGTCCAGTTTTGCTATTATTTTCGATATCAGTTTACGCGGTAAACAACGGGATCTCATCTCTCGAGCCTGTTACCCGGGGATCATCAAAAAAAATTTGGTTAAGTACTGAAAAGTCCAGCAAAGGGGCATAAAGGGAACTAGAATTTAAGTTAGAACGCCTTATCAAAGAGCAAGGTATCAGTACCAGTCTAGTATTAGAAGAGCAACAAGAGTTCTAGTTAAAGGTGCTGCATAACATTGGACTCAAGGTTTTCTCACTGATTGTTTTGATTCGGCTATGAAAGCTAACAGAGTCACAACCGCTAGCCGTGCAGCTCCGTTTGCTGTTACAGAAGACTTAATCGGTGAGTATTATAAGGCTGTCCTTGAGAATACGAAGCATAACAGTTTGTTATTACCTAGTTACTATGATTATTTTGCCGCTCAGAAATTGAACTCGCATGAGAAAATAGTATTGTCAGCGAAGGATAAAGAAGCTCTGACCTTGCACAAAAAGCTCGATGGAGATAAAAAGAAAGAAGAAAAATCTGAAGATATATTTAATAGCAGTTCTCATGTATTGAGGCATAGATCCAAAAATCCAGTGGGAATTGTTGATCATGCAAGTCATGATCGCTTTTTGAAATTAGGAAAAATAGGAGAAACAGAAACCGTAAATCATAATGAAGATAATACTAAACATAGTAGGGAACTTTCCAGTGATTCCTATACAGTTTTTTTCAATAAGGAAACTTTGAAGCAATTACTTAATATGATTCCAGGTGGAAATACATTTTTGGCTACTTTACACGATTGGAAGAAAAAATGGGAACAAAAAAAGCATATTAAATATCTATTACGCCATAGATATGATGTTACCTCATATGATGCATGGGTTGAAATTGGTAATGAGTTAGATGAGCTTACTAATAAACTTCATTGGAAAGAAGTTGAAGAATCTAAGTTTTATGATTATGCACTACTTAAAAAATTGACTTTGGAAATGAGGAAATTGAGAGAAGAAGGTCAACATATGGAACTTTTATATTTAATGAGAACAAGATGGGTAAGAAATTTAGGAAATATGGGTAATGTTAATTTATATAGAATGTCTCATTATGGTACAAAAAATATTATTGATGATTATATGAATGAATCAACAATGGCTATTGATTCTCTTTTAAATGATTCAGATTTAGATGACGGTTATCTGCTCAGTGTTTTACAACAAACTAGAAGAAATATCGGTAGAACAGCATTAGTTTTGAGTGGTGGTGGTACTTTTGGTTTATTCCATATTGGTGTTTTAGCTGCTCTTTTTGAACAAGATCTATTGCCAAAAGTTATCAGTGGTAGTAGTGCAGGTGCTATTGTAGCTAGTATATTCTGTGTTCATCAAACTAGTGAAATTCCTCAATTATTAAAGGATGTTTTGGATATGGAATTTAATATTTTTAAAGATGATGCGGATAAGAGTGACAGTGAAGATATTCTATTGAAGGTATCCAGATTTTTTCAAGATGGTACTTGGTTTGATAGCAAACATTTAGTAAAGACAATGCAAAAATTTTTAGGTGATCTTACCTTTAGGGAAGCTTATAATCGTTCAGGAAGAATTCTGAATGTTACCGTCTCGCCAATGTCTGTCTTTGAACAGCCAAGACTACTAAATCACTTAACTTCCCCTCATGTGTTGATTTGGTCAGCTGTATGTGCATCGTGTGCAGTACCAGGTATATTTCCTTCTACACCCTTATATGAAAAGAACCCAGATAACGGGGAACAGCGTGAGTGGGAAGGTAGTATTTTTGTTAAATTTGTTGACGGTTCAGTTGATAATGATTTACCTATCACAAGATTGTCTGAAATGTTCAATGTTGATCACATCATTGCTGCACAAGTTAATATTCACGTTTTCCCATTTTTAAAAATGTCTGTGTCCTGTGTAGGTGGTGATGTTCAAAATGAATTTACTGCTAGATTACGGAAACATGCAACACAAATTGGTGATTTCTTTGCTGAAGAAGTCATTCATCTACTCGAAATGGGTTGTGAATTAGAAATTAGCAAAAACATTCTAACAAAATTAAGATCCATGTTATCTCAACAATATTCAGGTGATGTCACAATCCTTCCAGATATGAAAATGATTTTTCAATCAGATAAATTACTATTGAATCCTACAAGGTACTTTTTGTTATTTTTGTCAACTTATGGTGCAAGAGCAACTTGGCCTAAAATTCATATCATTAAAAATCATTGTAATCAAGAAAATGCACTTGATAAAGCTATATCTTATCTAAAGGAGAAAATGATTATGGCCAGTTCAATTAAAAATCCATTAAGAATTCCAGAAAATCCTGTGGGCCTACTAAAGCCAATTTTAGTCAAGACTCATTCCACATCAGATGAGGAAAATGAATCACCTCCTGTTTTAGATGATAACATAATGGAAACGGATGATCATAATTTGTTAATGTTATTACCTGAATTTTTTAATGAAAGACAAACTGCATTAATGGACTTTATTGAAAGTGTAGAAGAATTGAAATTGGGGCAGTCAAATGTCCGTAGAAGAAGAGCATCTGATATAACAGCATATGGTGCTCCTGAAGAAATCATGAAGGAATATACCTATCCACAAAGACCTCAAAATAGTAGAAAGTTTACCACCCCATCTAGATTTATTCTAAGAAATAAAACCAAAAGTACTGAGCAATTCTTGAATGCCAAACATACCCCATATTTGCATGAGACTAAGGAACATTCTTCACCGCTAGTATATTTATCTACAGCACCATCTATGTGCTTGAGTCATAGTTCTGAAGGTACATCATATAGTAATCTTGAAGATTCAGCAAAACCAGTTTTCGATGAAAAAAGGCGTAGAAGTCGTACCGTTCACGTATCATCTCCTTCAGTAATTGGTGATGCCCTTCCTAATCGTATTGGATTGAATAAAAGGATGTCAGCATTATATACTGATGATTTACCAGAGCGATTTATTGATAAATCAGAGAGTCCACTTGGAACTTCTCAAAATACAATAATTGAAGAGCCATCAAAGGAATTAGATGTAGAGGAAACAAAAAAAAATTTAAATCTTCCGATGCGAATTCCTCGTACATTAGATGTTTCCCCTGATCCAAGTTCTTCCACGGATGTGAATGTTCTTTCTACGTCACCTTTAGAAATGATGTATATTCCATAGACTCCAAACGACACTTATATATTCTACTTAATATATTAATTAATTAATTTAATGAAATACGAATTTGTTTAATGCTAATATAGATATTTTTTGAGGGATTATTTGATTAGATCTTATAGTCAAAGCTATTTATACCGAATTTTTTCCAATTTGGAATATCGTAGTCACAATCCAATCTTCCAACAAAAGAACTAACTTTTAATGAGTTTATTGTTTCGTGAGATATATTCGTACAATTATTGAGGATTAAATGGTTGAGGGGATTAGGAGAGCGTGTCGCATAAAGCTCTTTCATTAAAGAATATAATCCTACTCCACTTATAGCTGTATTGAAAGAAATATCTAAAGTTTCTAATTTAAGTGCCCATCCAATCGTTTGTGATAGACTAGTTAAAACGGTATCATCAATGTATACACTATTTGGTAATATCAGATGTTTAATTGAGCCAAATACTTGAGTCAATAAATTCGAAAGTTTTAGACTCCGAAATTGCCCCATATTATTCAGTAGCATAGGACAATCGCCAAGATTAACGTATTCCATGTCATTTATTGGAAGTTGCAGTGCAAGTAAAGTCTGCTGAGTCAACGAACTATGCATAAAGTCGATATGGTTAATATTTCGAAGATTATCAATCAAATTATTTCTTCTAATAGTAGCCTCTTCACCTTCGTCTTGTCCATTAAATAAGGGAGTTATTGGATGATCTAGGCACATTAAGCGATCAAATTTATGCTCTCTAAATGTTATTTTCTTCAGGCAATGAAAAATTGGAAAATGTGCTAAGAAATGCATAAAATGTCGCAGCCAAGCATCCTCATTATTTTCAAACCATATTTCTTTTAATGAACTACAATTTTTTAGCCATGTAAATTGATTCGGTTCATTTGGAAATTTGGTACCTGCAATGCATATCTTAGATAGTGATACGAGGTTTTGATTTAGTATCCTCTTTGATAAAGAGTCATTAGGCATTTTTTTAACATTATAACAAATTACAAGCGACTCTAACTCCGACCCCCAGTTATCTGGAAGAATTGGATATTCAGATATATTTTGTAGGCCAGTGGAATCAATTGATTCTACACCTTTGTTGAATATCAGCTTTAATGATTTTAATTTGGAGAAAGGTAGTAGCATTAAAAGTTCATCTTGTCGATCAATTCTAAGTGGTGTTACAATTGACAGATCTGTAACATCTTTTGTGAAGGCTGTATTTTTCTTTAAGCATTTATGAAGGTGAGTAGTACTCATATTAGGGAAGTTTAATAAAATTTTCTTTGATGAAAAAATACTTGAAAGTGTATTCATTCCTGTTAATATTTTGATGTCATCCGATGGTGTAGCTGATGCCAATTTAAAAGAGTCCAATACAAGTGTCGATTTACCCCAAACTCTTTTAGCATCCTGATAACTTTTAAGTTTGGACGAAAATTTAATAAATGAATTCAAATGTCTTATCCGTATTGGATTCAAATTAATATCTTTAAAAAAACTTGGATTAAAAGTAATAAATGTGAACCATGATTTTGAAACCAAAGAACACTTCAATACTTCTTTGGTTGTTAGTTGTTCAAAAATTTTAGAGCAAATTTCTTGGGGAAAAATTAGTAACAAATCCATAGATCTTGTCTCCGTCTTATAAAAAGATTCTTGTTTTGTAATAGCTGGTACATTGCTATCTACCCTCCTTCTCTTATTTAAACGTTCTTGCTCATCGATTGGATCAATGACTTTCCTATCGTTTGACAAATTTGAGGATCGTTTAGTTTCGGTTTGGGTTTTCTCATCTTGAATTGTAAGCTTATATTTGAATAATTGAACTTGCTCCTGAATGAAATTCAATGTGTTTCTGCTAAATCCAATATTGTATTTCTTATGTCCTTCTTCAACTATAAACAATGCTTTTTTATACGTCCCATACGCATATTGTATTTGGCCTAACTTATGATATAATCTAGCTAACCTAATATATCCTTTTAAAGTATATGGTTCCGCAGTAAGCATCTTATTGGCAATTTTTACAGCCCTCTTAGTCTCTCCTACTTTATCCCAACAAGCAGCTAAATTATCTAATAATTTGATGTACTTGGGGTGATATAGTTTGCCATCACTTCTATATGAAACTGTTGGTAAGCCAACAGTCTCTCTGCATTTCCTTATAGTCGACTGATCGTAGCATCTAACAAGCCTAATTGCAGTCTCGAATATCTTTCTGGCATCACCAAATTTTTCACTTTTAAAGAGGTTAGATCCTAGTTCCAACGCTTTAGTCACTGGATCTTCCTTAGGAGTCGAATTAGCACACATCAACAATGTTCATCGATGATCATTCAGAGCTCTTGTCGCATTGAAAGATATTTGTGTAGATCTATCTCGTGTTCTCATCGGTCGTGGCTGAAATAAGGTGAAAAATCAAGTTAAACAAGCCGCGTTAGCCTTTAGGCGATATTAAGATTGAAATTTTAAAGGTGCATCTCATTTAAAATCTGGGGACTTTTTAATAATGGATAGATTAACTACTATTTATGCTGATACAATAACATAACAACTGACATCCTTTTTCTCCTAGCCGCCTATAATGTCAGTAAGTCTGGGTCACATATTATTACTAGCATTCATCCTGCTGGTGGCTACATTTGCCGTGGGAACCATTCCTGTCTACTACATGGGTCAGACATCGGAAAATAGCCATCAGAATTCAAACTACATATATTTGTTATCACAGGTTGGTATTGGTATGTTGCTTGGTACTTCTTTTATGCTGGTGATCCCAGAGGGGATCAAAGCTTGCTTAGAACATGATGGGAACATTGGTTTGAACTTGTTAATTGGATTTTTAGGTGTGTATGTCTTAGATAGAATTGTTCAAGTTATTATGAAGAACCGTTCCAATGATGATGTGGGTATAATAAATCAAACTTACTCTGTAAAAGATTTGATAAGGCACCCAAGTATTCCAGTCTTATCTATTATCAAGAATAACATAGTATTTGCATTATTTATCCACGGTTTATCTGATGGTGTAGCACTAGGGACCACTACCGGTAATAATTCACTACTTATTGTGTTATTGATAGCGATAATTATCCATAAAATTCCAGCCACATTGTCTTTAACAAGTCTAATGTTATCTAAACAAAGGTTGCCAAAATGGCAAGTTCTCTCTAATTTATTTGCCTTTGCTGCCTCAACACCTCTGGGTTACATTTTAATTGCTTCTTTCAATTTAAGTGACTCTCAAAAAATGGAAACTATTAGTGGAAACTTATTATTGATGAGTGGCGGTAGTTTGTTATATGCCTCTTTTACAGCATTTGTAAGTGATGACCATGATCATCTAAATATAGAAGATAGTAAACAAGATCCATTAGATGTGGAAGGTTTCAATAACCATGGAAGTGAGGGTTCTGTTCTAAATAATACAAATTTCGATGAAATCCCAGATTCAGCAACTTTCGCAAATACACCAAAATTAAAATATGATGAAGCTGTATATGTTATGGCTGGTGTTATTGTCCCAGTGATTATTTCGTTCATAATTGAGGAATAAGCTAAAGCCTTAGCAATGAACTATTTTTGTTTGTTTATAAATAATTATGTAAAATTATTACTAATATTAATATTATTATATATATATGATCTACATGCAAATGAGGGAGGAGCAGGATGTCTTTTGATTAGACTTTAGGCAGCTAATATACAATACTCGTGGCTGTTAATAGAATGGTTAATAAGGTAATTACTTTCTCTTTATGGCTTTTCTTTTCAACCATTTATCTTTAGTGTTCATAATCGAGCTTTCTCTCTTTGGAGCCATGTTGGATAAATTATCAAAATTACTCAACACAGAAACTGTAACTGGACCTTTTTTAGCGGTGGTCTTTCTAAGATTTTTTAAAGTCTTCTTCTTTCTCTTTTTAAGTTGTGTTTTAATCTCTTCGGAATCTTCTGCGGTTAATGTAAAACTACTATCTATATCATCGAAATTTATATGTGTTATGGATGTTTGTAGCTCTTCTTCTTCATCTAATTTATTTAAAAAGTCTTCTGGTAAACTTTCCAGCATACTTTCTTCTTGTTCATTTTTTTCCACTTCTGTCTTAGATTCCTTAACGGATTTTTTTTGTATATTAAAGAATTCATTCTGTTTACGTCTTTTTGATTTCAATAGATCTTTCTCTAATTGTAAAGCCTCTTCTCTTAATTTCATTTCATCATCCTGTAGTTTTTTGGCATCTTCCATACCTTCTTCTTCTGGGGCATCATCATCGTCATCATCATCACTCAAAAAAGTAGGTCTCTTCTTCTCAGAGACAAAACTTGTCTCGTTAGCACTTACATATTCAGTATGGCTGGTATCTCCATTTTCATCATCATCATCAAATTTCTTATGAGAAGCACTTCCTGAGCTCATCCTTTAAGTATTATATAAATCTATACTTTTTTTCTTATTCCTTATCTAAATAAAGAATGAAAAGCCTAATAATTTGAGAACACCAATTATAAACCACCCACTAATACTACTATTGCTCTGTCTCTCTAAAACACAAATGCTTCATTTAGAGCTCATCGCATCTCTGAAAATTAAAGTACTAGCGGTCACGTGTAATCACCAAATTCAAAATTATCAACACTCTTTGAAGTATCAAAGGTGATAAAAAATACAAGACATTTCAATGTATATCATGTTCAAACTACATATTTTACACATTGTTTATCTGTAATATTTGAAAAAAGTACGGAAATACATAGCTATATTTCTTCCACTATATATATGTGGGGGTATATCCAATGAAATAAAAATCTAGAAAAAAATGCATACAGAGGAATAAAAGGATGGCCATACCATACAGAAGTACATTCACATTCTATATGTTTAGTTTAGATATGTATGCAAAGCTGCCGCCTATAGTTTTTAGAAAAGGCCTCTTTGTCAGGCTGAGCCTCCGAAACCTTTAAAGATTCCGTAAAATCTGGAAGCTTGAAAAATTGAAGGTTACAGAAGCCCTTTTTCCAGCTATTAGAAATACAAAAGAGTGATGATATCTTCTTCGGTAGTACCGTTTTATAAATATTAGTGCTATCAGAAAATACACGATTTATTGGGATAATCATTATGTCTACGAACTTGCGTGATTCTTTTGGCACCAATTTAAATGAAGATGATTTTGATCAAAACAGAAATCATGGCTCCACTAACATCGCTTCCCCTGTGTTTCAAATGGTAGGTGGGAGATCTTCAAGTGAAAAATTGATAGATACAGTTAAAGAACATGTTAATCAAATGTATAAGCATTTTAAAAGCTTGAATACTCTGCACCAGACTATTCTAGTTTTATTAGGTTTAGCAAGTGGTATTTTCGGTATTCTTCTCTTAGTGTTCCATAATTCTATCTTACACAAGCTGGTTGAAATTTCAAATACTCTTCGAACCAAGAATTCTACCCAATTTATCATTTTTTGGGCTTTGTTTATTATCAGTTTCCCTCCTATGCTCGGGTATTCCTTCACATCAACTGCAACAGGTCTGATATATGGTGTATCCTTCCATGGATGGATTATCTTGGCTTCAGGTACCATTTTAGGTTCTATTTCTGCATTTGTCGTTTTCCAAAAGATATTAATAGAGAGATCAAAACATTTAATTAAAATGAATAAAAAATTCGAAGCTTTCGCTATGATTTTACAACAAAATAATAGTTATTGGTTCTTAGCTCTTTTCAGATTGTGTCCATTCCCATATTCTTTGACAAATGGGGCTCTTGCCTCTATATATGGTGTTTCTGTGAAAAACTTTGCAATCGCTAATATAATCACTAGTCCAAAATTAGTAATGTATCTGTTCATTGGATCTAGGATTAAACATCTTGGGGATGATAGCAATACTGGTAACTCAAAGTTATTCGACATTTGCAGTATATTTATTACTGTTTTCATCTTAAGTTTAACTGCATGGGTGCTATACAATAAAACACAACAAAAATATCTTCAATTACAAAATGCATCTGAAGAAGCAAATATGGAAATACCTGCAGCTAATAGTAGCGATATTCATAATGCTACTACAAATCAAAACGATTCATTAACGATTAAATAATTTCTTCTGTTATTTGTTTAGAAATAAATCATGTATATTATTAGTAAAGTTTTTTTTTTTGTTTAATCGAATACATTCTTAACTTTCTTCTTTGATTTTCTCTTTTTTACCTTACTTTCTGAATTTAATGTTGGTGTTGTAAAAGTTAATGAAATGTTTTCATCTATTTTAATATCCTGCTTTATTGTAGCGGCAGCTTTATCATTGTCATTTTTGTTATTAATTTTGTTACTTCTTTTTATCTTCTCTCCTTCCGCTATTTGTTTCTCAAGTAAATATTTATTGACTTCTTGGTGGGTCTTTTGCTGTTTCTCAAATTCTTCAATTCTTTTATTTTGTTGAAAGTTGGATTGGGAATTATCAATGTAGCTAATATAAACTTTATCCATATCTTGGTTATCATTATCATTAAGCTGTCCATAAACTTTAATCTTACCCTTCTTGCCTAAATGTTTAATGAATTTGGTTAATGATGTAAAAGTGGTAGCATTCATATGGATGTGGTTCTTATCTTGAATAAACTCATTGTAAAACTTGTTAGCTTCGATTCTCTTTTCACCATGTGCAGTTTGCAAAAGATATAAAAAATCTTTCTCAAATAATATACTAAATTTTTCAATATCTTCTTGAGTAACAGAAGCAATCATCTTTAGATGATGAGGTGATCGTATATGTGACCTGAACCCATTGGCATCTCTACATTGTTTTTTGCAAACTTGACAGTAGAAGCGTAGTTTCTGCAGACCCTTGGCCTTAAGTTGCTTGCTGATATATTTAGCTGTACCAAATTCAGCTTTACCCATTATCAGTCTAATCACGCTGTGGTACTTTGAGTGCTAGTTGAGCAAGCTTTTAGTTAGTAGCTTTCTATCAGCATGTTACTGAAACTTTTTCATTAGTACATACAAATTTATATATAAGCGATGAGCCTACAAAATGGGGAACCTTAAAATATACTAAAACAATACCTTTAGTAAGCAATTATAAAAACAGAATATAATTTGACCAACAGATACATCAGGTTGGTGAAAAATATCATTATTGATTGTATCGTAGTATGTCGTCGATATTTAGATTTTTCAAAGGAGTTGTTACACCAAGTTTGAGAAGCAATGTGAGATCTAGGGCTTTTAGATCTATGATAGAAACTAGAAGCTACCACAACAATAGTAACTCATACCGTAGATTTAATAATAGACAGAATTTCAATTTCCAAGAATATTTTTATGATCCAGAGAAGAGAAAGAGACTAGGTATAGTTGCCGGTAGCTGTTTTGTATTTTATTTGTTGAATTTGAAGGAAGCTCCAGTAACTGGTAGACGAAGATTCATATGGATTTCTCCATGGGTTGAATTAAAATTATCAAATTATACCTACCGTTCGATGCTAAGAGAAACTCAAGGTATGATTTTATCTCAATCTGACCCTGCTACGAGGAAAGTGGAAAAAATCTTTAAGAAGATTGTGGGTGCGTCTTACAAAGAACCAACCGTGGACAAGGCTCAATTAGAAAATATAGACTGGAAAATACATGTTATTAATGATCCTAGGGCTCCTCCAAATGCATTTGTTTTGCCAGGAGGCAAAGTATTTGTTTTCAGTGAGATGTTAAGAATATCTCAGAATGATGACGGTTTAGCAACTGTTTTATCACATGAATTTGCACATCAATTGGCAAGACATACTTCTGAAAACCTCTCAAAAGCTCCAATATATACAATGTTAAGTTTGGCTTTATATGCCATAACTGGTATTGATGCTATCAATAATCTTTTAGTGGATAGTATTCTGAGAATGCCAGCTTCTAGACAAATGGAAATAGAAGCAGATTATATAGGTTTGATGATTATGGCAAGAGCTTGTTTTCATCCAGAAGAATCAATTAACTTGTGGGAAAGAATGTCCAATTATGAAAAACGTGCAGGTAGTTCATCTTTAGAATTCTTGAGTACACATCCAGCAAGTGAAAGGCGTGTTGCTAATATGCAAAAATGGATGCCCCATGCTAGATCTCTATATGAACAATCAGATTGTGGATATACAAATTCCTTTTATGAAGGATTCAAGGATGCCTTTACACCAGAACCATCCACTCCGGTGTTGGTATGGCACTAGAGCCGTATTACAGGCATTACCCTGAAATAAAGTTACAATATCTATGAAATAATAGAAGTAAAATTAAATTAAGATATTCAGATGGTTTTTGTGATTCTTTTTCTTACCCAGAAGATGACTACGGCAAGGTTTCAATGAAATACTAATGAGGAACAAGAGCTGCCACACACTCACAATTAAAAAACTAAAAGAACAAGATGCACTCCATCGAATTTTAAAAACAAAATACCAGTTAACATTGATGGTTAACTGGAGTCCTGTAAATATGAAGAGCCAATTAATTAGCAACAAAGAAGCATTTTGCATTTTAATTCATTGGCGCTACCAATTTTTTCAATATCGCCCTCAACGGGCATTTTACTTTTAGATATAACTAAATTCGAAAAACTAGTTCAAGGCTTTTATTAAAGTTAAACATGAACAACTAAATTTATTGTTAAGGTTCATTTTAATAATGATACGATTTCGTATCGAACTTTGATTGTTTTGGCAAAACAATAGATAATAAGCTAATATATCATCAATTCCCAATTCGAAACAATGTGGAGATCAGGGATGTTTACAAAAGCTATTAAACGTCAATTCAAAACGACTGCTTTGAATTGTGAAACTAATGTAAAATCTACAATAGACAAACCTACAAATATACAACGATTAAAAGGTACAAAAACTATATATAATCCTACAAGTTCTAGTTCTAATTATAAAGGGTACCTAAAGAAAAAAGTTCAGCCAGGTATCTATTTTGATCCCCCATCATCTTCTCCCACAGGTTCAATTAATGTCGAGACCATACCTCTATCATTTGTCCCTGTCAATGATCCTCGTAGGTCGTTACTCCAGCAAATACACGCCTCTAATAAGCTCAACAAAGCTAGCGATGCTCCACCAGTATTAGCTGGGGCTAGTTCATTGAATTTAGAAAAAACTTACCATCTAAAGCCAGAACAGGTCCTCGAAATACAAAAATTGAGGAAGCAAGACCCAAATAAGTATACAAGAAAGACTTTAGCTAAAATGTACAATGTATCACCTCTGTTCATCTCCCTGATATCAAACGTCTCTAAAGATAGAAAATCAGAGATGGATCATAGATTAGAGATAATCAAATCCAATTTTCATCCAAAGAGAACAATTGCTAGGGCTGACAGAGTGAAGAGAAAACAGTTATGGTATCGTGCCTAATCAATCTCTCTTTCTGCTTCTATAACTGCACCTCCTTTCAACTTTAGATGACCTTATGGCCTGTAAATAGATCAACTAACGATATAATTAGCATATTTTTATTCATCTTTAAATAGCTTCTCGTAATATTCTTTTCTCATTATAATTGACATATATGGATTATTTTTTATAAATATTTGTAACATTACTCATTACATTTTGTAAAATCCACCCTAAAACTTTTTCACCAATCTTATAAAAGAGATGGAAACTGGAGAAAAAGTTAGGAAATTAACTTGAATATTTTGTAACAAAGAACACCAGTAAAAAGCATTGCAATACCAGACAAGATGGCAGTTTATGATTACGACGAAGACGATTTGAATGATTACGAATACGAAGATAACGGGGAAGGTCTACCAAATTTCCAGGATGAGGCAGATGTTGATGACTACTTAAATGATGAAGAATATGACTTAATGAATGACTTGGTACCCCAGATTAAAAAAGAATTAGAAGGGTATCAAGGTTGGACAAGTTTTGATATCAAAGTATCTCTACTCGAGACCAATTTCGAATTAGACCAAACCCTAGTCGATTTGAAAAAAAGATTCAAGAAGAAGAAAGCTAAACAAGTCACACCACCAATTACACTAGATAAATTAACTAAAGATGCGAGTATATTGTCTTTAGATGAGAGTTCTAGGAACTCACTTTGGTTTGAAGAGGAAGAAGATGAAGATTTCGAAAAGAAACATGAGCCTGTTATTAGAACTTACAAAAAAATTACAATTCCGACAAAACCTAGAAAGCCTATTAACCTAGAAGAATATCTCAAAACTACAAAACCACATTCTAGTTTTGTAGTTCTAGGTCATGTTGATGCAGGTAAATCTACCCTTATGGGTCGTTTGCTTTATGATATAGGTGCCGTAGATCAATCAATCATTCGTAAATTGAAAAAAGAAAGTGAAAGTATTGGTAAAGGTTCCTTTCATTTGGCATGGGTCATGGATCAAACTAAAGAAGAAAGAGAACGTGGTGTTACTGTATCCATTTGTACCAGTGATTTTGAGACCAATAAAGCCAATTTCACTATTGTTGATGCTCCAGGCCATAAAGATTTCGTTCCAAACGCTATTGCTGGTATATCTCAGGCTGATATTGGTGTTTTGACTATTGATTGTAACACAGATGCTTTTGAATCTGGTTTCAACCTTGATGGTCAGACTAAAGAACATGCTTTACTGGCTAGAAGTTTGGGCGTTCATTATTTAGTTGTTGCTATGAATAAAATGGATCATATTAATTGGTCCCAAGAGAGATTCTTAAAGATCAAAGCAGATTTATCTGTCTTTTTCGAGGAAATTGGATTTAGAGAAAATCAACTAGAATGGGTACCATTGAGTGGTTTAACTGGTGAAGGTGTATTCAAAATGAAATACCCTGAAATTCAAAATTGGTATTCTGGTCCAAGTTTGGTTCAAGTTTTAGAAAATTTAGCTATTGAAGTTGATAAAGTTACCAGTGATGAAATCTTAGACGCTCCATTTTTATTTGCTATAACAGATGCCTCTCCATCCAAAAAAGGTGATGAAGCTGTCATAACTGGTCGTGTTGAGAGTGGTTCTATTCAGCCTGGTGAGACCATCACAATCTATCCATCAGAGCAAAGTGTATTAGTTGATAAGATTACTAGAGGTAACGAAGATAAGCAAGTACCTGTAGCTATTAAAAACGACTTTGTATCTTTAAAAGTCCGTCAATGTTTCCCTGAAGATATCCAAGCAGGTGACATTGCAGCTAGTGTTAGCCTTGAAATTCCTCCATGCCAGAAAATGAAACTACATTTGTTGACTTTTAAATTGGATAGACCAATTTTACCAGGTACATCTGTTATGTTGTTTAAGGGTGTTCGTCAGCAACCAGCCAGAATTGATAAATTAGTATCATTAGTCGATAAGCACGAATATGATAAAGTTTTGAAAAAGAAGATTAAACATTTAGGTTCCAATCAAGGTGCTATTATCGAACTGGAATTAATTGAAAGGAAGAGATGGCTGCCAGTCCTAACATTCAACCAAAATAAACATTTAGGAAGAGTGGTATTACGTAAAGACGGTAAAACTATTGCCGCTGGTATTATTCTTGATTCGTCAATAGAATAATCATGTTATTAATGACTATATATAAATATATATTGAATTCTTTATTATATTTAATGCATAAATTTTAACAATATATTAATCATTAATTAGTCTCCAAACAAAAAAATTTGGACAAAAATCAACATATTAATCAAAATAAGTGGCTCATCCTACATAGTCCAATAATAAAATCAGAATACCTAGACATACAGCCGTGTATGTTGTCATCTTAGCTGTTCTACTCGCTGACTGTTGGGCCTTTTTCAATTGTTTGTTACCCTCCTGGAGATTAACTTCTATATCATCTTGGTTATCCATGATAGTGTTTATATTTTGGGATTGATTTTGTAAATGTAAGGCCAATTCGTTTTGAATTGATACAATATCTGTAATAGATTTGTTAATATTTTCAATTTTTTTTAATTGATCATTCTTTTGGTTAATAAGCTCTTCATGTTCAGTCTCCAAAAGTTGTATTTGTTCCTGTGTCAATTTCGAAATGGTCTTTTCATAATGCTTAACTTCCTCATACGGGTTGTCTTCTATCTGTGTCTTTGAATATGAAATGTTAATATCCGGATTTAGTTCAATATACTCTGTATCTTTTATCTCATTAAAGTGATCTACTGGAGTGTCTTCAAGTGTTTCGTTGAAATTCAATGACTCAAATTTATTTTGATACGCTAGCCTTTTTTCCTGTAAACTGGTGAACCTTTGAGTCACCAATTTGATAAGAAGATTTAATGATTGAAGCACACCTTTTCTGAACTGGTTTCTTGTTTCATATGCTAATTTCACATTATTTTCCTTGTTGGATTGTAGGATATTCAATAGACTAACCTTTTCTGCAACTCTGATCTGTTCATCAGATAACAAACATAATTGTTTATCATAATTCTCTAGCATCTTAAACTTCTGTATATATTTTTGAAATTGCAATCTGATTTCTGTATCAATATTGTCTTTCTCTTCCTCATCTAGTTCAACATCGGATAGATACTGAGCCTCAATTGGAATAAGTATCTTTTGTAATCCTGTGATAGACTTGAAGAGGTCTTTACATTCCTGCATAAAAATATTGGTTTTCTCATCAGCTACATTCTTTGTTGTAGTACTCTCATTTGCCTTCTTACTATTTACTTTCTTTTCAATCTCAGAATCAGATTCATTAGCTGACCGGTTCTCATTTATAATGCTGATATATTTATTAAATAGCGGGGTCAAGTCACTCATAATGATGTTGTAGTGCTATTACAAGATGCTGTTATAATGTATACTTATTTCTTATTAATAGTAGATTTATGTAGTACATTTTTTCAACCTCTTAGGAATTAGCGAGATCAAATTGTTGAGAATATCAAGAAATACAACGAAAAGACTGAATGTGAATAAAACACTTTCGAACTTTATCCATATTGAAAGCTAGTTGCATTTTCAATTTAAGTAAGTTTTTGTTATTCTAATAGTTTTTTTTTTGGTTGAAATTGCTCAACTATTGAGAAAAATAGCAAAAACATTTGATTATTTTGCGACATTTGAAATAAGCTATTAGATATAGATTATTAAAAATTAAGTCTCAACTTTCTTGTACTATTTTTTAGAAACTGTAGATTTTACTTGTTAAATTTGGTGAGAAAGCATAACAGATTGTTATAAATAGATTACTATTTATTGGATATTAATTACATATTAACGTAATAAAAAAAAAAAGCAATATATATATATATTTAATGCAAAAACTATAGGCATTAAAAAAAGGATATATTATCAAACCTCTATGCCATTTTGAAGAAAATATCTTGAATATCGCTATCTTCGTCAGAATCATCTGGTTCACTCAAAATTTTAGTAATTTTTTTTCGACTCAATGGAAATCCACGTTTCCTGTATCTTCTCACTGGTTTCTGATTGGTAGTGGACGAAGATTTTATTTTATTTGGGTCCATTAGGTTTCCTTTAGTGGCTTTAGGTTTTTTCTTTTGCAGTTCTCTCTTGAAATTTTCAATATTAGAGACTTCCTTAATGGCAGTGTTTATCTTGGATTGACTTTGAACATTATACAATTTTTTAGTATCAGCAGTTCTGAATAAGATAGTTTTTGTATTTCCTAAATTAATTGTGGGAGACACATCGGTAGTATTCAATATCTTTTTGTTATATCTTCTGGTGTTGCTGTCATTTGTAATGGAAAATATATCATTACATTGTACTATTTTATAATCTTTTACAAATGTTTGGGGCTCTTTTGTTTCTATTGAAGTTACTTCTGGTTCCAGTTTTTCAAAAATTGGGGTTAGCCTTGAAACATTATCATTACTTCCAATTATACTTTCTTTGAAATAAGGAATTCTTACCGAACACTCCAACCTCCTTGGATACAGAACACAAGAAGTATTTGATATATTTGCATAAATTTTTTTATTCTTATTAGTGTTTTTTAAAAGCTTTGAAAGTTGTTCATTTTGTAAAGATTTAGTATTTTGAAGTTCATTGGGCCCAATCTTAATAAATTCTTCCCATTTATTATTCTTCTCACCTAACAAAAAATTATTTTTGTAAAATCTGGAATCAATATTGTTTAAAGTTCTGAATTTGTTAATAAACATGAGCATATCACTCTGTGCCCTCTGTACAACGCCTAAAAGATCATCAATATCAATATTTTGTAGGCAACTATTTTCTATCATTTCTTCATAAATAATTCTTGAATTTCAATCTAAAAAAAAAATTGAGAATAAAATAATATCAACAAAATTTAAATAATTTGTTCTATCTTTTAAACTTGGATTTAATAATACGTTTTGTATAAATTGAATAAAAACTTCAAGTATTTTATTCTCCAAGAATCAATTTAGTGACACTTTTTTGGTAACGCGTCATCACCAAATCTGTTTTTATAAAGAATATAAGAATCATTTAAAAAAAGTCATCATAAATTTGGGAATTATAAACAAATAAAAGTTGAGTAGAATAATATATATCTATCGTATCATTTAGACATTAGAAATGGACACTAACTCAAGACAAAACACATTAATAGAGAAACAGAAAGAACTTGAGTCTCTGAGGCAACTGGCTACGCTTACTGAGAATCTGAAACATGAACTAGATGATTTATCAAATAGTGCCTCTAAAATCAATTCTAATGCAGAAGATGTCAGAAATGTAACTGACCACTGGAATTCCATAATGAGATCTATATCACAGGCAAGTCTAAAGATTCTTCAATATGCTTCAAGTGATTATGAAGTAGATCCATGGAAAAATCTAGATGATAATAAGGGTAAGCAAGACATGCAAAATAAAGATGAAATACCTCTCCCTGAAACATTGGTTAGGATAAGGTCTGCTCAAAGTACTGAAAAACACCAACAGGATAGTTAACATGCTTCAATTGATGTCCTTTTCTTCAAATAAGACGCCTTATCTTACCACTATAAATAGCATGTTCCATCCTTTGATGGGACTTATTCCTCTGTGCATTAATTAACGTATTTATCTTTTCTATTTACTTCCTTTATATCGTTTTGTATTATTATTACTACTGTCACTTCAGAAAAGGTCACCTCTCTAATAGCACGACTACACTGGAGAAGAGCCCACTAATAAACTTTTAATATCTAGTTCTTAAATATCTTGAGAACCTATGGACTACTTTGTTAACATCGAAATATGTTATCCTGTTTTTTTACTGTCGTCAATTAATACACTTTGTTTGAAGCAAGTGCAAGTTCCTCTTGCGATGAGTTGGTCTGAAATTTCAAAATATGTAATTAGGCAGAATCGTAAACAAGATTAAGGATTAACATTACACAAGAAAAGACTATCCTACTTTTCATAATACCAATATTTAATAGAGTAATTTAACATCTACCATACTATTATCCTTTATTTTTCAACATTGTGGAAGTAGACATATTATAAGAATTTGTTTGGATAAGTTCTAATGGTCATTTCTTCATGAATAATCTTTTGTTCCGTAACTCTTTATTGACAAGAACATCATCTTATAAATATTTCACCAGAACTAAATCTTCTTTTTCTAAAGGAAAGAATAAAAGATTTAAGATTTCATTTTTGACAAAAAATAAGAATACTGATAATTCTTTATTAAATAGCAAGAAAAACCAAGGCCATATCCTAAGACGAAGTTCGATGTATTCATTTATTCCAATAACCCAGCCCACGAATGATACTAGTCAGCCATTACTTCTCTTACAGTCTGACAGAGGTGACAAATATTTTTTTGGTAAAGTTACTGAGGGTTGCCAAAGATCAGTAACTGAAAAGAAACTAAAATTATCAAAATTGAAAAATATTTTTCTTACTGGTAAATTGGATTGGGCTAATGTAGGTGGTTTACCTGGTATGGTGTTGACAATTGCTGATCAAGGAAAGGAGCAACTTAGTATCACTTACAGTAATAATATCTTAGATTATTTGATTGCAACATGGAGGTATTTTATCTTCAGATTTGGGATCCACTTGAACACATCAATACTTAAAGATAACGATGTATTTGAAGATGATCTGTTGAAGGTAAAATCCATAGAAATTAGGGACCCAACCTCACTAGCTACTACAGATATCTTTTCCAAGGATGAAACTAACACTTTGAAAAAAATGGTGAGCCACATGTTCCCAAAGAGTATTTCGTTGAAACAAGCTACTGCTTTATTTGATTCGATGTTAAATATTTCCTTGCCCAAAGATTTTTATACTCCTCAAATAAGTGCATGTTACGAAATCCAATTTAAAAATGTAAGAGGCAAATTTAAAGCACAAGAAGCAATTAAACTTGGTGTACCTAAAGGTCCTCTCTTTGCAAAGTTAGCGAATGGCGAACCTGTTACACTAGAGAATGGTAGCATTGTTATTCCTGAGCAAGTTTTAGAACAAGAACGTGAATTTCCAACATTTTTAATAATAGATATACCGAATAATGATTATATTGCACCTTTAATAGAAAAATTTTCAAATTATGACATTTCAAAATTGGGCGCTGTTTACTATTTCCTTGATAAGGATGTTGTAATATGTTCTGAATTAATAAGACTAATGGAATCATTTGGTTCAGGTGTAGAATCATTTGTTTCACATCCAAATATATCTCAAAATTCATTATCATTTATTGGTTCTTCTATTACAACTCTAAAATTAAAAGCATTTCAACCGAATAGTTTTAATTTGCCTAACAATAATCAAATATGTTCCTATGAATTTTTCAATTGTTTCAAAAAAGATATTCCATCTGGTGTTTCACTTGTTAAGCAACAAGAAGATGATTTGACTACAAATTTATCATCTGATAAGGCCCACATATACGATACTACCACAACTTTGGTCTTGCATCCATCTACAGATGCAATTAAGGAAAAAAATATACAGCTAGAGCATACTGATAAAGATTCAAAATCATTAAAAAGTATATATGACACTAATATCAGACCTTTAAGCATTCCGGGGCTCTCTTATGAAAAATTAATTACAAATGAATTAAATATTAATCACTTTAATAATAAGGAAAAAGAAAAATCAGTAGAGGTTATCACACTGGGAACAGGTAGTGCATTACCTTCCAAATATAGAAATGTGGCATCGACTTTATTTAAAGTACCATATGTGCATAGCGACGACTCTGTTGAAACGAGATGTGTTCTTTTTGACGCTGGGGAGAATACCATAGGTTCTCTAAAGAGAATATTTCTATCAAGAGATTATATTAGACTAATGAAAAATCTTAGAGTTTTATATTTGAGTCACTTGCATGCTGATCATCACCTAGGATTTATTAGCCTTTTGAAGGAATGGCATATCGTGAATTCTGAAAACACGGATGCCAAATTGTTTATTATTGCACCTTGGCAATACGAAAGATTTTTAGAGGAATGGTCACCTTTGGAATCAATCGATATTCTGGCAAAAGTTAGATTTATTAATTCGGAACATTTCATAAATGATTCCTACGTTAGGAAAGCATTGAAACAGTTAAAAATGGAGCACTTTAATTCTTCGCAGGGAACACATGGCATGGTAAAAGTAAACAATGCCTCTTCACATAGAGATTTGGATGCAATCAATGATTTATACAAGTCTTTAAACATTAAATTAGTTCAAACTTGTAAGGCTATACATTGTCCATGGGCATATTCTGGTTCTCTAACCTTTTATTTATCTGCAGACTCTAAACAATGTTTTAAAGTATCTTATTCTGGTGATACTAGACCAAATATAAAAAATTTTGCTAAAAAGATTGGTTATAGATCTGATCTTTTGATTCATGAGGCTACACTCGATAATGATCTTCAGGAAGACGCAGTTGAAAAATTCCACTGTACCATTAATGAAGCGATTGAAGTTTCAAATGAAATGAAGGCCAAAAAGTTAATAATGACACATTTTTCACAAAGATATCCTAAAATTCCTCAACTTTCAGATTGTATTGATATAGAAGCCTCTGAGCATTGTTTTGCATTTGACAACATGATAATTGACTATGACAATCTAGGTAGTCAGACTAAATACCTCAGTGATCTTGATAAAATTCTTATGACAGAAGTTGAAGAATAAAATGTAATTTTAAATTTTGAAAATATATGTTGTTAACTGTCCATTAGTTAGTATATGTATAGATTATTCAACTGTTTATTAATACGTGTCTTGTATATATATTATTAATTAAGAAAAATATTTATTATATCTATCTATTATGCTAAAATGTAAGTGAATATTTCAAAAATGCTGTTCATAAAAATTTTGAATCATCTCAACCTTTTGAAGTTGATGTGCAGTCATATCTTCGATTTGATTTTCCAGCACTGTCATAAAGTCCTGAGTTTTTTTCAAATCTAGATGTTTTATCTCTTTCTTAATAATCTCACCAGTTTTATTCCATTTCTGTTGTATTTTTTCATGTCTATTATTTAGTTTTTTGCCTAAAGTCTCTAATTGATCTATTCTCTCAACACTTGAATACTGTGAGCCAATAGTAGTTAATCTCTTCAAATCGTCCTCATTTTCTTTTAAAGCATATTGCACGCCTGCTAAAATTGATCCTAGCTCCTGACGTTGATTTAATACTGCCTTCAAGCTTGACAAAAATCTTGAATTTTCTTCCAAAATTTGATACAAATGAGCATAGTTTGAAGTTTCTTGTGTACTTTGATTTAAAGCGGCTTGTAATGTTACAAAATCGGTTAAGACATTCTCATCATTGTGTGAAGTTGAAAATCTTGCCAATGAGTTCATTGAATCTGTAAAGTCATGGAAAAATAGAACAAAATCAGCTTTATTAGCACTAATCGCTTTCAATAACTTTAGCAATTTTTTGTAATGATCTTCCAAAATTTGCACTCTCCTTTGTTGTTGGGTAAAGTAGGGATCTGGTTCAATATACTTGATATTAGCGGCAATGGATAGTCCCATAAAATTAGAAGACAAATCAAGATTCATTTCTCCCTTTCGTCTCATGTCTACAACATCTTCTTCACCAAGTAGTTCAATTTCGCTTATGTGAATACATGATAAATCGTTGTCATCATTAAAAGCTTTTGATCCACTTATATTTTGTCTTTTGTTTGCTTCTTGACGAAAGTTTGCGCTTGTCAAAAATAAATAAAAATCCTCATCTTGGCTTAAGATTGAATCATTACTTATAAGATTAACCATTTGTTGTAAATCAGCCATTCGATTTTCAATAAAAGAAGTTTCATATCTTCCCACCACTTGTTTATTTGGTGGGGGTGGGATTATTTTACCCCAATGATTACTCTGGAGTTGCCTATAAAGCCACCTAAAATCTGAATATCTTCGAAGAACTTCACATTTTTCGAAATTAACAGCATTAGATTTAGATATCACCAAATATTCGACATGGGAACTTACTAGTCCCCCAATTTTAATAGGGTTGGTGATTGCAACCTGATACTGTATCATAGGTATTTTATTATCAGTAACTTCTGCTTTTGAAGATCTTGCATCAAACATCAATGTTTCATTATCACTAGGACTCTGAAGTAGAGTATCCTTAACCTGGTGTTCACTCTCCAGGATACTACTTAATGGGTCATCTGATTTTGATGCCATCTCAGATGTCGAATCATTAGAATATAACTTATCAGAAAATAAGTTCACTGAGCTTTCCTTAGTATTGGATAATAGATTCTTTTTCAATAAGCTAGAAGCTTTGGAACTATTTTGAGCAGAACTTTGTGATTTTGAAGACGAAAATAAAACGTTCTTTTGTGTACCTTTTTTAGTAGTACCAGTATTTGATAATAAACTATGTTGATTTGGCTCCTCGTAAAACCCTGTTAATACTGAATCTTTCATATCTGGAAACAATACTTCGTTGGTACTGGCCAGATTATCATTGAAATCTTGATTTATAAGCGACTCTTTTGCTACTGTAAAAATATCCTCACCATTAGCAGAAGGCATAAGTAAAGATTTTGATAGGCCTTCTGAAAGATCCTTTACCATATCGCTTTTAGGGAGCTGGGTTTGGTCCTCACTATTTGTAATGTTATCATTCCAAGGAGCTGGCATATCTGCATTGTTAGCGCCCATCTGCTGAAAAGCATTCTCGACCCCTTCTACTGTATCCAGCAGTCCGTTATTATAAGAGCTTGCTAATATATTTGTATTAGATCCAGCAGTGGCAGCCCAAGAATTATCCTTCTCCTGTAATAGCGTCGTTGGTCGTATATCATGGTCTTTTGCTGGAGCTGCATCGTCCCAAACATTGCCTTGCAGACTATCCTCTTCAAAGTCCATTTGTATATCTGCCTGTTCTATAAAGTGGATCTCCTTCTTCCTTGCTTCTCTAATTGTAAGAACCCTACTCACTTTTATAGATTATATAGCATAATTCAACTGTTGATCTTTAGAAATTAAAGCTTTTTTTCAATTCGGGGTTTTCTCAGTGTGAAAGTAATGTTGAAATTTCAATGTTACATCTGGCAACAAAATAAAGGACAATAGTCATCGTAAATATTTAACTTTAAAAGAATAGAGTACGTTGTGACATTGTCATTGATATTAATATTAAACTTCACTAGCGTTTGCGATTTTATAGCCGGTAATATTGCCCAAGAGATATACAGGATGAAGACTGAGACTTCAAAAGAGTCCGAGACCACACTAGACCCCAAGAAGAATGTTAAAGGACATGAAGAAAAGGGTAATTCGAAACATGTAAAATCTGGAAGAGATTTAATAATGAAAAAGATTCATGACCATCACATTGTCGACGAAGTGGCCACTAAGAAGGGCTACAGACGGTTCTCTCTGTGGAATTTCTGGATTGCAGCTTTGATGTTTAAGTTGCTGCTGATGCCTGATTACTTCAGTACTGACTTTGACGTTCATAGAAATTGGTTGGCTATTACTAACACATTGCCAATGAAGGAATGGTATTATGAGAAGACTAGTCAGTGGACCTTGGACTATCCACCATTCTTTGCATACTTTGAGTGGTTCTTATCTCAATTTGTCCCAAATTTTGTACGTCAGGATGGCTGTTTGGATATCGTAGAGGTAGGTCAATTTGGTTGGCCAACTATTGTTTTCCAAAGATTGACAGTTATTATTAGTGAAATTTTGCTATTTGCAGTCTTACAAGTGTTTATCAATACTAGTAAAGCCACTGAAAGAACTCAAAGTTTTGTAGTTGCCTCCAGCATCATTCTTTCTCCAGGTTTTCTAATGATTGATCATATCCATTTTCAATATAATGGATTCCTTTTTGCAATTTTAATCGCATCTATTGTTGCTGCAAAGCATGAAAGATATTTACTTTGTGCTGTCTTTTATTCTATTGCTCTATGTTTTAAACATATCTTCTTATATTTAGCACCATGCTATTTTGTATTTCTTTTGAGAGCTTATGTTTTAAAATTTGAAGGTTTCAAATTCAAAAGTTACAAGGATTTAATATTTATCGTACAATGGAGACACTTAGTTCAATTAGGTTCTATTGTTGTAACAATCTTCTCATTATGTTTCCTACCATTCATATTCGATATGCCACAAGTTTTAAGTAGATTATTTCCATTCTCTCGTGGTTTAACCCATGCTTATTGGGCTCCAAATTTTTGGGCATTATACTCATTCGCTGATAAAGCCTTGACTCTACTTATGTTAAAGGTGCCTTATATCCACAATGTAGGTAATAAATTAGCCCCAAGTTTAATTCCATGTACTATGGAAGAAATTTATGAAAGAATAGCTGAAAATAATAATGGTACAAAAGGGTTAGTACAAGATGTTTTTTTTGTCATTTTACCTCAAATAAAACCTAATATGACTTTTATTTTAACATTGTTTTACCAAATATTAGCTGTCGTTCCTGTTCTATTTGATCCTTCTTTCTCAAGATTTATTGGTTCATTGACCCTTTGTGGGTTTTCTTCATACTTATTCGGATGGCATGTACATGAAAAGGCTATTATGCTAGTTATCATTCCATTTTCCTTTTTAGTTGTGAATGATCGTAGATTATTGTCATCTTTTATGCTTTTAGCATCAGCTGGTTATATTTCATTATTCCCACTTTTATTCAAAGCTCAAGACTTTTTAATCAAAGTGTTATACATGATAGTTTGGTGCATTATTTATTTTTTTGCATTCAGAAAGACAACACCTTTATCATCAAGTGGTCAAAGAAGAGTATTTTTCTTGGACAGATTAGCTATATTATATATCTTTTCTCTATTTGTTATGGTTGTTGCTGTAGAAGCGCTTGGTTTATTAAAGCATAAATTTGCCATATTAGAAAAATTCGAATTTGTTGGTTTAATGATATACAGTATTTACTGTTCATTAGGTGTAATGAGTTCATGGATTGGATTATCATGGTTGTATAACTTTGATGAACCATTATGGATGCAGGGTTAGAATATAATAAAAATTCTATTTAAAAAAAATGATAAATAATTAATATAAATGTATATATAAAAAAAACGAATAAATTTATATCATAGATTTTATCTACTTGACAAAGAGTTATATATAATTTACATATTATTCTATATAACTTTTTTTTTTGTCTTTTCATTTATAATTACAGATGAGAGTTTGTAATTTTTGAATAAAAAATAATAACTGTCAATAAAGAATAACTTATGAAAATGTGATAGAAAAAATAAATGTTTTAAATAGTTATTTTGGGGAAATATCTATGAGATTTAAAACCATCTATCAAGATAGAAATTTTATGGGTATTTCATATTGTGGAATCATGCTAAAGAGAGTATATATAAAAAAAAATTGAATGGAATTGGATTGGATTGAAAGAAAAAAAAATGAACATTGAACTTGAGAGAATAGAGAGTAAGTAGGGAAATAATAACAGTGTATTTGGAAAAGAAAGAACTAAATTAACGTACGAGGGAATTGGTGAAAAGTGAAAAGAAAGAGAGAAATAGGAACCAAAAAAAAGCAAACAAATAAAATGGTAAATGTGAAATTAAGAACTATTAACTAGTTTTTTCAATGCTAACCTTGCATCATCATCATGTTCTAAGGTAGGTGCTGTGTTAGAACTTGGTATATTTGTATTATTATTATTAGTTGTTGTTGATGTTGGTAATGTTGTCATTGATGAACTAATAGATCCTGAATGATGAAAAGAGGGTATAAATTTAGCTGATGATAAAGAACCATTCATTGTTTGTTGAATCAAGGGAGTACATTCCAAAAGGGTAGGAAGTTTATAATCTGATTTTGATTTTGGTGTAATAGGTTCTGGTATGTTAACATTATTATTATTTGATGATGATGAATGAAAAGTCTTACTGTTATTATCTCGAAATGGAGATGAAGGTATTTCTACTACTGAAATACTTGGTATTGAAAGTTTTCTACGTAAATTTGAAGCATTATTTGAAGTTGAATTAATATTATTTGGTGAATCAAATTGTAATTTTAAAGGTGATTGATTACCATTAGTAGTAGTAGGTAAATCAGTTAAAGTAATTTTTGGAGAAGATTGAAGTATAGGTGACATTGCTGATAATTGAATAGTAGTGGAATTTTTTCTTAAAGGAGAGAATAATTTATTTGAGATACTATTATTATGAAGATTTGATTGATTATTTGAGTGTGAAGTTTGAGGTGAACTAAAATTAATCCAAGAAGGTGGAGTATTTGTATGAATTGAATTTAACCTTTTTGGAGAAAACAAAGTAATTTGATTTTGAATTAATTCTTGCCAATTTGAAGTAGTAGTTTCATCATTTAAAAGTAATGGATCGCTTGAAGCGAATTTAAATACTAAATCATTATTATTAGTAAAATTGATTGAAAGTTTCCTCTTTGGTGAAATTGAAATGTTGTTGTTGTTATTTGAATTTGAATTGGAAGTAGAAGAAGATGAAGAATTTTTCAATGATAATAAATCTTTAGTAAATGGAGAATTAAAGATTGAACTTTCTAAATTTAAATGTGGTGATAAACCTGTTCTTAAAGATAACATTGCTTTTGGAGTAGTTGGAGTTTTTTGTAAATCATTAGTATTATCATCATGGGTATTATTATTGTTATTTAATTTATTATTATTATTTGAAATTTTAATATTATTTGATTTTGGTGTTGAAGTTGGTGAGACATTATCGTCATCGTCATTATTAGTGTTGTTATTAATGTCATTAATTGTAGTAGAATTAATATTAATAGAATGTTCATTTTGTTTAATATTATTATTTGATCGTAAATTTTTAATAAGTGATATGATATGATCTTTTTCTACAATATTTGAATTATTAGTAGAAGGATTTCTCTTACCAATTGAAGTATTAGAAGAAGAAGAATTTAATGATAATTTAAATAAATCTGAAATTGTTGCTCTACCATTTGAATTAATTGACATTGAAAGTTTTGAATAATTTTCTGAAATTGGTGTAAAACTAGAGATAGAAGAATTTGGAGTACTAATAGAACTCATTATAACACTTGAAGCAGTACTATTACTAGTAGTCTTTGTAGTAGTAGAGGTATCTTTTTTATTATTATCATTATTTAAAGGTGAATGAATTGGTGGAGAACTATTAAAGATTTGTTTAGTAATCGGTGAAAAGACATCATCTTTTAAAGGAGTACATTTATTACTACTATTATTTGAATTATTATTATTATTTATAACAGTAGAAGTATTATTATTAACGAATGAATAAGAAGGTTTTTTCTGTGGTGTAGATAAAATAACACCTCTAAATCTACCTTTTTTAGTTAAAGAATTAGAAATATCATAACTATCATGATCTTCACTTTGTCTACGTCTAATTGGAGAAGGAGTATTGATACCATTTAAATTACTAATACTACTACTATTACTATTACTATTAATAGTACTAGTACTACTAGTAGTATTGTTAATACGCATAAGGGGCCTAGTAAAAAAATGAGTACCTTGTTTCTGTACTTTATGTGAAGAATAAGCCATTGGACTTTCTAATGGATTTGGATAATCCTTAGTTAAAGGAGGTCTACCTCTTTTCTTTGGAGGCATTGTCTAACTTATTATAAATGTTTGTTTGGTTTTTTGGATATTTTATACTAAGATAAAATATATATATGATATAATCAATTGAATTGTGAATTGTTCAGATACTACTATAATTATAATCTTTAAAAATTAACGAATAGAATAAAAAAGCCCTTTTTTTTATTATCAATTTTCCACTCAACCATCTAATGAAATTTCTCTATTGTTAACCTAAATAAATAAATAATCAATACCTTTTTAAAATGAACAAAACACACGCAGTCAGTATATTATTATAATAATTATTATAAGAGAATGCTCTTTATTAGAAAAATCTCGTAATCAAAAAAAAAAACGCCTTTTAATTTAAATTTCCAATTCTAACCTTAATTTTTCACTTTTCCACTGAAATCTCTATTTTTTTCACAGGATATTAATTTATTATATTTATTACCATTATTTACAAAATTCGTCTGTTGATGATTTTATTTCTTTTTATCAGACAATTTCTTTTTCCAATTAATTAATTTGAAAATTTTATTACTTGAAA
The DNA here is from genome assembly GCA_030581855.1 of Yueomyces sinensis. Taxonomy (NCBI): domain Eukaryota; kingdom Fungi; phylum Ascomycota; class Saccharomycetes; order Saccharomycetales; family Saccharomycetaceae; genus Yueomyces; species Yueomyces sinensis. Next base: position 152,349 of record JAKTVU010000026.1, read on the forward strand.
AGGCAATAATTAAACAATCTGGTTGCTGAAAAAGGAAGTAAAATTGGCATTACCAGATAGAGCAATTCTCGGGAGATTGTTCCAAAAAGGGAAATAACACGCTCCCAGTTATTTCCAGAAATGGACGCACCGCGACGCAAATTAAATTGAAAACGACACAAATTATTTAAACGACAGTAATACTATTTAACTAATTAATTATAGAATGGTCTGATACTTAAAGTCTCAATATGAGGTTCAGGACCTAATGGTGTAATACCTATTGGGTTGATTCTAGGATGTGATCTAGAGTAGTGTAATTTAATATGGTTGAAATTAGTAGTCTCCTTGAACGCATCGTGGTTCCAGTAGATATTCTTTAACCACAAATGAACAAATGGATATCCAGATCTGATAGTGTTCAAATTACATTTAAAGTGTTGTACATAAATAGTATCAAATCTTGCAATTGTAGTATATAAACGAATATCTGCTGTGGTTAATTGTTCCCCAATACAGTAGAAATTGTTTAAAATCTCTCTTGGATGGGTATACCCTTCAGCTAATGTATTATATTTTTTCTCTAAAATTTTCTCTAATCGATCTAAATAGCCAAATACTTTACGAACTTCTTGTTCATATACTTCACCATTCTCTGCAAATCCTGCTTTGTATACACCATTATTAATACCATCATAAACCCAATCATTAAATTTATCAATTTCATTCTTTAATTCGTTTGGATATAATTTTGGTAAATTAACATTATTATTTTCAATTAATTCATTAAATACACCACTTGCAAACATATCTACAATTTCACTACTCTCATTATTAACAATAGTACCAGTCTTAGTATCCCATAAAACAGGTACTGTAACCCTAGCTTCATAATTTGGATTTGCCTTTAAATATAATTCACGTAATCTTTTAATACCATAATGTGGATCAAATGATCCATCAACAAATTCACGTTTTGAATCATTCTTAATTATACCATATCCTAAAAATTCCTTCTTTGGATGAACACCACCGGTTGGTGTATACCAAATTTCATCATTTGGACCTTTACCATCATCACTACTATTGTTATTATTATTAGTAACAAATCTCCAACCGTCGTCATCTAAATGCCAATGAACAACGCTAACCCCAATAATATCATTTAATCCCATCAAATGACGCGTAATTAATGTACGATGTGCCCATGGACAAGCTAATGATACATATAACCAATATCTATTCCTTTCAGGTTTAAATACTGGATGTGTATTAGAGATAATCTCTCTGAATTCTGAGATTTGTCTCTTAAATTCACCTGCTTTGTTTGCCCAAGGTTTACTCATTGTTGTGTTTATGTGTTTTTGTTATTGATTAAATATTTAACTTTTATTGTTTTTTCTTGTCAAGAACTATAAATATCTTCAAATATACAAGGTCTATTTATATATATTATTATTATTCTATTTTATAACTCGCTCTCTACACGCACAAAAATGACTATAAAAAGGGGTCGTCGCTTTTAAAAACGAATAAAAGGGGGGGGAGAAATCAATAAAAAATGATGATGCCTTGAAAAAATATTCTAATAATATATTATCAAATAGATGATCAGTCAAGGTTTTCTTTCATATTTTACGTATGTTCTATATAGAGAAGTGAAAAAAACATTGAAATGAGGGGGGATTGGAAATAAAAGAATAAATAATATTTACTGTAAAAAAGTGTACTAGTAATAATTTGATATATATAATATAAACAAGTTTGTGTTGAAGAAATCAATTTGTTTCAGACTTTTAAAAAAAAAAATTTGTTGTTGTTGTAGTTTTTATGTTCTTAAATAGCTTAATTTCTTCTTAAAATTTTTTTTTTATTTGTTGTTAAGGTTATTGTTCTCTGTTACTTTCTGTTTGGTGGATTAAACACAAATTTTCTGTGTTTTATACCTGCCCATTTAAATTTCTTAACCCAGACACTTAATAAATATAATGATGATAAAATGATTATAGTCTTTAAACCTAATCTTTTTCTTTCATCTAATTCAGGTTCAGCACACCAATTTAAGAAAGTTGTAACATCTTTAGCCATTTGTGCTGTACTTGCTTCTGTACCATCTTCATATTCAACTAAATCATCAAATAAAACTCTAGCCATGGCAATAGACCCACCTGGGAAATATGGATTATAATTAGCACCAGGTGGTAATTGAACACCTGCTGGTGGTTCATCTGGATAACCAGTTAATATAGAGAAAATATAATCAGCAGATCCATGTCTTGCTTTAACAATTAATGATAAATCTGGTGGTAATGCACCAGAATTTGCAGCTCTAGCAGCTTGTTCATTCTTATAAGGTCCTTGTACATAATCTGATAATTTACCTGGTCTGAATTTTGGATTACCTTGTTCATCAGGTTCTTCATCTTCATATTGAAATTCTGCTGCCATCTCTTTAACTTCATCTTCTGTATGAGAAACATCTACTAAAGTTCTCCACGCTACTCTATCCAAAGAATGACATGCAGCACACACTTCTCTATAAACTTGATAACCACGTCTAATAGAAGCATGATCAAAAGTCTCTAATGGACCATTATGAGACCAAGGGAAATTAGGTGTATGTAAACCATGTTCAGCAGCTGTCATGGACTCTGCCTTTAACGTATCACTGTACAAAATCATACCTGATGCCATCCCGCCACCTAGGGCAGCCATTGACAACAGGCTTGAGTAATGTGGTCTTGCTCTGCTTATTATTGTTTTGAACATCCTTATTGCATGTGGGGGATATCTCGCTCGGAATATATTATTGCGTATGGTACTCCTGTCTATATATATAATAAATAAATAAATATGCGTTTGCGTTACTTGTATGATACTAGCTTGTTAACTTGCAGACTACACTGGCTGTTGATTGTTTTATACATGCATCGAGAGATAGACAGTTTCTGTTTAATATGTCAGATCGTGCCCCTTCTAACTAAAAAGCTGCCCGTTGGCTCCGAGATGCGTTAAATCCACTATGCCGAGCAGACTGTTAGCGCCGTTAACGAGAGATATAATAAGAAGTTAGACAGTTATTCACTTATAAAGAGGCATATTGCTTTAATAATCACGGTGTATAATGATATGTTTAATGTATATTTTATGTATATATTAGTTTCTATTGTTTGAGTTTCATATTGATTTTTTTTTTTAATTCAAAAAAAAACTTTTAGGCTTATAATAAAAATATATTAGTTAATAAATAGATATATCATTCTTTAATATATATGTATATATCATGATTTTAGAAAATGTTTTTATCATTATTTAACAGAAAAATTATTTTTGATGTTATTGGTAGCGCCATCCTTCTCTGTTTATTTTAAATTTCATATTAAAGTAAAAAATAAGATTTTTAACCAATATTTAAAACTAAAAATAAAATATTGAAAAATAAACAATCTAATCAATTTTTTTTTAAAAAAAAAACTAAGATAAAAAATAATACATAATCTACCTCAAAATACTCACTTTAGGTAATTCAAATAGAATAATGGATACTAGACATTCATTTTTAAGTACTGTAGATCATCTACCGTGTGAACTGATACGTTCACTATGGCTTCTTCAATCACTTAATAGACAAAACGTTGATCCTTCAGATTATCAAATGAAAACTCTTATAAAGAATAATAAATATGCTCAAATACGATATATGAGAGGTTTGATTGATGAACAATTGCAATTTTTAAATAATAGGAAAGAATTTTTAAGTGAATTAAAAGATATTAAAAAAATTACTGATAAAAATTTACTTAAACAAATTTCATTACATAATTCATCAATTGATAATATTGATGATATTCAACAAAATAAAAAATTAACAATAAAAATTTCTTTAAAGAAAAATAAATCTAAAAATATACAAACAGCTATTGATAAAAAAGCAGAATATGCTAAGAATGATAATACACGTTATTGTTTTTGCAATGATGTTTCATACGGTGATATGATAGCGTGTGATAATGACCTATGTAAAAGAGAATGGTTTCATTATGGTTGTATACCCAATTTCAATCCAAAAGCTTTTAAAAATATGAAATGGTTTTGTTCTGATACTTGTAGGAGACAATATTTAAATAATCAAAAGATAAAAAAAAGATCCGGCAAAGGGAAAAAGAAAAAAAAAATTCATTAATCAGATAATTTTAATTATATATATATAAATATATATATATATACAATATTAGGAATTATATATATATCTTGATTTTTATTAGTAATATTAATTTTTTTTTAACTTCCATTTTTAGTATACATTCAAACAATATTCTTGCTCTTAATATTGTTGGCGGAAGAAACTATGATTTCTTGCTTCTTTAGCTGTTAATCTTTCTTGATGATCATATCTTAATAAATTATCAATTAAGTCAATCATTTCTGGTACAGCTAATTCTTTATCATTTTCTTTAATAAAGGATTGCCATGTCTTTTTATTATAATCCTTCATTATATTATCATATTCAGATGGTAATTTTAAACCATATTTCTTTAAATATTGTAATAATTCTTTTGTACCTAAAACTGCAGCAATTTTAACTAATTGATCTGGATTAGTAGAACCTTTAAAGAATGGTTCTTTCTTAAATACAATAGCAGCTAACATACAACCAACAGACCAAAGATCTAAAGAATAATCATATTGATTCAAATTAACTAATAATTCAGGACCTTTATGATATCTTGATGCAACTCTAACATTATAATCAACACCTGGATGATAAAATTCAGCTAAACCCCAATCAATTAATCTAAGCTTCTTTTGAACTGGATCAATCATAACATTTTGTGGTTTAACATCTCTATGCATAACACCCATAGAATGACAATAATCCAATGCAATTAATAATTGAGTAAAATAATGTTGAATATCAGCCAATTTAAAAGCTGGATATAATGTTCTAAAATCTACGTTCTTAATCTCTTCAAATATTAATGCAGGAATTTTACTTTGTGAATCTTGAACGATATCGAATAATCCAATAATATTTGGACCACCAGTTAAATTTGTTAGAATTTTCAATTCTCTATAAATCTTCTTCATCTTCACTGGCTTTAAGACCTTGATAACACATGGCTCGTTATTAGTAATACAGATCCCACTGAATACTTCAGAGTATTTACCACGGCCAATCTTTTTTACAATTTCATAGTTTGTGATCTTACCCCAATCAATGGTAACACCTTGTTCATAATCCCAATATTCTTGGGGTCTCTTGGTACATTCATCAGCATAGACACGGGCAACAGAGTATACCCTACTGGACTTTTGGTTCAATGTGGAAGCGGGCAATGGCATATCAAATAAATATATAGATCTAACTGGTCGTTAAGAATTAAACTTTTTCGACCTTGTACATCTACTACCCTCCTTCTAAACCTCTTTTAAAACTACATAAAGTCCATTACACTAAAATATTCCAATGGAGCAATGAAACTGATGCTGTCACTAATTGATATTGATTGGCCTATTGCTGCAGAGTTTTTCCTTCTGCTCTTTCTCCCTCTCTCGGTTTAGAATTGGAGCCAGATTTGAGAGAAATTGTGAAAAACTGATAAAAACAGAAAAATAATGGTGAAAATTAGTTGCTTAAAAGAAAGAGAAACAGTAAAAAAAAACAAAGGCTTAGTCCAATTTGCACACCACCGAGATTGCTTGTAGTACATGTTAATCTCTTGATCTTGTGCTTTCTAACAAGACCAATAACATCCTGCTCCTCTTAGTAGAACGTGAAGCAGGAAACTGCAAAAGATAGAGCCAGAGAACATACTTGATGGAGAAAATAGCTGTCCTGAGCTTCTTCCTACCTAGCAATGATAGACCATCGGTGAATATATCATCATCACAACCTTCTAACGCGGTAAATTCGAGTTTTCTTTCCCAGATCAACATTAGAGATGTGCAACTTTGGCAAAACCAAAGTCAGGGCGGCAAGCATGCAGTCGGTAATAACACTCTTAAGGGCCAATTCCTCCAATATGTAGACTTGTCTCAGTTACCTCTGTGGGCTTCACCATTAGCATATCAGTCCTTTAATGAGTTGAATAATACTGTGTTCACCACTAGTTCTACCACATTGGCTTATTTTAGTACAAAACTGAGAAAGCCAAATCGTGGAATTGTGGTTGAAATTAAATCAAGGGATCAAGATGGATGGGAATATTACATCTTGTATGATTCAATTAAAGATTCTACACATTATATACGATGGCTTAAATTTGATTTAAATAAAAAAAATGAAATTGATAAGACTCTGTCAAATTATATGAAATCAGTAACAAATGAAAATGTTGATAATAATAGTAGCAATACAATAGGTGAGAATAATCTAGACAATTTTATTAAAAAGCGAAATATCTCTTCCAATAATATGGTTAAAAATGATATCATTAAAAAAAATATTGAAAAGAAGGATAAAAAAATGTTATTTGATAAGACATTGACAAATTTAATCAATAGTGGTCTTAGATTACGGAATATTACAAGTTTTGAACAATCGGATTTTGATCAAATTTTTAAAATGACTTTTACATCTGCAGAATTTGCATTACGTTATGAGTCTAAAAAATTTCTTTTAAATTCAAGTAGAAATGAAGAATTACCATTTGATTTGATGCAAGATACAATAGAAACACTTCTTACTTTATTTACACGAAAATAATATGGATTCTAAGTTTCAATTGTCGAGGATCTTAATAAACTAAAGAAAATAATAATAATAATAATATAATGAAATAAATCGTTTTAATGAGTTTTTGATATTAAAAATAATGCATTCACCCTTTACTATCCTATATCCATTTCTCTACTGGGTTAGCTTTATATTCTACGTAGTCATCTAACTTATATAGAGATATTTCAGTCTCATTCTGAATATCATATTCGCATAACTTTTTACTAGCATCATTCAAATCTAAAACCCATTTCTTATCATCGTCATGGTCGAAATTAATCACTAGATTGACTGTCTTAGAACCATGGGCATGTGTGTATACTTTTAAAGTATCATATTTGACATTTCTGAATGGTCTGAATGAACCATTGGTAGCAATATATTTTAAACTATCATCTAATAAATCTTTACCAGATTTATTCTTTAAATCATAATTGTGTAATATGATGTTTTTCACATTTCTGTATGGGAAAGATTTAATCACCCTTATAGTAATGGTAGCATTAGTAATTGGAGTAGAGAATGTTGTTAGAGGTTCATCCTTGTCGTAATCAAATCCAGCGTTAGAAGCAGACATTTTTTTTACCCTTGTATAATTGGTCCTCAGATTATTAAAGAATTAATTCTTCTAAATTCAACTACATTATACTCATCATTTATAATGTACATCGACATCGTTTATTCTACAACAATAATGGTTAAACGTTAAACTATAAAACTTCAATATTACTAAATAAAGCAATTTACCACCGTACATCACATATTGAAAAAATCGAAAAAAAAATTAAGAACTCCTCATAGGGGGCTCGAACCCCTGACATTTCGGTATCCTTGCTTAAGAAATTTCTTAAAAGCCGAACGCTCTACCAACTGAGCTAACAAGGATGAGTTCTTGATGTTGACTTGGAACCAAGTATTACTTTCTTGGATCCTACGTCTCATCTACACCTTCAAAGCTCAAGCACCTACCGCGCATCCTGACACGCGTCACGAATAGGATGACGCGTATCCTG